>BSBK01006320.1:232500-545231 GCA_027943335.1 Chamaecyparis obtusa
AAATCCACAAATTTTGGGATTTTCCATTTCCATTGCATATGTTACTACATGTCATTCCACATGTAATGCAAAATGTAATCACCTCAAAAATCCCCTATTACATTTTTGCCTAAATCCTTCTTTGTTTCAAAATTGGGATTATTAGCACCTATTACATGTTTTGTTGCATGTAATCAAATATGCAGTCACCTCAAAAATTCCCGACAAAATTTTGTTCCAAATCTTCTATAATTCCAAAATCGGGATTTTTGAGACCCATTACATGTACTGTTACATGTAATCAAAAGTATAAATACCCCCAAAATCTTCATACTAAGTTTACCCAAATCGGAGATTTTTACACCAATTACATGTATGGTTACATGTAGTCAAATGTGCAATAACATCTAAAATCTCCTACAATACCCAAGTTGAAAAGGTAATTCCAAGTGCAAATCGGGGATTTTTGACCCGATTGCAAAATGAACTACATATGATACTACACATGCAATCCTAACTGCAGTTCGGTCCAAAAACCCCAATTTCACTTGAAGTCTCATGTTTTTCCCATGTAGTAGGAACTTTTTGGTCCAACTACATAAACTATTACACATTGAACTACATGCAGTCAAATCTGCAGTGCATCCCAAAATCTTTGAATTGCATCCATGGATCACAAAAGCAACCTTTTTCAGGCTTGATTGAAGCATAGCTTCCAGACATGAGCCACCAACATCTCGATGCTACAAGTGTTCATCCAAAGTCAAAAGGGCCAACCTTCATGGATGAGAAAAAGATTAAAGTCAAGTTTCATAAATATTAGAATGCTTTCAAGAGTGAATCCAAGCAGGTGGTAGTAGGACCAATAGGAGGGACTGTGAGTAATTTTCCACTTATGGGTGATAACAAAAATCAGCGATTTGTTGATGTCACCAAATGTAGAGGTCAAAGTGTTATTGAATGCAGATGTTCCAACCCATGTACAAATTTGAAGATTTCCAGCACTTGGTAATCTAGTGACAACAAAACCTCTTTGATAGAGGTTAATGTAATAGGAGTCATATTTTTTCATACACTTAGTTTATTTTTCATCATGTATTTTGTTTTTAGTTTTGACAAGTTACATGTGATGCATAAAATTGCAATTACATATGTAATAACACATGTAAAGCATAAAATTGCAATTACATGTATGTAATGACATATGTAAAGTAAAAAAGTTTAATTACACATCTTGCTACATGTAATCACATTACAGAGGATTGTAATGTTGAATAAGTCAACCCTAAGTAGTTAGTTTTCCATATTTTTCTCATAGCCTCTCTCCTATAAATACAAGAGGGCTCATTGTAAATATTTATCTTTATGAATTGCAAGAAAACTCTAGAGAAATTGTGCATGTTCAAACTTTGCTAAATAATTTGTGCAAGTTGATTTTTGAGTGAATAAAAAGAAAGCATTTTTTAATCTTTGAGTTGAGGAGACTTGTGGAATTACTTGTGTTGTTATAGAGAGACCCTTAAATCTGATTTTGTGTAGACTTTGTGCTATAATTGTCAATTTAGTTAGTTAAGAGTGAATTCATAGACGTTGAGTTGTGTCTCATATCGATATTAAGGATAGAAAAGAAGTTTCATGTTTTCAAGTCTTTGTGCTTATCATATTGTTGCTTCATAGTTTAAAATCTTTTCAGGATAGTGTATAAGTCTGTGAGCTTATATACATTTATTAGTCTATAGTTAACTAGTACGCTTAACAATTAATTTCAGTTGATTTTGAGTTTATTGGTATTTTTTCCCCAACTAGTACTTAGAAGTGAAATTGTAAAAGTCTACAGTTTGCAGAGTGCATCTTTATGAAAGTGAAATCCTTCCTGAAAAAAAAGGATGTGATACACGGAACACCCACTTTTAGATTAAATTGAGTTTCTTGTTAAGTTTTAGTTGAATTAGTTACAATAAGAAGGGTGCCTCTGTTTAGTTGAGAGGAGAGATTATTTCTCATACACTGTTTCTAAATATCTCATTTTGCAAGTAGTGTGTTTATGACTACCTAAAAAATATTTAGCCAACAGTTTTTGGCGACTCTACTAGGGATATCGAACATATTCAAAAGCCTCACTCTTTTGTTTGAAGTTATTACTTTACTCGTTGTTTTAGATCTAATTATTCACACTGGAGGGTTTTCATGTATACAAACGTCATTCTAAAGGAGAAGGTTCAAAAGGTGTTTCTTTAAGTTGGTCTCAAAAATCCAAACTTGATTTTCTTACCAATAAAACTTCTCTTGAATGAACTACCAGTTACCCACTATCCAAAAAGAAGAGCTGTGTACCAAGTGAAACTTCTCTCTTCTTTCAAAAACTGTTAGTTCCATTTGTTTTTCCTAATATGACTGGTACATGCCCATGGGGGAAAGCTTTTTGTCCTTTAAATTATTTTAATCCACTGTTGCATCCACTTTAACTAGGCTCTCACAAGAACTTTCCCAAGTTCTATGGCGATGGCAAGCAACACCTAGATGAGCATATTAAAGCTTTTTATATTGCATGTGGTGTATTGGGTGTAGAATATCAAGATGGTTCAATAAGGCTCTTCGTTGTGACCTGTAGGGAATAAAATATGGTGATGGGTAGATCAAGGGGAAGGTAAGATTCTCTTCTTAATCCCAAATTCCCAAATGAAAGATCCAAATTGATTAACCACAAGGAAATGGTCAATGCATAAATGAAGTGATCGATTAGTAATAAGAAGAAAGAGGAAAACCTTACATTCTATTTTAGAAAAGAGTATTGAAATATTAATTGAAATGAATTGAAGACAAATACTAACCTCAAAGTATAACAGATCTATAAACTATTATTTTCTGGTGTCTATACTGAGTTTCTGGAAATTTTGCAATCGGATATGGGATGAAAACAAAGAGATGGAGGAAACCCAGAAATCTTTTTCTTTTCCATAGTAGGTCAACCTCGACCTAAATGAAGGTCAACCTTGACCCCTTTATGTCGACCTTGACCTCCACAGCTCTGACAGAAATCCTATTCGTGGATCCCGAAAGTTTTTCGAAAAGGGTATCTGAATCTGCTTTGTAATTCATTGTTCTGCACCTACACCTGTGAGAAAAATGGTTTTTTTGTTTGGATGGGGGGGTTTGCCTTGGTCAAACCCTAGTTTTTGAATTAACCTTGAAATATAATTGAAATTGTAGTAATAAACAAAGTAAATGGAATAATTCACCTTGCTTATGTTCAAACGCTTGTGGAGGAATTGAATCCTTGAATCTCCATTTTCTTTGCCATGTCTGATAGCAGCAAGAATAGTGGCTACAGACACACTATTCACCCTATTGGTGTGTTGAAACCTATAACCTAATATTATAGACATCAGTCTGATGTATTTCTCTTCAATAGGCTCAATTGTCATACCGCGCCTATCACTTCTTGATTTACTTGCCTGTTCAACTAGTTTCCTTACATCCTTACCCACTAGGAGAATGGTGTCTGTCTTAGAAAGGCTAGACATTTCATGAATAAGATCTCTTGTGATTCTTACTGGGACTTCACCTATCCAAAATAGGTCATCATGGACTCTACTTAACAGAATCTTGATCCACTCAGATTCATATAACTCATATGTCGTAACATACTCAATAATAGAATGGTTTTCTAAGTGTGCAAACTCATCTAGAAATGTCTTGTCTGGTTTTGTCATGGACTCAAGGTGCGACCTTATCCTATCAAGTCCAACTAGTTCCTTTTTGTAGTAAATATACATGTGAATGTCTTCTACATGCATTACACCCATAGGGGTTCTTGAAAATTCACCTTCTAGGTCATCTAGGGCTGAGTTAAAAGGGTGCCTCTTGAAAAATGTATCTCTTTCTCATAGAAACATGAAACACAACTAGTGTAGCCATAACTTACTTGGTTAACACTTTAAATCTGATTCTAAGGACTTATTAATCCACGTGTCAAGCTAGGGCTTTACAACTGATCAATCACACCTCTTCGATGGAAAATCAAGCTCCAATACTTCACAATTCGATTGTTAGGGCTCATGTGGTTTCCAATCACTCAAACTTGAATGCAATGCGTGATCTGTAAGTTTTTGTAGACTATAAAGTAAATTTTCTGCCATTAATGCTTCTTGCATAAACTAGAAATTGACTAAGAAAACCAAACTTCTATTCTGCAATTGATCAGGCAGTGCGCTCTTGCACATAGCATCACATAAACTCTAGAATGTTGAATCCAAAGGTGCATACTCTGAGGGTGAGTATACCGGCCACGCAGGGGTCTAGAGCTTAATTAGCTCCCCCTATGACCCTAAGGATCATTCACCCATATGTAGAGGGTGTGTCCACTATGGATGCATCCAATACATACTCATCAACCTTACCCTTATTTGCCTTTGTCAAAATCAAGCTAGCATCTTCTGAAGTTTTCACAAACTTGACTTCTCCTTCGGTATCCAATATTGATTCTTCTAGATTTTTAGGGCTTTCCTGACTTTGCGTTCTGGATCTACAAAACTTTGAGATGTGTCTAGCCTCATTACAAATGTGACAAATAACTGGAGGCCTTAAATTCCTTGGCGCATTGATATGGGTTACCATTTTACACTATCTAGTTAAGTGACCATTATAATTACATCTTTGATGTGTAATACTTTGGGAGCTTCTTGCATTTGGCTAATTCTAATTTCTCTAATTGTGTTGAGTCTTATTCTTTTGACTAGTTCTACAATTCATAGCTCTATGACCAAATTTATTGCATGAATAACAGTAACCATTGAATGGTATTACCTCTTTACAATCCCTTGCAATGTGTCAATGCTTATTATAGGAATAACAAGTTTGATCTACTAGCTTGCGCTCATCCTTAGATGGTTCAATATTGTCTTTAGTCTAATTTACAGTCTCCTTAGTAACTGTAGTGTCTTTTGGTGCTTTCATCTTTGCTCACATGTCATCAATCTGATTTTGTGCTTCATTGAATCCAATACAACTGGTGTCTCCTTTAAGCTTTCATGCATATAACTGTGACTCTATCAGATCAGAATTGGTGTGTAATTTCTCAATGTGATTCTTTGCCTCTTTCAACTCAGATTTCAACTTTTCTTTGATGTTTCTTAGCTCCAAGATTTCCATGTTTTCTTGCCTCAATTCTTCATTCAGTTGAAGGTTCTCTTTGATCTGTTCTTCATAAACTTATTGATTGTTAGTTAGTTTTTCATCCAAATCTTCAATCTAATATTTCAGAGATGTGTTCTCTTCATTTAGTTTTTTGATCATTTTCCCTACATCACTGTTTGAAAAATCCTTCAAGTCTTTTCTTAGTCTTTTCATGACTACTTGAGAATCCCTAACTTTTTCTTTTAGTTCTTCAATTTCTTTTTCAGATATGTCAAGGTCTTCAAGAGCAGCTTCAAGATTCTTTTTTAGATGTTTCATTTCTCCCTAATCCATGATCTCCTCAAGTGGTTAAACTTCTTTTTTGAGGACCAGAGCTCTGATACCAATTTTTAGGAATGGGAACACTGAGAGGGGTGAATTAGTGTTCACTATATCATTTTATTTTCTTAACTCTTAAAACTTAACTTGATAGCTTAAGTACTGAAATGAGCAACAATGTAAACAAGATAAACAATCACTACACATAACACCAATATGGTTATGGGGAAACCCAAATAGGTAAAAACCCTGGTCGAAATTGACACCCACTAAGAACTGCACTAGTGTTTTATGATCCTTTTTAGGAGACCTTACAACCCTATTAGGAGTTAATCTTTACAATGTATTTAGCATAGTGACCTGGTCAAGGGTCAAACCCTGTTAGGATTATTTTACAATTAACCCTATTAGGGGTGAGGACACACTATCCTAGAGCTCATTACTCAAGTGGAGAAGGCTACAACCTTCTGATCTCATATACACACTATATTTGTAGGATGAACTGGTGTTGTGACACAACTTGTTTGATTAGTTCCTTTGGTGCACTGATGTTTGACCTCTTGCAAAGCTCTAACACATTCTTACTGTACTTCACATACTTCTTCTCTACTTATCTTATCTCTTTCTCAACTTTCATGCTTTACTACAAAGGCGCGTCTAATATTTATATGCGCTAACAAAATAATTAACTAGGTCGGCCTATAACCAATTACATACAATGCTTCCAAGTGAATTGGCTCAAGCGTGTTTACAAAAAAATATGTTTACATGTCTCCAACCTAATTACAATAGACACATAGCCTTTACAAAACATTATTATAACCACTAATCAAATTACTAACAGTTGGCTAAATACTTTGTTTTGTTCTGGCATTCACTAGTTGTACCTCTTCAACTGTCTCTATCTTTGTCATGCTTTCTCATCTGATCATTTTATCTTGGACTTGGTATGAATACATACTTAGAAGCTTAACTTCAATGGTGCATACCATAACTAGGTCATACACATGTCCATTGATGCTCTGATCTATTGATGCTCTTCTAATTGTCCAATCTTCTATACTTAGCCATATTCTGACCTTATGATAATGTGCACTGACTCCAAAACTCTATATGACTTTTTTGCCATAATGAAAACACTAAATATAGTCATATACTTCAGTATAGTCAACTTTCCAACAAGGACAAGTAGAATCCAACCCTTCCACCTCACTATAATGAAGACACTTCTTTGAGACGAAAATCATAGATTACTTGGTCGATTTTTTCAAGTTAGAAAATTGACTTGATCATTCATTGGACATGTTCATATTTTGTGTAGAGCAGAGATGCTTAAATCTTGCTTGAAAAACTATACATGTTCTAGTACTCATAGGGATATATGCCTCAATCTCGCTTGTGATACTATGGGAGACGATTATGAATGGATGCCTGAAGTAAATACTCTATGTTAGAAGCTTGGACTACCCCCAAAAGGTTGGTAATTCTTGTGCAAGGAAAATAATAATTTCCCTAAGAAATTTACAATATTGAGCCCTCATTGATGTTACTACTCAGATAATATGGTCTTCAACATCCATTTCATGTTTTTGGATCATCATATTTTGATGAGTCTTTTAGTATGTTCTTAAGCTAGTGAACAAGTATTTCTAATCTAAGCCAAGTTAATAGGAATTAGGTGTGTTTGATGTCTAAATAACCTTGTTTGATGTGTTTGAATTCACAATGAAAGATAAACACCCTTAATTTATAATCACACACATCTTCATACATTGAGACCCACTTGATTCTGATAGAACATCCTCAGCATTTGACAAATTTCACCATTTCTTTCTCAAACCAGCACATCAAAAGATCACATTTGGTATTTAGAGTCACTTTTTGGAAAACAAGATCGTATTTTCTTAAAATAGGTTCGCATTTGGTTCATCCTAGGTTGCATCTAGGATAAATATCACATCTAGTTAAAATCGGATCGTATTCAGTAATAACTTGTAAGCTCTCATTTGGAATAGTGAATATTTAGACACGTGTCATAATCTTGATTTTTGTAATTTTGAATACCCTTTTTAGCTCTTTTTCAGGCTCATTCATCAAAACCAATCAACTTTGTATTGCTTAATTCTTGAGTGTACCCTACACACCTATTTGGTCTTTAATCTATTATATTCAAGTCATATTAGCCTATCACAATCAAATCCACTTGGTTCCCAACTCAACATCAGGGCACTCTAACCCTTTGACAGTAAAACTTATCAGTTACAATCACCTTCCACTTTGTTCCCATCTAAAAATTTGGGCACTATAACTCTCTAACAAGCTATAACTTATTAGATATAATTATATTTTCAATATTTGCAACCTTGGACAAACACACTTGGACACTCAAGACAGATACTTGAAAGTGAAAACATGAATATCTTCATTAATAATTTGGTGCCTATAATGAACTACCCCATACAACTTCAAGGTCCACCAAGATTTGACGAAATGATAGATAGTGCAATCAAGATTGAAGAAGTATTGATTAATAAAGGAGAAATCAATATCTATAAAGAAAATAATGACAATAATATTCTAACAACAATAATGATAAGTATGAATATGGAAACAATAATAAGCATGTGGTCAATGATGGATTTGTGGACACACCTAACACAAGGTTGAAACTCAAGGTGTTCAATCTTTCCACAAGTCTACAAGCTAGTAAGAGTTCCAATGCAACAACAATGACACCAATAGCTCCTAAGGCTTTCAACAAAACTAAAAATCAGAACAAGCCTTGGTTATCTTTTGGAGATACACTCGAGGTGGTCTTAAAATGACTTCTACACAAAAAAAATCCTTGAATCCTTGAATCAAAACCATGGTCCAGCTAGAAGTGAAACCAAAATGGTAGAACAATAACAACTATTATGATTTCCATCAAAATAAAGGACACGAGACCAATAATTGTATGAAGTTAAGGTATGTCATTCAAGATTTAATCAAACATGGCAAGGTCTAAGCTGATGGACATCATACAAAAAATGATCATGAAGCATTCCAATATCCATTTCGTAACTATGAGAAAGGTGAATCATCTAAAGTAAATAAGATCAATTACACATACACTAATAGTGATAATGTGATCCATATGTTAGAAACTATGGAACAATCTATAAATGTCATTACTCTCAAGGGAGTACAAGATAAATCAAAAACTTCCAATGTTGTGACAAGGATTCAAGCTAAGCTCACACCTAAAGGATCTTCCACATCAAATCAACTTGCTACGATAATAGCTTCTAAACAACTGAAATCGTCTCCAAAGTTCAACCTAGTGGATTAATTACAACATCTCCTTCCCAAATTTCCATTTTGGAACTACTAAAAATCTCTCCAATCCATCGATATCTTCTTGATCAAGCCTTTCTTACAACTAATGTACCCAAAAACTTAGATATAGATAGATTCCAAACTATTGGTTTTCATTTAAATTCCCCACATTATTTGTCTTTCTCTGAAGAAGATGATAAATCGATGAATGATCCACATAATCAACTATTGCATCTAGAAATATTGATTCACAAACACCGAGTCAAGGGTGTCTTGATAGATGAGGGCATTGGTTTGAATATAAGTGCATTTAATCTTATGAAGTAATTGGGGTTCTCCAAACATGCAATTGACCCAACAAGGAATATAACAATCAAAGCCTATGCTGAAGAAGAAAGATCTTCCAAAGGATTAGTTGTCTCACCTATTAGAGTGGGACCAGTGGAGAAAGACATCATATGTCAAGTTCTTGATCTACCACTTTCTTACAACATTCTTTGAAATACATGGATCCATACAATGTAAGCATTACCTTCTACATACCATCAATGCATAAAATTCCCTCATAATAGAGTAGAAGTAACTATCCTAGCTAATACAACTTATACTTGCAATAATTTTAGGAAAGAAAATAGTATGGTTCCCATAACAAAGAGAGTTCTCAAAAAGATAAAACTTCAAAAGAGATGGTCCTACGAAGTTTTTCTAAGAAAATAAATATCCAAGATGCAGGAATGGGAGAGTATAAAATATACTCATTGATGTCCATGGCAAATTTACCTTTATCTCCTAGATCTTAGGGAAGACATTTGTCAACCTTCACACCATCCAAGGCTAATGCATTAACAATTCATGAAGGAATAGGGATGGTCAAAGCTAAGGTGTCTTTAGTGGAAGAAAATGAAGAAAAAGTTTCCTTACAATAGTTGTACATAGAAAATGAACATGATGGAAATATGAAAAATGTGGAGATATCCCTGAACAAAGATGGAAAAGGATATGATATCATGAAACAAATGGGTTATAAAGGAAAAGGTCCACTTAGTAAAAATAAAGAAGGAATCATAGAACCAATACATATGGAATTTTCTAACCCTAGAGATAAAACTGGTGTTGGTTTCAAAGAAGAAGTATCTCATCCTGTGTCTGGAGATGGTCTGATATTTGATAGAGCATATGATTCAAATGATGAAGAAGAGGTAGAAGGACAACCAATCTCATATGAGAGATTATTACTCTTGCAAGGAGATCTTCTATCAAAACTAAGTACCATTCTTACCATTCCTAGACCTAAAGAAGAGTTAGAAGATGAAGAAGAGTCATAACAACAAGAAAGGCATCCTAACTGGGTGCAATTGGTTACTATTACTCATATTTTAATATGCCTCATTTTGAAGATCATTTGGATACATCCTTATCTCTAAAAAACATTTATAATAAGGTGAGATTCAACAAGAAGAAAATAATTCTGAAGAAGAAGAAGGGACAGCTATAACTATAACTTGTTTCTTGGGTTTATCAGATGATATTCAAATAGATTCACATGAGTATGAATGGGACATACTCTCAAACTCTACAATGGACATAGAGATAGATGTGGTAGATAAATATTCTCCTACAGTTCAATTTGAAAAAGGATAAATTTCTCATGCTAGGTCAATAGGGTTAGACAAATATAACACTAATGTGAATTCCAATAATAATGATCATGACTTTAATAGTCTTAACAATCCTTTAGAAGGTAACTCGGTGGAACTCATCTTACAAGTCAATGACATTGATAATAACTCATTATTTACTCTTAGACCCTATGAAAAGCTATCATTTTTTAATCCCAAACTCATAGATTGGACCTAATTCAAATTCACAAGCCTAGTATCCTTTGATAATGACTATGCTTTGGCCTACTATCTCAATGCTTGTGAGCCCTTCACCCATTCCACCAGTGCAAGGAGTGTAAATATGATAGAGGGGGATATCAAGTTTCTTAGTCTTAAAAATTTTTTTAAAAAAGGCAATAGAGATATGATGGTAAAAACCACATTGCAGCAGTATCAAAATCCAAAATATTAAAAATAAATGATGTATACAATGGTGAAAACCTCATAGAGGTGCCAAAGGATGAGACGCTTGATATTCTTCCTAATCATTTCCAAGAAATATCTTTTGTATTAATAGAACCAACACAACCTGTTAATCTTGGAACATCGGGTGCAACACACCAAAGAGAAATGACAACAATATTCTATGACATGATGCATAGGAATATGGAAGTTTGTGTTGATGATACATTAGAAAATTCAAAATCAGAACAACTCATACTAAGGACCTGAGGAAAATCTTTGATAGAATGGAGAAGTTTCAACTTAGGCTAAATCCTAAAATGTGAACATTTAGAGTATCATCAGGTAAGTTGCTAGGCTTCATAGTTTCAACAAAATAAATTGAGGTCGATCCAGCTAAAGTAAAAGCAATCCTAGAAATGCAACCGCCAAGCAATATTAGTCAAATGAGGATACTCTAGGGAAAATTGCAATCTATAAGGAGATTTGTATCATAATTAGTAGAAAAGGCTCAAATATTTACTAAGATGATGCATAAAGGAGTCACATTTACAATGGATGAACAATGTAAGAAGGAATTTTCTTAAGTCAAATAGTATTTGCCAAATCCTCCAATTTTGATGGCTCCAATTTATGGAAAACCACTCCTATTATACATATCAACAATTGATACATAATTAGGAGTGTTACTAGAACAATAAGACGAGACTAAAAAAGAAAGGGCAATTACTACATCAATAGAACTCTAGTCTCCTATGAGATAAATTACTCAGTGATTGAAAAGGCATGCTTAGCAGTGGTATTTGTATCTCAATAGCTCAGACATTATATGTTATCACACAAGGTGAAGTTAGTCACAAAAATAGATCCAATCAAATATTTGTTGAATATAGAAACATTGACAAGAAGACTAGCAAAATGGGTCCTAATATTGATTGCATTTGATATTGAATATATTGATAGGAAAGACATCAAAGGACAAGTGATAGATGATAAAATTGATGAGGCACCATTAATATATTATAAGCCATTACACATAGTTTTTCCTGATGTGCCATCATGCACCTCATAGAACACCCATGGAAGATTTATTTTGATGGGTTTTTTACACAACAAGGGTCAGGAGATGGATGTCTATTCATTACTCAAGGATACAAAATAACAAAGGATTACAAAATAATATTTCCTTGCACAAACAACATAGCAAAGTCTGAATCCTGGGTCAACAAATTAAAGCTAGCAATAAAGTGTAAAATCATTGTGTTGCATGTCTATGGAGACTCATAGCTTATAATCAATCAAGTCAATGATGATTAGAAAAAATGATGATAAGATAATTCCTTACAAAAAGATGGTGGACGATCTTAATAAATGTATTTTTTACTTCACATTTGAACAAATACCAAGGTCAAAGAATAGAGCTGCTAATGTGATGGTTACTTTAGCATCCATGTTACAACTAGAAGAACATTAGTTTCACTATGACTTCTTGGTAGAATAATTACCCTTTCCAACCTATGATTCCCCTAATTTCTAGATCATATGCACTATTGAAACCCAAGTCCTATCCTGATGTGTCCATATTTATTCCTACCTAAAAGATCAAAACTTTCTTGAAAATTATGCAAGAAATGAGAAAAGATGCCTAATAAGAGCAGTATCGCATTATTTAATCATTAAAAACAACTTGTATAGACGTTCTCTTGATATAATGATACTTAGATGTTTAGAATATGAAGATTCAAATCGTGCATTAAGGAAGTACACGAAGCTACATATGGGTCTCACTCGAACAACTTTTCATTAGCCAAGAAACTCTTAAGAGTGGGATACTAGTGGCCTATAATGGAAAAAGATGTTATTAATTATGCCAAAGCATGAAATAAATGCCAAGTTCATGGAAACCTGATACACACTCCAGCTAGAGAGTTAATTTCATTTATCACACATTGGCCATTTTAACAATGGGCCTTTGATCTAGTAACACATATTTACCCAAATTCATCTATGGACATAAGTATATCATCACAACCACAAAATACTTCACAAAATGGGTCGAAGCTATCCCATTGGCCAATGTTATAGGAAAACAAGTCTCAATGTTTATCATAAACTACATTATATGTAGGTATGGGGTACCCTCATCATTTGTAACTGACAATGGAGGGAAATCCAAAAATAAAGATATGGATGACTTATGTCTACAATTCAAAATCACATAGTATTGTTCCTCGATCTATTGCCCTCAAGGTAATGAATAGGTTGAGGCATCAAACAAGAGAACCCTAAATATCCTACA
The DNA here is from genome assembly GCA_027943335.1 of Chamaecyparis obtusa. Lineage (NCBI taxonomy): Eukaryota > Viridiplantae > Streptophyta > Pinopsida > Cupressales > Cupressaceae > Chamaecyparis > Chamaecyparis obtusa. Next base: position 245,614 of record BSBK01006320.1, read on the forward strand.
TAGAAAAGTCAACAAATCAAGAAGATACTGGCACTTGTAGATTAATCCAGCATTATGGGCATACTGCACCAGCATTAGAATAACAAAGGGATAAAATCCTTTCACACTTGTCTATGGGTCTGAGGCAGTGCTACTAATTGAAGTAGAGATTCCATCACTGAGGATTTTATTGCAAAATGTAGTCATCGATAAGGACTACAAAATATCGCATCTACAAGAACTATAATTGTTAGATGAGCACAAGAAACAAGTGTTTGATCATCTCAAAGTCTACCAAAAAAGAATGTCTAGAGGATACAATAAGAAAGTGAAGCCAAGAACATTTCAAGTAGGAGACCTGGTTTTAAGAGAAAACCCAAAGAACTAACAACATCGAGCGCAGAAGGGAAAGTTTGAACCCAACTAGTTGGGTCCCTTTTTTTCATAACTTTATTTGGATCAGGAGCTTATCCACTAGCTACACCCAAGGGAGATGTCCTATTAGATCAAATGAACACTCTACACCTGAAACATTTTTATGTCTGACATTCTTGAGGTAGCACTTGTATAACAAATATTGATCCTAAAGAAATACAAAAAAAAAAATATATTAATCCTGAAGAAAAGAAACAAACAATGAAAAAGCAGAAAATTCAAAAACATTAGAAAAAGTCATGAAAAAATGATCATCTTGATGAAAACATGGCTAACAAGTGCCTTGATGAATCAAAGAAAAAAAATTGAAAAGGAGAAAAATATCCTTGGTGAAAACTTGGAAAATAGGCATCTTGGTAGAAAATATAGAAAATTTGTCCAAGTGGTGAAAACTTGGTAAACAGGCACTACTTGTAATCAACACTCTATCTATTAATACAGTGCTTATAGACTTGGTTAAGCCTAAAAGCTTTAGTTGGTACATATCTTTCAATCACTATTATATCGATCAAATCTCAAACCAAGCTATTAGAAATATGCTTTAATCTTAGAGTGGAATCTATCTATACCAAAGTCCTAGGAAACTCCTATTCTCTAGGGGGCATTGGTCATGGTCATGCTAGTAGTAAGGTCATCTAGTCATCATTAGGGATCTTTACTAGGTTTTTGGGTTATCCCAAGTCCACAATTTGACATAAAATTACACAACCAAATGTATTTCTTAATACCACCAACCCAAAAACATATAAAGAATTTCTTAATACTTGGACGTAACAGTGTTCCTAAACACTAATCATGGAAAACGAACCTAATCAACAATGTTTCTTAACACAACACACCTAGACAATGCAATACATGAACTACAATTAAAATGAATAAATGATTGATAATATTTTCTAAGTGACTACGAATTAATCAAAAGTGTTCCTTAACACTACATAATAAAAAACAAATGCTTTGTGATTTATGTTGATCATGTATTTCTGTATTGTCTCGAAGATGTTCATGAATAGAGAAACCAATGAGAAAAATATGAATTTTATTAGTTTGATGTGACTTATTATCAATATATGATTGTTGTGTTCTCTAAGTGACTCGAAGATGTCTAAAACTGACTATAGAAACAAGGAGTGTGAGCATTGTTGTCATAAATTTTGTTTTAATAAAATGAAATGTCAACTACACAAAAATTTAATCATGATTTCGATTATAAACAATTATCATAAATAAATAAATGTAATTATTTATTTAAAAATGTTGTCTTTTAATGTTGATTTGTAATGGTCATTTTTATAAAAAAATGTCACTGTATTTGCCCTTGGAATTATCATTTTTGCCTTATTTTCAGTCATTTATTATCTTCAATGGTTTTGGTATGCCCTATATTAGATGTTTTCTGAGTTTGACTTCATTTTTTGGATGCATATGGGTTTTCTCTATATGTTTTATGTCAAAAACATTATTTGTATGATATATTTCCATATTCATGATCATGGAAAAAGATAAATTCAAATTTGGTTGGAATTATAAACAAATTTCTTCTCAATGAATTATTTCCAGCTTGCATTCAACATATATGATGATGGAAAATATTCCCACTACATATGCCACCATTTCCAAAATAGTGTTAAAATTTTGAATCCCTCATCCATTTGCAGACATACCTGGAAATTTCATATACATATCATTAGCTTGAGAAACCCAAAATTCCCCCTTACAAAAAAAAATTAAAATTTAAAAAAAAATTAAAAAATTGAAGTTTAGAAAATTAAAAATTAAAAAAAATCCACAAATTTTGGGATTTTCCATTTCCATTGCATATGTTACTACATGTCATTCCACATGTAATGCAAAATGTAATCACCTCAAAAATCCCCGATTACATTTTTGCCTAAATCCTTCTTTGTTTCAAAATCAGGATTATTAGCACCTATTACATGTTTTGTTGCATGTAATCAAATATGCAGTCGCCTCAAAAATTCCCAACAAAATTTTCTTGGAAATCTTCTATAATTCCAAAATCATTTTTTTTTAGACCCATTACATGTACTGTTACATGTAATCAAAAGTGTAAATACCCCAAAAATCTTCATACTAAGTTTACCCAAATCAGAGATTTTTACACCAATTACATGTACTGTTACATTCAGTCAAATGCGTAATCACATCTAAAATCTCCTACAATACCCAAGTTGAAAAAGTAATTCCAAGTGCAAATCGAGGATTTTTGACCCGATTGCAAAATGAACTACATATGCAACTACACATGCAATCCTAAGTACATTTGCGTCCAAAAACCCCAATTTCACTTCAAGTCTCTTGTTTTTCCCATGTAGTAGGAACTTTTTGGTCCAACTACATAAACTATTACACATTGAACTACATGTAGTCAAATCTGCAGTGCATCCCAAAATCTCTGAATTGCATCCATGGATCACAAAAGCAACCTTTTTCAGCCTTGATTGAAGCATAGCTTGCAGACATGAGCTGCCAACATCTCGGTGCTACAAGTGTTCATCCAAAGTCATAAGGGCCAACCTTCATGGATGAGAAACAGATGAAACTCAAGTTTCACAAATTTTAGAATGCTTTCAAGAGTGCTTCCAAGCAGGTAGTAGTAGGACCAATACAACGAACTGTGAATAATTTTCCACTTATGGGTGATAACAAAAATCACTGATTTGTTGATGTCACCAAATGCAAAGGTCAAAGTGTTATTGAATGCAGATGTTCCAACCCATGTACAAATTTGAAGATTTCCAGCACTTGGTAATCTAGTGACAACAAAACCTCTTTGATAGAGGTTAGTGTAATAGGAGTCATATTTTTTCATACACTTAGTTTATTTTTCATCATGCATTTTGTTTTTAGTTTTGACAAGTTACATGTAATGCATAAAATTTCAACTACATATGTAATAACACATGTAAAGCATAAAATTGCAATTACATGTATGTAATGACACATGTAAAGTAAAAAAATTTAATTACACATCTTGCTACATGTAATCACATTACAGAGGATTGTAATGTTGAATAAGTCAACCCTATGTAGTTAGTTTTCCATATTTTTCTCATAGCCTCTCTCCTATAAATACAAGAGGGCTCATTGTAAATATTTATCTTTATGAATTGCAAGAAAACTCTAGAGAAATTGTGCATGTTCAAACTTTGCTAAATAATTTGTGCAAGTTGATTTTTGAGTGAATAAAAAGAAAACATTTTTCAATCTTTGAGTTGAGGAGACTTGTGGAATTATTTGTGTTGTTATAGAGAGACCCTTAAATCTGATTTTGTGTAGACTTTGTGCTATAATTGTCAATTTAGTTAGTTAAGAGTGAATGCATAGACTTTGAGTTGTGGCTCATATCGATATTAAGGATAGAAAAGATGTTTCATGTGTTCAAGTCTTTGTGCTTATCATATTGTTGCTTCATAGTTTAAAATCTTTTCAGGATAGTGTATAAGTATGTGAGCTTATATACATTCATTAGTCTATAGTTAACTAGTATGCTTAACAATTAATCTTTCAGTTGATTTTGATTTTATTGGTATTTTTTCCCCAACTAGTACTTAGAAGTTAAATTGTAAAAGTCTTCAATTTGCAGAGTGCATCTTTATGAAAGTGAAATCCTTCCTGAAAAAAAAGGAAGTGATACACAAAACACCCAATTTTAGATTAAATTGAGTTTCTTGTTAAGTTTTAGTTGAATTAGTTGCAATAAGAAGGGTGCCTCTGTTTAGTTGAGAGGAGAGATTATTTCTCATACACTGTGTCTAAATATCTCATTTTGCAAGTAGTGTGTTTATGACTACCTACAAAATATTTAGCCAATAGTTTTTGGTGACTCTACTAGGGATATCGAACACATTCGAAAGCCTCACTCTTTTGTTTGAAGTTATTACTTTACCCGTTGTTTTAGATCTAATTGTTCACACTGGAGGGTTTTCACTTATACAAATGTCATTATAAAGGAGAAGGTTCAAAAGTTGTTTCTTTAAGTTGGTCTCAAAAATCCAAACTTGATTTTCTTACCAATAAAACTTCTCTTGAATGAACTACCAGTTACCCGCTATCTAGAAATAAGAGCCTTGTACCAGGTGAAACTTCACTCTTCTTTCAAAAACCGTTAGTTCCATTTGTTTTTCCTAATATGGTTGGTACACACCCATGGGGGAAATCTTTTTGTCCTTTAAATTTTTTTAATCCACCTTTGCATCCATTTTAACAAGGCTCTCACAAGAACTTTCCCAAGTTCTATGGCGATGGCAAGCAACACCCAGATGAGCATATTAAAGCTTCTTATATTGCATGTGGTGTATTGGGCATGGAATATCAAGATGTTTTGGTAAGGCTCTTCGTTGCGACCTGTAGGGAATAAAATATGGTGATGGGTAGATTGAGGGGAAGGTAAGATTCTCTTCTTAATCCCAAATTCCCAAAGGAAAGATCCAAATTGATTAACCACAAGGAAATGGTCAATGCATAAATGAATCAATCGATTAGTAATAAGAAGAAAGAGGAAAACCTTACATTCTATTTTAGAAGAGAGTATTGAAATATTAATTGAAATGAATTGAAGAAAAATACTAACCTCAAAGTATAACAGATCTATAAACTGTTATTTTTTGGTGTCTGTACTGAGTTTCTAAAAATTCTACAATCGGATCTGGGATGAAAACACAAAGATGGAGAAAACCTAGAAATCTTTTTCTTTTCCATACTAGGTCGACCTTGACCTAAATGAAGGTCAACCTTGACCCCTTTATTTTGACCTTGACCTCCACAGCTCTGACAGAAATCCTATTCATGGATCCTGAAAGTTTGCCAAAAAGGGTATCTGAATCTGCTCTATAATTCATTGTTCTGCACCTGCACCTGTGAGAAAAATGGTTTTTCTATTTGGATGGGGGGGTTTTCCTTGGTCAAACCCTAGTTTTTTAATTAACCTTGAAATATAATTGAAATTATAGTAATAAACAAAGTAAATGGAATAATTCACCTTGATTATGTTGAAACCCTTGTGGAGGATTTGAATCCTTGAATCCACAAGTATGGATGCTCAAAATTAATGTATAATTGTAGGATGTATCAAATCAATTGCATTTATATCTTCAACGCTAATCTTGAATGGATATTTGGAATAGGAAGAAGCTTGAATGGATATGGATGGAGAAATCTTCTTCAAGAGGGCTCCATAGAGCTTGAATCCTTCAATGGCTACAAATGGATCTCCTTGATGAATTGAATCTTGAATGCTTGAAGATAGATGATTTCTTTATTTTCTTTTCTTCTCTTTCCTTGCTCTCTTATTGCTTAGATTTCTTGCTCTTACTTCATGTCAAAAATGAGAGGAGAAGGCTTCCTTATATACAAATTTAGGGCACAATCTTATAGAGAGGCCTACATATAAGAAATAAATTCCCATTTAAGCCTATACCCTTAGAAATGGACCTATATTAAATATTATTTAAGATTTTACCATTTTGAAACCAGAAACAGCCGACCCAGAAGCAGGAAAAGAAATATTTCTAAAACCCCGACATTCAGAAATCTTTAGATTTTGAAATTTGGACTCTAGGTCAGGGTCAAGGTCGACCTTGACCTAGAAGTTTGACCTTGACCCTAATGTCAAGAACCTCAAATTCATAGAGAAAGATGCCAGAAATAGGCAAGAAAGAAGTGTAAAATAGGGCAAGATGGGTGAAAAAGTCAAATCCAAGTCAAAGACCCATTCAAGACATTTGACATGACCCCAAACCACTTACTTGGAGGGCTAAACTAGTCCTAAATGGAAGTGCTTCCATTTTTTGACAATACATTTAGCCCCCACTTTAGCAAGAGTATGGACTCGATGCAAATTATTTGTAATCACAACAAAACAAAAATCTTATTGAAATCACAGGGACAAAGCAATCTTCAAGCCCCCATGGACTCAATTCTTTTTCAACCCCAAGATTAAAATAAGAGAGATATCACTAGAAAAAATAAAAAAGAGGGTGTGATTACCTCACCCAATGAGAACTTATGTCCCATTGTGAATCACACAAGAAAACAATGCAACTGGAAAGATGGAGTTGAACTACCTAGTGAATGTGGCTACTCACTAATCAACCCATCAAGGATTCACCCTCAGGAATATTCTATTCCAAAAGAGAAAAATCCAAAACAAGAGAGATCTAGTCTTAAGGACACCTTCAACCTTAATGGATCAAAACAATGAAAATTGAAACTAGAGGGATCAAGAGATCCTATAAGGTAAAAATTCATGCTTTAAGGATTAGTCAATAATCCATAAAGGGAGAAAAGTTTTGAAAAATAATTTGAAAGTGCATGTGTGTAAAAAGTGAGTAGAGCATAAGCCTTCATGTTAAATTCATTACTAACACTTTAACAGGAGCAATGGCTTGAACATAAACATAAACAACTCCATTGATTACATTTCCACTACGAGATTCCCCCAAGTGAAGACAAATAAAGGGAAATAGCACATAGACATACAAAGAACATAGAAGGGATCTACCTACCATGAGATTATTATGATCATAGGATTATGTGTGTGTGTCTGTGCATGTGTGTGTGCACGTGTGCGTGCACCTGTGTGTGTGTGTGACATTATTGCAAATGAATTGACATCATTCCCCAAAGAAAGTAGAACTACAATCACAATGGAGGAAAGAAAATGCAAGGGTTACAAAGAAGATTCCTTTTAGACCACAACATGGGGACCAAAAATATTCAGTGCTACCAAGTCACAAATCCAAGCGGACTATACAAGGAAAACATTTAAGAACAATAGCACGGGTACAACATAACATGAAAACAACATATAGAAGAATAGAGATACATATAGAGGAATAGTACAACAATTTTGATTCCTTTATCACCTTGCACCAAAGTAACAAGGGTCATATAAAATAATCTAACAAATATTTAGCAAACATATTACGGGAGAAACATAATATAATAAGAAAATACACAAAAGGCTACCATGGAGGACAAGCCAATCAAGCGCGTCGTCTACTCTCCCCATCTCAGTCTATATCATTTAGGGAAGGTTGGAAACTCACAAGAGGGACTATATCCAACACAATAGGAATAATAGCTAGTTCCAAAGAAGGATCCTCTTGAGAATTGTGATGTTCGATACTAGGTGTAATTATCAATTGTGTTGAAAGCATATTAGGTAAATTAGTATCAATGTAAATAGTCTCATATTCATCATTAGCATCATCAGGATCATCAAGAGTATCTTCTTCATCAAGATTAATCAAAATAGAATCTAAGATATGAATAGAATCATCATAATCATTCATCTTAACATCATTATTAATATTAACTTCTTCAACCACATCAAGTGTATGATGGTCAAAATAAGGTAAAGAAATTTGAAGAACAGAGGCATGGTCCTTAGCTTGAGCCTGACACTTCTTACAATGTTCATTGGTAGATTGGTTACATTTTGTCTTATTTGAAATATGTTGAGAACTAGGAGTAACAACCACCAGTCCCTTCATAGGTTCTATAGGAGGATTAATAGGATTCTTAGTAGGCTGAAAAGTAACACTAGGAGCTTGATTAATAGAACTAGAAGCAATGGATAAAGGAGGTATGGAAGGCATAGGCAAAAGACCATGGTTAAGATCCATCTGGGGCATGCATGCTTAACACAATAATCTTGTGATGTTTATAGGCTTGATATGATCAAAAAAGGTTATCAGGTCGAGAAGGACATGAATTAGGTAATTAAGGACAAAATAAGTCAAGGGTAGCACAATCCCTAGGCCTATAAGGTTGATAAAAACTATGATTAATAATCTTCACTTCTTCATCATGAATGAACTTAAGACACTTGTGGATAGGAGAAGAAATAGCATGCATGGAATTCAACCAAGGAAAACCAAGCTTAAAATTAAAACTAATCATAAGTAGGAACAAAAAAGAAGGTAGTGTCCACAATTTTACCACAAAATTCAACAAGAAAGTTAATAGAACCAAATGATGGATAGAGAAAACCATTACAAGTTTGGATCTACACATTAGATGTATCATAACAATAACATTGTAAGTTCTTCATAAAAATATTTTCTTCAGTAATGACAGTGACTAAGGATGTAGGATCAACAAGACAACTACGCGTAGGTATCTTAGAAACCCTAGCATAAATGTAGAGGGGACCATCAGGAGCTTTAATAGTCTCAGAATCATCAAAGGTGATCAAGAGTTCCCTAGGTCTTTTATGCTTAGGTTGTTTTTGAGGTTTAGGTTGAGGTTTCAGTTTAGGATTAGGTTAAGATGGAACTTGAAGTTGAGGTTGAGATTGAAGTTGGGGTGGAGATAAAGGTTGAGACAAAACAACATGCTCCACATGGTTAACAATATGATTGAGATCATCCATCTTTGAATCATAAACAATATTCATAGAAGATTTCTAAACAATGGTATTAGTATCATGTGTAGGAAAGTATAGATTTGGAGATTTTGATTAGGAGGAGGGACAGATTTATTCCCACTACCATCAAAATTTTCAACAGACAAAGCATTAGAATTAATTAAGTCTTGAACCTTATGTTTTAAAGAATAACACTTCACAGTATCATGGCCATTCTAATGGTGGTATTGAAAAAAGGCTTTGGAATCAAAGGATTTGGATGTCATCGTAGTAGGTAAAAGAGGTCGAATAGGAGGCAAAGTAATCATATTAGCATTCAACAATTTACTCATAATAGAATGTAAAGATTTAGCAAGAGGAGTAAACATACGGTTCAGATGAAAAGAAGTGGATGCAGAAGTGGCATTATTGGATGTAATAACAACTTGATCAACAACTGCATTTTCTTGCTTATTTATCTTGACATAGTTGTTAATTTTTTGAAACTTGTTGGGATTAGGAGCATCATCACTCTTAACAACTAGAACAAGAGACATTGGAGTGTTGCTCTCAAATTGACTCACTTGTAATAGATAATGATGAAGTGATGCACAAAGTTGTTGAAAAGAGGTAAATTAAGTAAGTAGAATCTTATCTCTAATATCCTTTTGTAAATTTAAAATAAACATATGTTTAATATCAATATTAAGAATAGGATAAGAAATTTGAGCATACAAATGCTTGAATCTACCAATAAATTCAGTCAATTTTTCTTTATTATTTTGTTTACAATGCATCAAATCGCTTAAGGACACTTGCAGACCAATGTTATTTTGGACCTATTGGATAAAGGCATTAGCAAGTTTTGAAAAAGAAATGATAGAATAAGGAGGCAAGGAACAATACCATTGCATGGCCTTATCATGAAAAGTTCTAGAAAACAACTTGGCTAAAATCTTATGGTCATGAGCATAGTCACTACAAAGGATTTTAAATATTTTAACATGAGTGATAGGGTCTCCCTTACTATTTTAATTCTCAAGATGAGGCATATCGGCTTGATGAGGAATAGGATCACAAATAATGTCTAGGGATAAAGGACTGTTGATGTCACATGTAGGAATACTAAACTTGGATTGAGTTAAGGATGCAAGTTGTTGTTGTAAAGAGGACATAGTTTGAGCTAGACTAGTGATTGTGGAATTGTTAGAAGAAATAGGAGGCATAGAAACATTAGAAACACTAGAGAAAGTGTAAGAAATAGTTGGAATAGAAGACACAACCAGTGGAACACTTGGAACCCCAGTTGGAAGAGGGTTGGAATAGGTAAAAGGAACACTATGATAAGAAGGTTGTGAGGTAGGTAGAGACACTAGTTGAATACTCATAGGAAGAGATGGAATAGATGTAGTCACTAGAGGACGAGTATAAGTAGGAATTCTAGGTAAAGGAATGGAAGAAGGTTTTACACTAGTGACAGAAGGAGTGAATCCTAAATCTTGAGCTTCTTGAGCTAAAGGTTTAACATTTAAATGCAAAATATGAGTGATACCACCCAAGATATTAACACCTTGATCACTATCCCGAAGAGCTTTCTTAAGAGCCTCTATAGCTTGAATAGAATCTTGATTATGGTTTTCTTGAATAAGCCAATTTCCCATTTTATCAAGTGCAGTTAAAAGTTTTTGGACTTGTTCAAGAGGAACTCTTAAAGCACCATCCTTATCATGAGATGAGTGAGAAGAGTTATGCTCCATAGTAGGATTTGAATCATGAGTGATCAAATTGTCATCTAGGATCTTAAGGAGAGGAGAGGAAGACTCAGGATCAAAGAAACCCATAATTCTACAACTTCATCTAACCAAAATATTATAAGTAGGACTAGAGGTAGTACATCTCATATACCAATGCAATGAAAATGAACTAAATTAGGAAAATGTAAGGCATGAACAAATAGATGTTTTTATATTTTTTCTTTATATGATTTTTTTGTTTTATTTTTAAAATGTAAATGCAAGCACATAAAAGAAGGTTAATCTAATATACATGCAAGATCTAACACCATAAAAGAAATATTTTTCTATCGCAGGCTCACCAAAATGTAAGAAATAAAATATGATGATGGGTAGATCAAGGGGAAGGTAAGATTCTCTTCTTAATCCCAAATTCCCAAAGGAAATATCCAAATTGATTAACCACAAGGAAATGGTCAATGCATAAGTGAATCAATCGATTAGTAATAAGAAGAAAGAGGAAAACCTTACATTCTTTTTTAGAAGAGAGTATTGAAATCTTAATTGAAATTAATTGAAGACAAATACTAACCTCAAAGTATAATAGATTTGGAAATTGTTATTTGCTGGTGTTCGTACTAAGTTTCTAGAAATTCTGCCTGGGATAGAAACATAGAGACAAAGAAAACCCAAAAATCCTTTTCTTTTCCATACTAGGTCGACCTTAACCTGAATGAAGGTCGACCTTGACCCCTTTATGTTGACCTTGACCTGCACAGCTCTGACAAAAATTTTGTTCATGGATCCCAAAAGTTTTCCCAAAAGGGGTATCTGAATCTGCTCTATAATTTGTTGTCCTGCACTTGCACCTGCAAGAAAAATGGTTTTTTTGTTTGGATAGGGGGGTTTTCCTTAGTCAAATCCTGGTTTTGGAATTAACCTTGAAATATAATTAAAATTTTAGTAATAAACAAAGTAAATGGAACAATTCACCTTGCTTATGTTGAAACCCTTGTGGAGGATTTGAATCCTTGAATCCACAAGTATGGATACTCCAAATGAATGTATAATTGTAGGATGTATCAAATTAATTGCATTTAGATCTTCAACACCAATCTTGAATGGATCTTGGGAATAGGAAGAAGCTTGAATGGATATGGATGGAAAAATCTTCAACAAGAGGGCTCCATAGAGCTTGAATCCTTCAATGGCTACTAATGGATCTCCTTGATGAATTGAATATTTAATGCTCAAATGCTTGAAGATAGATGATTTATTTCTTTTCTTTTCTTCTCTTTTCTTTCTCCCTTCTTGCTTAGATTTCTTGCTCTTGCTTGATGTCAAAAATGAGAGGAGAAGGCATCCTTATATACAAATCTATGGTACAAACTTCTAGAGAGGCCTACATATGAGAAATAAATTCCCATTTAATCCTATACCCTTATAAATGGACCTATATTAAATATTATTTAAGATTTTACCATTTTGAAACCTAAAACAGCCGACACAAAAGCAAGAAAAAAAATCTTTCTGAAACCTTGACATCTAGAAATCCTCAGATTTTGAAATTTGGACCCTAGGTCAGGGTCAAGGTCATGAGGTCGACCATGACCTAGGTTAGGTTTGAGGTCAACCATGACCCAAAAGGTCAACCTTGACCCTAAGGTCAAGAACCTCAAATTCACAGAGCAAGATGCCAAAAATAGGCAGGAAAGAAGTGGAAAATAGGGCAGGATAGGGAAAAAACCATATCGAAGTCAAAGACCCATTCAAAGTGTTTGACATGACCCAAAACCACTTACTCAATGGACTAAACCAGTCCTAAATAGAAGTGCTTCCATTTTCTGATGATACAAGACCTTACAAGGTATTGTTGTTGATTGATTCTATAATTTAGCTACATGGGCTATCATTGACTGAGTTTCCCTGAAAACTAAGTTTGAGGAACATTTCAAGCCTATAGAAGATGAGCATGCACTACTTGTTCAAATCACACAAATGAAGAAGGATGTGCAATAGGTTATGTGTGAATTCATCTCCAAGTTCAACAAGTTGGCAAATCGGATTCCTACGTCCTCATAACCCACTACAAAGAACTTGAAGTGCTTCTTCATAAACACACAACTTCCAGAGGTTAGCTTCTTGTTGAGAAGAGTCATTCCAAAAAGCCTTGCTAATGCTTGAACTTTGGTGACAAAGATTGAAGATGATCTTATCATGGCTGGTAAGATTTGAAAGGATCATTCAAAAGGGAACTCTTTCAACGATGATTCCACTTCAAGCAGTACCATGGTCCAAAAGCTTGCAAATGAGTTACTTGAACTCAAAAAGAAAATATCTCAAGGGTCCTTTTCTGCTCCATACAATGATATACCATGGAGGACATATCCCAATGTTGCTCACATTTATACAACAAAGAATCAAGCAAGTCTTCCCCCTCCTCTAGAGAGGCTTGCACTTGAAGCCTCACCAGGAAACCAAGCCACCAGATATTTTGAGAATGATCAAACTAGTACCCTATCAGAGGATAATCAAATGGAGGACATCATTGCTCTATACTATGAAAATTATGGAGTAGTTGGAGACTCTAGCATTTTTTATGTACACTACAAGGAAAATGATCCAGGGGAGAGTTTTGGTCAAGCCTATGTTGTTATGTAGTTCTCAAATGTAGTTGGCATGTCAAAAAGATGAATCTTATAAAGAAAATTTTGATGTACAAATACCTATCACCCTTGAAAAAAGAGGAATTTCATTGCTAATCCTACCCATGAACATAGATAATAACCAAGTAGTACACCTCCTCCTCCTATTTTGTCTAGTGTACCTAAATCTAGTATGTCTAATCCTAAGCTTCAAACTGCAAATTTTTCTTCCTTAGCAAATTCCTTTCAAGATTTTGATATCATAGATCATGCTAGGAAGACCAAAGTCCAAATGTCTGAGGTATAATACCTACAAGCATATCCAGGTCAACTGGAAAGGCTTACCAAATTTGTTAAGGAATCTCAACCTGTCCAAACTCAAACTACTGCCCTGGAACCCAAGAGTTTGCCTAATAACCTTGTTACTATTTTGTCATCTATTCTTGGAAAGATAGAATCTTTCTATATTTCTTTGTTCATTAATGGCTTTAATCTTAGTAACTGCATTATAGATTCTAGAGCTTCTGATAATGTCATGCCAGCCAAATTTGCTAATGCATTAGGTCCTACCTTGACAAAGACTTTTGGAAATTGATTTTCAATGGAGAATAAGCAAGTGCCTCTTCGGGGGAAAATCAAGGATGCACAATTTGCATTTGCATCCTTCCCAGAAAAGAAAATTAAGATGACCGTCTTGGTCATAGATGTTCCTACTTCTTATGGAATGTTACTTGGTAATAATTTTTGTAAGGATGTAGGTAGAGAACTTAATATGGATATGTCAGAAGCAAGAATTCCCGTCAAGGGTGTTATGCAGAAACTTCATCCAGAGAGGGAAACCAAGTACATGGTGGTTAAGTTTGATGACCCTCATGCTCAAATTTTGTTTGAGTCATTAGGAATGGGAAATTACTACTTTCATGCTGATGAAATTTTAGAATTTTCACAAGATTGGACTGATGGATCAAAAGGTTATTCTTGTCTTTCTGATACTAACAGATTTATTGATGCAAGTGAAGATCAATGGACTGATCTCAGTTTTAATGAGTCCTTTTTCATGGCTGAAGATGAATCTTCCACCATGGTTGAAAAAGTTATAGGTCCTACTCAAAGCCTTACTCAAATCCCTACAAATTCAAGTACCAACAATTCCAATGATGTTTGGATATTGGAATTTGATGGTAGTTGTGCATCTTTGGGGTCCTATTCAGGAATAGTTTTGATATCCCCAAAGGTGAATTCTTTCCATTTTCCTTCAAATTACAGTTCAATAATACCAATAATACAGCCAAATATGAGGCCTTGTTAGGTATTGAAATGACACATAAAAAGGGAATAAAAAATTTACATGCTCAAGGTGATGCCGAGTTGGTAGTGTATCAGGTTTGTAATCAATATCAAACAAGAAATGAGAGGTTAAGACACTACCATAACTTGGTGTGGGATTTCATTGAGCCATTTGATGCTTTTAACATTTTTGCAGTCCCAAGAGAGTACAATGGTAGAGCTGATTCTCTTTCCCCATCAGCAACCTTGTTAATTCCTCATAAATAGTTGGCCATCTTTATCAAATTGAGATGATTTTTTGACCAAGTGTTCCAGACAATTCGAATCACTAGCACGTCTTCAATGATGAAAAGAAGATCATCAATTCCTTAAAACAAAGGATAACTTTGACAAGATTTACTTTGAAGGCAACGAGTCATCATCTAGAGAATTAGTCCCAGATATTGATCCTCAAATTGCAAAAGAATTCATTCAATTGAGGGGAAATAAAATTCCTAAAGGCTTAGTTTCTTTGGAGAATTTATTTGACAAATGTGATAGATATGTCAAAGAACAAAAATAGTCAAGGACTAATTTTACCATGGAATATAAGAATACAACCTCAGATTAGAGGTTGATCCAAAAATGGTAAACATTGGAAAATGTTGCACTCTGAAAGAAAGGGAGAAGTTCATTTCATTATTGCATCAATACATGGATGTCTTGGCATATTCATATGATGACCTCAAATCTTTTCATCCAAAGGTGGTATAATGTGAAATTCCTCTCAAGCTTGGTGTAGTTTCATTTCCACAAAGAAAAGGCAATATAATCCAAAAATATTAGGGATAATAATCTCTGAAATCTAGAAGATGTTGGATGCTCAAATTATCTTTCCTATTCACCATTCAACGTGGATAGAAAATATAGTTCCAGTGTGTAAAAAGAATGGAGAAATTCACATTTGTGTGGATTTTAGGAATCTCAACTAGTTATCACTAAAGGATAATTACCCACTCCCAGTAATGGACCAAGTTTTGCAGATGGTGACAAGTTCTGAAATTTTGTCCATGCTTGATGGATTCTCTAGTTATAATCAGATTGAAGTCAGTGAAGAGGATCATCACAAGACTACATTTACAACACCATGGGGTACTTTTTCTTATTGTAGGATGCCTTTTGGTCTCATCAATGCGGGAGATACCTTTCAGCAAGAAATTAACCTTGCCTTCTAAGAAATTATTGATTAAAAAAAATTTGTTTATTTAGATGACTTGACCGTATTTTCCAAAAAATGACAAGATTATTTTTATCACCTTCAGAAAGTTCTCAAAAGATGTAGGTGACATGGTGTTTCTCTTAATACCAAGAAATCAATTTTTGGTGTGACTGAAGGAAAGCTTCTGGGACACATTATGTCAAAGGAAGGTATAAATATTGATCTTGAAAGGGTAAAATCTATCCAAGGTCTTACGCTGCCCTCAAGTAAAACAACAGTCCATTCTTTCTTTGGAAAGGTAAATTTCTTGTGAAGATTTCTTCCCAACTTTGCTGAGAAAACCCATCATATCGTGGATATGATGAAAGGTAAGAATGTCTTCTGATGGAGTCCAAAAGGAAAAGAGATGTTTGCATAGATCAAATAATCAATCATGAAAGCTCCAGTGTTAGTTTTCCCAAATTACACAAATGATTTCATCATGTATAGTTATGCTTCTAAGAAGACTATATCTGCAATTTTGATGCAAAGGAATGATGAATCAGTTGAGTCTCCTATCTCATTTATGAGTTTTCCATTGAAATCTCATGAGATAAAGTACACCCAAATGTAAAAGCATGCATTTTTTGTTGTCAATGTGGTAAAGTATTTTAGGTTCTACATTCTAAATTCACATGCCATTGCTTTGGTTCTAGATACGATAGTCAAGACAATTTTGACACAACAAGATTTTGGTATTAAAAGAGGAAATTGGATAGCTAAGATCCAAGAATATGACATGGAGATTAATCTCATGAAACTTATTTGTGGAAAAGGTTTATGTCAGCTTATGGATGAAAATAAATCAACTAAAGTGGAAGTAGAAATTCCTCAATCTCTTCCAACTGTTTTGTTCATTAGCACAACAGATGAGTGGTATTCTAATATTGCTCATTTTCTCACATATGGAGAGTGTCCTCCACATTTTTCATATAAAGAAAGAATAAGTATTAAATTGAAGGTTACAAATTTTATTCTTTGGAATAATGGTTTGTATAAGCAAGGCATAGATGGGACATTTCTTCTTTGTGTGGATAAATCACAATAGGTACGATTGATTGAATCTTTTCACAACCTTGCATGTGATGGTCATTTCTCTGCACCAATCACAATGCATAAAATCTTGAGGGAAAAGTATTATTGGCCCTCTATGTTTCAAGATGCATACCATTGGGTGTGAAAATGTGAGTTGTGTCAACAATTAGTAGGAAAGAAAAATATTTATGCTCTACCATTAAAGTCGGTAGTAATTGAGGAGTCATTTCAATAGTGGGGGCTTGATTTCATCAATGTAATCAATCTGTCCTCAAGTAAAGGACATACATATGTGCTTATGACAATGGATTACTTCACAAAATGGGTGGAGGCAATACCAACAAAGCACACTACATCTGAAGTGGTATGTGATTTCTTGAAGGAGAACATCATTTCATGTTTTGGTGTTCCTCATAAGATTGTTACAGATAATGCAGCTGCATTTTCATCACATGACATAACACAATTTTGTTATGATTTTGGGATCACTTTGGTGCACTCATCTGATTATTATCCCCAAGGTAATGGTCAAGTAGAATCCAGTAACAAGAACCTAGTTGTGATTATCAAGAAATTAGTAGATGAAAATCAAAGATCATGGCACAAGGCATTGTATGATGATCGAATTACACCCAAATGAGAAATTGGTATGTCACCTTTCCAATTGTTGTATGGTGTGAATGCTGAAATTCTCATCACTTTGGAGCTCCCTGCTCTGAAGTTAGCCAATGCCATTGAAGATGATACTTTTGAAGGTACCTTGAACAAAAGAATCATGTTCATGTTAGCATTAGAGGAGCAATGTACCCAAGTGGTGGATTGCATTATGGAATATCAAAAGAAGGTGAAGGTCCTCTTTGATAAGAAAGAAAAGAAAATAGAGTTTTAAGTTGGTGATTGTGTACTACTTTGGGATAAATGAAGAGAGCCCAAAGGTATGTGTGTGTGTGAATTTTGTACCTAGCTGTGGACACAACACTCCAGTAAAATATTAGAGGCTAGCAAAAATCAAAATATATAGATAGTTAAAAAGCTAAGCTAACCAGGCGATTTACTGCCTTCTAGTAGGTGCAAGTATGTATTCTCAGATCGGACCGAGATCAGTGACAATGCAACACCTAAATGAAGGATTTAATGCTAAAAAGAATATAAAATTTGAATGCAATGGATCTAGGTTTTTGGTATTTTCTTTTCAATATAAGATGAGAATTGATATGAAAAATTGATCTAGCAAAGATATGCTAAATGAATATGAAAGCTCAAAACAATAATAAAAACCTCACAATAGCCTTGATTCACAAAAGATGGATTCTTTGATTGCAAAATCGCCATAGTAATTGTGCAAGTTCAAGCGCTTGAGCGATTGAATACGCAGGGGGAAGATCGATTGTGAAGAGTGGAGCCTTGTTTTTATAGAAATCCAAGGCTTGGGGATGCATTGAGAGAAGCCATAAATCACTCTTGATAAACTTAGGTCGATTTATGAGTTAACAAGAATTTAAGAATAGATTAACTCATAAAATCATGCAAAGTCATGCAAGAATAGTTGTTTGACTTAAATCAGAAGTTTAGATCAGCTTTGAACTTAAAATGGATGTTGAGTTTCAAAAAGAAAATAACTTGACTTGATTTTCTGATTTGAAGTCTAACTAGTTCTTTCAAATGTGCATAGATAATTATGAATTAATAAATAAATAAAGTGATTTATACTCAACTTAACTAATTTTTGAATTAAAACAACTGATTTGTGGATTAATCAATTATTAAATCAAACTTTATTCTAAACTATATCATTAAATATTGGCAATTGGATTTAATTAATTAAATAAGAATTTAATCAATTACTCGATAGATTTTGATTTATTGTCAAAATTAAATAATACACTTTAGGAATAAATGCAATTAAATTTAATTAAATGATTAAGTGGCAAAATTAAAATCCAATTAATTAAATATTGAGACTATTCAATTAATCAAACTTTAGGATAAATATGATTTATTGCCAAGTAATATTTAATTATAGATAATTAGGATAAATAGGAATATTCAAGGAATATTCCCTAATGCAGAATTCTAGATAATCAATTAGGGTTTTGATAAATTGATGTTCAGATGTGCCTTAGGTTAGGACTTTGATGTCAATTTCGATTGAATTTTTTATGTAGAAAGTTAATGAACATATAGCCCATTTTTGGGGTATTACATTTTGCCCCTCTTTGAATCACTATGTGAAGCATAGTGGTTCAAAGAATAGTCTATTTTTTATGTTGAAACTGATTTGAAAGATGAACCGAGTCTAAGATAGAAATTGATTTGGAAAAAGTTGATTCAGGTCCTGGTTGACCAGGAATCGTGATGATGTTAAATATAGCAATGATGAACCAATGATTATGAAAAAGTATCACAATACCTGATTCTGAACCTTATGACTACGAAGAAGTGAGTGACCAATTCTAGACCTAATTGTCCTAAGGAATCATAGTGGTATCACATCTGAACCCTTCAAATATGAAGAATCAAGGAAATAATACCAATGAACAGATGGTTACAAAAATCTAATATATTTTACAAGATTGATTAGGATACCAGATTGATATGGATATCGATGAATCTAATATGCCCCAAGTGATGTGCTCCAAGCAATGAGGTCTTTTGATGAATCAACAACTAGACGTGGTTTTTGTCTTGATTACTAAGAGAAGATTTGATTTACAAATTGATTGATGTGCAATACCATGCCCCCTTCAGGATTAAAATCTAAATTTGACAAGAAAGTCAGCATTGAATTATTTAGAAGCATGTAAATTGATTTGATAAGTGGTTATACACATGTGAGAACGTGTTCTACATCATTTGGAGATCCTGGAGACCAAGTTTGATTAGGTGATTCCATGAATTGACCATGGGTGACCAAGTTGAAATTTCGTTAGTTTGATTTTAGATAATCAGTTAAGTTGAATTCTTGGATTTCTATTTGATGATGGAAGGTTGAATATGCAAGCAGTTGGTAATATAAAAAATCTCTGATTTTGATTTTGATCTCAAAAATGGATTCTACTTGTTGTTTCATTGGAGGGACCTTCATAAAATACTCAGTCTTCATGACAAGTTTAAGCTCTGATTTGAAGAATCTTTTAAGTGTTAAGCTTATTTAGGCAATTGTGAGATCAATGCAAAGTGCAACATGCAACATGCAAAATGAGATGCAAACCTAAGACCTAGGACCTAGTCACTGATCATGTGTCGGTTGTTTTCATCATTTAATTTTTATTAGGTAACCTGATAAATCAATACAACATCCACTAGTTAAGAAACTATGAATATATGAATATTAATTTTTGCGCCAAAGTCAATACAATGCCCACTGGCTAGACAACCATGGACATATGAATATTGATCTTATTTTTAGAATGTCGGATTAGATATAAGCACCAAGGCATAAATGTCAGGATGACCTGAATATCATGTCCATTTTGATATAGCAATTTGTATAAGCATCAAAACATAAACATCATGATGACCTGAATACGCCTTGTGGAACAAACACGTCAAATAGTTGTAGAATTCATTCTTGTCTCCAATGTGAATTACCCATAGTGACCCTTTATCATTCACATCCTTGGATAATAGCCATTCACAATAGGATTGAGAAATTATTCAAAAAGATGTAAGCTAGATCAAACCTTCTTGAATTTTTTGGGTATCAATGGTCAAGGTACTCATGGCCATCCAATATGAGATAGAGGCTCTTACAGATGGACACCATTTCAATCTAGAATTTCCAAGGTCATTAGATTTTCACTCAAAGTAGAAAACAAAGAAAAGATTATGCCCCCAGTCATCACTCTCTAAATCCTGTAAAGGACATCATCAAAGAGCTCAAAAGGACACAATATGCAAAAATCTCAATGTGAATCAGTAAGCATACCAAGGAGATAAAAGCATGTGAAGCAAAGATTTTCTTTGTTTGTGTTGTTGATGCAAAATCCCTTTTCTAGTGAGGAGACAATCAAACTGGCTCAGATGTAGCTTCAAAGGATTTGACTGGATATGACTTGTCTAATATACTTGAGGACTGCAGGATATGACTTTGAGTGCCCCCAAGTTTGAACATTGATAGGATATAGACGCTTTGGCCAATTGGTGTACAGATCGACTTTATTGAAACAAGGATATCTATAGACTAAAGTAGACTGAAAGCTGGGAAAGACCAAGATTGCACTGATAGATGGAGTATTTTGAACAAGTGGCCCCCATTTGCCCGGTTTTCACCATCTTGGCAAAGATTCTATTTTTGCTACCAAGGTGCCTATTTCCAAGTTTTCACCAAGGCACATTTTCTTTTTTTCATTTTGTTTTTTGTATTTTTTTTTGTATTTTTTTTTTTATTTTTTTTATTTTTTTTTGTGATACATCAAGGTGCCTATTGCTAGGTTTTCACCAGGATGATCATTTTTTCAAGACTTTTTCACAAACTGAATGCCTTAGGCATAGAATTTCTTCAGATGGAGAACGTTGATTGGTTCTCAGAGCTGTTCTCCTTTAGTCATTGAGAGTTGATAGGCTCTAGAGCCAAAAGTAGTAGTGATTACAAAAGGACCCAGCCATTTGGGTTTGAACTTCCCTTTGCATTCTCTATGTGATTGATTTTTAGGATTTTCTGTCAAGACTAGATCACCAACCTAAAATTCTCTGTGTCTGACTTTCTTATCATAGCCTCTAGACATTATTTTCTGATACACTCTGAGATGATCATATGCTACTTGTCAGCACTCATCTAGTAGCTCAAGTTCTTGCAACCTAGACACTCTTTAGTCATCATCAGTTACAAGTCCATGCATTCTGATTCTCAGTGATGGGATTTCAACCTCAATAGGAAGTACTGCTTCAGACCCATAAACTAAAGTGAATGGTGTAGCCCCAGTGGGCATTCTGATGCTTTTTCTGTAGGCCTAGAAAGCTAGATTGATCATGAGATGCCAGTCTCTTCCTATTTTATTAACTATTTGATACAATATTTTCAAGAGATTTTTGTTTGAAGCCTTAGCTTGTCCATTCCCTTTAGGATAGTAGATAGATTACCAATGTTGTGTTATTTTGAATTTAGCACACAAGTCATCTAGATCTTTATTTTTGAATTGTCCACCATTGTCTGTGACTATAGAGTGCGGGATTCCATACCGACATATGATGTAGTTCAATATGAACATTGATATTTGTTTTCTGGTTGCTTGAGTCAAAGGGACTGCTTCTACTCATTTTGTAGAATAATCTATAGCTGTAATTATATGGGTATGCCCATTAGAAGAAGGTGGATGGATGGCTCCAATGAGATCAAATGCCCATTGTTGAAAAGGCCATTGAGTAGTGAAGGGAATGAGATCTCTCCCTGGTGCATGTATCAAGTTCCCATGGACTTGACATTTTTGACAGTTCTTTGTGTATTTGATTGCATCTTTTTCCATTCCAGGCCAATAGTACCCAGCCCTACTAAGTTTTTGAGCTAATGTTAAACCATTTGAGTGTGATCCACATATTCCATCATGGACTTCTTCTAATGCGCGGTGAGACTCATTATGCTCTAAACATCTAAGAAGAGTATCGTCTAGACTTCGTTTGTATAGATCATTGCCAATGATAGCATGTCGAGATGCATTTCAGATTAGGTTGTGTTTCTCATACCGATTAAAGGAATCGGGAATGATTTGGTCTTGGAGGTAGGAGAATAGGTTTTTGTAGCGGGAGATATTCGGAGCAACTCGAACATCGAGATTTTTGCATTAGTATGTTGGAGTTGTTGGACGATGCTATAAGATGTGGGTCTCGTGTCTATAGGGGTTTTAGAGGTGGCCCTTTGTTTAGAAGTAGATGATAGATTAAAAGGCATCTTGGGGACGTTTAATGAATCAGATAGTCATCCTTGCAATTTTATCTGAGCTTGTGATCAAGTAACTGCATTTACTGAATGATTATCTCTTTGCACAATGGTAATACCATTGCAATGTTCAAACACGCAAGGTTCAACCATGTTTATGATAGTATTGTTACCAAAGTATGCATAATTAACCTTAGCAACCATATTAGGCTGAGAAGATGAATCTCCTTGATTGTG
Source organism: Chamaecyparis obtusa (assembly GCA_027943335.1). Lineage (NCBI taxonomy): Eukaryota > Viridiplantae > Streptophyta > Pinopsida > Cupressales > Cupressaceae > Chamaecyparis > Chamaecyparis obtusa. The sequence goes on from BSBK01006320.1 coordinate 268,448, forward strand.
TTTTGGAAATGGTTCCGTAAATGTTGTATGGTCATTATTACTTTTTTTTACTGTCAATGACAATCTCTTCAGCATCAATCTTATCTTGTATGAGATTTTTGAGGCGTTGGCAGTTACTAGTCTTATGACCCTTATGTCGATGGAAGTCACAAAAGTCATTCTCTCTCCACCATTTTGGTTTTGGTTCAGGATCATAGGTTCGGGACTTAGGAAGAGTGATGATTTTATTGGCCAATAGAGGCTTCATGGAGGACTCCAAAGATTCTCCAAGAGGAGTGAACTTTCATTTAAGATTAGCAGACCAAGGTTTGTACTCTTTCATCTTTTGAGATGACTCAGGTACCTTTTGTTCTAAAGATTTGATGGCTTGGGTACCAACAGTTAGATTGAAAGCTGGTGCTTTAGATGGGGCATGAACAGTATTGACAACACCATCGGTGATGATGCCTTTGTTCTTGTTCTAGTTTTTGTTTTTGTCTTTGGAATTAGATCCAAATTCATACTTGTCCTTTTGAAGTGAGATATCTCCTTGTTTCACAAGTACTTTTTTTATTTTGATCGTGTTATCTACCATCTTGTCAAAAGATGTATGATCTTGCATTTATAGAGGGTAGTTAAGCTTTGGAACAAGATTGTTGATGAAGATCTCCAGTTTCTCTATTTCTGGAATAGGTCTAGCGTATAGGGAAAACTTCCTCCTCCATCTTTTGAGAAATGTCAGGAATGCTTCTCCTAGATATTTCTTGAGATTGCATATGTCAATCATGGTGACCAGATGCTGGATGTTATAGGAGTACTGTTGATAGAATAGTTTGATCAACTCCTTGAAGGTTTTGATGGTAGGAGGCATTCTTGAGAACCAATGAATGGCCGCCCCTCCCAAAGATCGTGGGAAAAGATGCATTAAGTAGGTTGGTTCATGCATGAACTCCATTGACTGAGTATAGAATTCCCTTACATGATCTTGAGGATCAGATTTGCCATCATATTTGTCATATTTAGGCATTTCTACTCATTTTGGGAATGGTGGCATGTACAAGTCTTTATCAAATAGAAAAGGGCATAGAGCCTCCATGGAGAACTCTTTGGGTTCCTTCTCTTTTTCTAGTTTGTTGAGCTTGACTTGCATGGCATGCATTTGTTTCATCATAGCGCTTATGGGAGTTTCTTCCTCTTGAGTAATGATATATTTGACATTAAAGTTTGGAGGAAGTTTAGCTCCTTGTTGAGCTAGTTCTAGGAAGTATGCCTCTTTGTCTTCCTTTAAGAAATGTTTTATCATGTGTCTGAAGTTGTCATCATTCTGATGTTGGGAAACTTCAGTAGGGGTAGGCTCATGATCTCCACCATGGTTGGAGTGATGACCTTGGGATGATTTCCCTTGAGACATGGTGGTGTTGTGAGGACTATTTGGAATGGATTAATGAGGGGTTGATTGATGAGATGTTGCTTGATTGCCTATGTAAATTGAGGCAAGAGGTGTGACGTAACCAAATTTCAAGAAAAGATTGCCAAGAGCATCTTCTCCAAATATGTTAGTGTCTTAGGGATGATGAAAAGTTTCACCAATCAAAAAAGATGCAGCTGAGGGGAATTTGGGTTGTTCTCCTTTCTTTCTTTGGGATGAGGCTCTCGTTTCCACCATTAACCTTTGATGAATCAAAAGAGTGAGATGAAGACAACTGAAGATTGATGTGATTCAAGAAGATCAGGTGACACAACCTTGTCAAGATTGAAGTTGGTTGAACATTGATTTGACATAAATGAAGGATATTATGCCCTAGTTGTATGGGTAGATGCCTAAAACATGGAAAACACGAGCTCACAACACTTAGTCATTTTTTTTAAAGATTGGATTAAAAATGATTAATTTTGACAAGGTTTTGACACTAGAAGAAATGATTCAGATCGAAAGATCAAAAGGCTAGATCGAACTCAAGACACCACTTTAGGCAAATGATTGGATTTTTTTGATTTAGCTCTACTCTGTTCTTAACACCATGAATTTTCTGACAGAATTTGGAAGTTGGTTGTAAATGATGGAATCTCTGATAAAAGCAAAGAGACAATCATGAATTTAAGCAGTAATTGCATGTTTCTTAGCTCTAGACATCTAGTTTTAGGTAGTGTGCAATAGGATAATAGGTAGACGGACCCCTGACAAAAACTAGATTTGATAGAAAGTTGACCAACTGATAGGATTAAGCTTGTTGTTTTGACAATTAGGGAACAGTCTCGTGCGAGGAAGTGCTATTTCGCACAAGGAAGTACTAGGCTACACATGAGGATATGCTAATTCATGTGAGGAAGTACTCAAAAAGTTAAAATCTTATGTAATAAAAGGACAAAGTTTGACAGTTTTGGCATGGTTTTCAAGATACAAATTTTGAGATACATCGCTGGCTTTTCTCTAACAGGACATGCAATTTGACACCAGAAAAGGATTTTTGCTTCAGATTTTGAATTTCTTCAGTTTTTAGGATCAATTTGCTTGCAATATTTTCTCTGTTCTAGTTTGCAAATTTGGGTAATAGTTTAGATTCATTTGTTTGCAATAACCCAGTAGATAACAAGCATGTAGAATAGCAAGAAAGTGATTTCAAGCATGTCTAAAAACAATGAACAAGGGAAAAGGCAACCTTTCTCATGAAAAACCAAGTGATTTATTGTTCTAACCCTAGGAGTGCTATTTATGAATGTTCTCAAAAGTTTTTGCAATAACGCACATATTCCTAAAAAATGAAAAAAATTGGCCTCGCTAGGGTTTGTAGTAATGGTTTGACTTTGCAAATTTTATGACCTCAAGAGGGTGAACTCCAATCCTAGCACACCGAGGTTTTGACATAGTTTGAGAATTTAATCAATCAGGAGCTACTAGGGAGATCTAACATCCCAACAAGAGACCACACTTGTGAAGGTTTCCTCCATAGAGACATTTATATAGCAACTGCTGCTACCATGGAAAAAATGGCTATTACCACTTGAGGTTCCATCCATGTGGTTGACCCAATTAAGGGAGTGTCCACTATGGTTAACCCTCTCTAAAGGTGACTCACAAAAGAGCCACATGGGGACTTGGTCTAGATCTAAGGATCTGAGTTTCTGATACTACCCAAAAAGGGAGTAGAGCATAATCCTCTAGCCTTTTCACTTTTACCACAATCACAACATATAGATTAATCCAACACACTAAGATTGAAATTACCTCACCAAGATTTGTGATGTCAACAACTCATGTCTATCGATCTCTCCGGAGAGAGAACGTATTGATCAAAAAGCTGAGGACCAAACCAAGTAGAATGTGAGACAATTACAATAACCTCCCTACCTATAAGGGGATCCATCATCAAGAAGATCTTCACATGTGTGAACAAGTGAATGAAGCCCACTCTCTTAAGATCATCCATAAATAGTGTTCATAGGGCCTATTTACTATGTGTAATAGATATGCAAAAAGCAAATCTATATTCGATTTATAGCCCAAAATGAAGTGTGATTTGTGAAAGCATGAAAAACACTCAAGCTTAACACGAGAGAGGTTTGTTTTATGTCCCAAATTTGAAGTATTATAGGGATGTATAAAAATACCTCAGATCAACTGCTTTGTAATCCAAAATTATGCACACAACTGAAGTTCTGCAATATGGTATTATGTTGTCTCCAAGAGGTAGAGTCAAGAGAAATTAACAGCAAACATTAAGCGTCAGAATTTAATAAGCTAAAACTACAAATTTGTAGATTTTAGGTCTCTGAATGCAAAATCTCATGTGAGGTAGGATGCGGTCTCGCGCAAGCTAGGATTCGATATCACACGAGTCAGGATGTGGTCCCGCATGAGAAAACACCAAAACCAGCAAAATGTTGTACAAACTAGTGAGAAATCTCGTGCGAGGTTTCATACAGAAATGTACAAAAGTATGGACAGAATGGTAAAAATCATAATTTTGATAGAAAATGATAGAAATTTGATAGATGTGAATGGAAACCCGTTTCAAGGCCCCACGGTGGGTGCTAGAAATGTGTGTGTGAATTTTGTACCTAGCTGCAGACACAACACTCCAGTAAAACATTAGAGGTTAGCAAAAATCAAAATATATAGATAATTGAAAAGCTAAGCTAACCAGGTGATTTACTGTCATCTATTAGGTGTGAGTATGTATTCTCAAATCAGACCGAGATTAGTGACAATGCAACCCCTAAACGAAGGATTTAATGCTAAAAAGAATATAAAATTTGAATGCAATGGATCTAGGTTTTTGGTATTTTCTATGCAATATAAGATGAGAATTGATATGAAAAATTAATCTAACAAAGATATGCTAAATGAATATGAAAGCTCAAAACAATAATAAAAAACTCACAATAGCCTTGATTCGCAAAAGATGGATTCTTTGATTGTAAAATTGCCAAAGTAATCGTGCAAGTTCGAGCGCTTGAGCAATTGAATAGGTAGGGGGAGGATCGATTGTGAAGAGTAGAGCCTTGTTTTTATAGAAATCCAGGGCTTGGGGATGCATTAAGAGAAGCCATAAATCACTCTTGATAAACTCGGGTCGATTTTTGAGTTAACAAGAATTTAAGAATAGATTAACTCATAAAATCATGCAAATTCATGCAAGAACAGATGTTTGACTTAAATCAAAAGTTTAGATCAGCTTTGAACTCAAAATGGATGTTGATTTTCAAAGAGAAAATAACTTAACTTGATTTTTTGATTTGAAGTCTAACTAGTTCTTTCAAATGTGCATAGATAATTATGAATTAATAAATAAATAAAGTGATTTATACTCAACTTAACTAATTTTTTAATTAAAATAACTGATTTGTGGATTAATCAATTATTAAATCAAACTTTATTCTAAACTATATCATTAAATATTGACAATTGGATTTAATTAATTAAGAATTTAATCAATTACTTGATAGATTTTGATTTATTGTCAAAATTAAATAATACATTTTAGGAATAAATGCAATTAAATTTAATTAAATGATTAAGTGGTAGAATTAAAATCCAATTAATTAAATATTGAGAATATTCAATTAATCAAACTTTAGGATAAATATGATTTATCGCCAAGTAATATTTAATTATAGATAATTAGGATAAATTGGAATATTCAAGGAATATTCCCCGATGCAGAATTCTAGATAATCAATTAGGGTTTCGATAAACTGATGTTCAGATGTGCCTTAGATTAGGACTTTGATGTCGATTTTGATTGAATTGTCGATGTAGAAAGTTAATGAACATATAGCCCATTTTTGGGGTATTACAGTATGCATGGGAAGTTTGATACTCTTTGGCGTGGTCCTTTCACAATCCATCAAATCTCTGGCGAGAACAATTTCTTGTTGGCTTACCGATATGGAACACCATTTGTGCTACCCTATAGTGGACAACATCTGAAGCATTATTTTGAATAAACTCCAGATAAGTACCATTGTACATTAAAAGTCTAAGTCTTTGAGTCTTTTGTGTCTTTTTGGTGTCTTTTGTCATTTTGATTGCCTGACTCTATAGCCCAATGGAATGGAAGAAGGCACTTAGAGAACTGGATTCCACATCTCTTATTGTTTCCAAGGATGAATAAGAGATGTTCCCCAATCAGAGCCAACTTTTGTCATAATTAATAAAATGAAATGTCAACTACACAAAAATTTAATCATGATTTTGATTCTAAATATTTTTTCGTAAATAAATAAATTTAATTATTTATTTAAAAATGTTTCTCTTTTAATGTTAATTTGTAATGGTCATTTTTATGAAAAATGTGACTATATTTGCCCTTGTAATTATCATTTTTGCCTTATTTGCAGTCATTTTTTATCTTCAATGGTTTTTATATGCCCTATATTAGACATTTTCTGAGTTTGACTTTATTTTTTGGCTACATCTGGGTTTTTTGTATATGTTTTTTTTGTCAAAAATGTGATTTGTATGATAGATTTCCATATTCATGATCATGGCAAAAGATTAATTCAAATTTGGTTGAAAGAATAAACAAATTTCTTCTCAATGAACTCTTTCCATCTTGCATTCAACATATAAGATGATGGGAAATATTCCCAATACATATGCCACCATTTCCAAAATAGTGTTGAAAAATTGAATCCCTCATCCATTTGCAGTCATACCTGGAAATTTCATATACATATCATTAGCTTGAGAAATCCAAAATTCCCCCTTACAAAAAAAAATTAAAATTTTTTTTAAAAAAAATCCATAAATTTTGGGATTTTCCATTTCCATTGCATATGTTAGTACATGTCATTCCACATGTAATGCAAAATGTAATCACCTCAAAAATCCCCGATTACACTTTTTCATGAATCCTTCATTGTTTCAAAATTGGGATTTTTAGCACCGATTACATGTTTTGTTGCATGTAATCAAATATGCAGTCACCTCAAAAATTCCCGACAAAAGTTTCTTCCAAATCCACTATAATTCCAAAATCAGGATTTTTGAGACCCATTACATGTAATCAAAACTGTACCTACCCCAAAAATCTCCATGCTAAGTTTACCCAAATCAGAGATTTTTACACCAACTACATGTACTATTACATGCAGTCAAATGCATGATCGCATCTAAAATCTCCTACAATACCCAAGTTGAAAAAGCAATTCCAAGTGCAAATCAGGGATTTTTTATCCGATTGCAAAATGAAGTGCATATGCAACTATACATACAATCCTACGTGTAATTGGGTCCAAAAACCCTAATTTTACTTAAAGTCTCATGTTTTTCCCATGTAGTAGGAACTTTTTGGTCCAACTATGTAGACTATTACACGTTGAACTACATGCAGTCAAATCTATAGTGCATCCCAAAATCTCTGAATTGCATCCATGGATCACAAAAGCAACCTTTTTCAGCCTTGATTGAAGCATAGCTTGCAGACATAATCTACCAACATCTTGGTGCTACAAGTGTTCATCCAAAGTCAGAAGGGTGAACCATCATGGATGAGAAAAAGATGAAACTCAAGTTTCATAAATATTAGAATGCTTTCAAGAGTGATTCCAATTAGGTGGTAGTAGGAACAATATGAGGGACCATGAACAATTTTCCACTTATGGGTGATAACAAAAATTAGTGATTTGTTGACGTCGCCAAATGTAGAGGTCAAAGTGTTATTGAATGCACATGTTCCAACCCATGTATAGATTTAAATATTTTCAGCACTTGGTAATCTAGTGACAACAAAACCTCTTTGATAGAGGTTAATGTAATAGGAGTCATGTTTTGTCAAACACTTAGTTTATTTTTCATCATGCATTTTGTTTTTAGTTTTGACAAGTTACATATAAAGCATAAAATTGCAATTATATATGTAATGACACATGTAAAGCATAAAATTGCAATTACATATGTAATGACACATGTAAAGTAAAAATTTGTAATTACACATCTTGCTACATGTAATCATATTACAAAGGATTGTAATGTTGAATAAGTCAACCCTAAGTAGTTAGTTTTCCATATTTTTCTCATAGCCTCTCTCCTATAAATACAAGAGGGCTCATTGTAAATATTTATTGTTATGCATTGCAAGAAAACTCTGGAGAAATTGTGCAAGTTCAAACTTTGCTTTAATTTGTGCAAGTTGATTTTTGAGTGAATAAAAAGCAAGTATTTTTCAATCTTTGAGTTGAGGAGACTTGTGGAATTATTTGTTTTTTTATAGAGAGACCCTTAAATATGATTTTGTGTAGACTTTGTGCTATAATTGTCAATTTGAGTTAGTTAAGAGTAAATGCATGGAATTGAGTTGTCGTTCATATCGATATTAAGGATAGAAAAGAAGTTTCTCAAGTCTTTGTGCTTATCATATTGTTGCTTCTTAGTTTAAAATATTTTTAGGATAGTGTATAAGTCTATGAGCTTATATATATTCCTTAGTCTATAGTTAACTATTACGCTTAACAATTAATCTTTCAGTTGATTTTGAGTATATTGGTATTTTTTCCCCAACTAGTACTTAGAAGTGAAATTGTAAAAGTCTTCAGTTTGCATAGTGCATCTTTATGAAAGTGAAATCCTTCTTGAAAAAAAAGGAAGTGATATGTGGAACACCCAATTTTAGATTAAATTTGAGTTTCTTGTTAAGTTTTAGTTGAATTAGTTGCAATAAGAAGGGTGCCTCCCCTTAGCTAAGAGGAGAGATTATTTCTCATACACCATGTCTAAATATCTCATTTTGCAAGTAGTGTGTTTATGACTACCTACAAAATATTTAGCCAACAGGCATAATGTTTTCTTTGTCTTCTATTTGTGGTAATTAATCCAATGATCCAACATGATCATAGGAATTGGGTATCTATGATAAGAGCCTCCATCATGATTGGAACACCACATATACGTCAAAAAGTTTCCTATGAAAGCTTCAGTGAGGTTGAATTCATTTCCTTTCCTAGTTAATCTGAATCAAAAAAAAACTTTCTAGTAAGATGCATACAACATAATATATCCAAAAATATGCATAAAAAAGTCATTGTGGGTTACATGTCGAAATGTTTCACATGAATAGAACAACTTTAAAGAAAAAGGAAGTAATCAAAAAAACATCATGACTTATATACCTTGGTGTTTAGGTTCACTTTCAACGTGACATCCAACATGGGAGGTATTCATATTTTAGTGATTGCTAAATCTATCAGTGAGAATTGTACTAACCTATTAGGTCTAAAAGTAAAAGGCTCTATTATGATACAAATATCCATCTTGAATAATCATTGATTATCCCAGAGGTCTTAATTTAGTTGTATTCATAGATTAATTTAGTGTATTCATTGATTAATTTAGTTGCATTCATTGGCTAATTTAGATTCATTCATTTGTTAATGTACTTGCATTCCTTTTAATGTTGCATCAATATAAATGTGATTAATCAACATGGACATGAGTAAAAATCTAAAATCTAAAAAGAAATGATATCAACATTTACAAGTTTGACTGTGTGAATCAAATCATCAAGATGAAAAAACCAAATTGAATGACTAAGTATCTAACACTGATATCCACACACCTTCATAATCATGTCAGTTCATAAAATTGCATCAATGCATCCATCACCATACATAAATAAAGTAAAATATTCATACATTGCATCACATTATATCTCATTAAAGCATCTCATATACATGTATAAATCAAAAAGAACATCAACAAAAATGCATCCATCCATACATAAAAGGGAAAGTACAAAAGCATCCACCTAAAACTAAATGTATCATATATATCAATGCCACAATACAATGAAGTCAAGAAATATATAATGATCGTCTATTTAATCGCATGACCAAGTATAGAAAGATGAGATAAATATCAAAAACAAATGTATGTCAGTATATCTAGATCTAGAGATATGCAAAAATTAGAGTATCATCAATATCAGTATCAACAAAGATAATAAAATACATCATAGTCCAAAGAGTATTATTGTATCAAATCAAATACATCATGTGGTACATCAATAGTATGCATATCAAAAATACATCAGTACAAAAATGAGATCAATTATGGCTCCCTCTCTCATTAGCACGAGGAGGGGTAGGAGGTGAAGCATCAACTCTAGTAGGACCTAGTGGTAGCATAACACCTTGGAATACTGAGAAATAGCTGAATACAATGGTGCTCTCTGAGCTGCTAGAATAGTCACATAATATAAATAAAATTAGTATGCAACTCTATGTCCTTGATGAGTATTAGTATGTTCTTGTCTATCTCACTCATCTCTCATGATCTCTAACTATATGTCCCTATCAGTAAGAAGAGCTCATAAAGTAGCAACCTATAATCTCAAATATTCTCTCTCCCTCTCGCACTGAGAAAGAGAATCCCTATCCTTGTCCCTAGGAGGATCTTGAGGTGGTTGATCTTCTCCACCACCACTAGTACCTTTTCCCTCTCCAGTAAACCTTTGTTGTTGCTTCCTAGGAAAGAGTGGTCCAAGATCCCTGCGTGGAGTAACAACTCGCAATATGCTATGAAAAACATGTTTCTTATCTCCTCCATCATCACCCCCATCTCTTCTTTGTCTAAAACCTCTTCCATCACCTCCTCCACCTCCATCTCCTCCACCTCCATCTCCATCATCACCTCCTCCATCTCCATCTCTATCTCCACCACCACCACCTCCATCTCCTCCTCCATCATCGCCTCTCATATCTCCTCCTCTACCTCTGGCTCGACCTTTGTCCCTACCTCAGCCACCCCTATCAACACAAGCTATGTCAAGACCATCATCAGCTAGATCATAATAAAGAGCATCCTCAATCCTCTGAGCGATCTCATTAAGGGAAATGAATCTAGGAAAAGGATGTTTCCTAAGATGTCTATGATAAGCATCTGTGACAACCCCATTAGAGACCTATGACATATAGTCCCAAGCTACAACTATCATATATGATATCTTGTGAATTGTAGTCTTATAAGGTAATCAGGCTCCCCATTTAGCATCCTTGTCCCAAACTTGTGCATACATGACATGATAATGTGGCATTCCTTAAATACAGCCAAACTATTTCAATACTCATGTAATAATAAATTTTTCAACAATATATCTAGTATGACCAGTCAGGTATCTGCTTTGGAAAAAAATATGGCATCTTCTATGCATTAGTCCTCCACTCCTCATAGTCCAAGTAGGGGTGCCAAATAACAACTACACATCATCTACTACTCGCCTCCAATACTCTACCTTCCCCAAGTGGGGTTTTTGAATAAAACCAGAGTACATGTAAATATAGGAAAACTTTGGGTCCCTCTATTTGTCTACTATTGATCATGTAACTGGGATGTGGTCTTAGGCCCAAATCTATAGGATCAGAATACCAAATATCATGCTGCAAAAATCTTGGTATACAATCTCTTGTAGCTCTCAATATATATGAGCCAAAATTCAACTACTCCAAGAAAAGAGGTGCGGCAATCATACCATATACTTGATCACCTTGGACCAGCCACACATAAACCTATGCTGACCCATGTTTGGCATCAATATACCTCTTATCAAACCTACAAGGAATACAAGAATATGGTCATGATAAGACATCATATGGTCCTAGGATAGATATCTATGAGAAGAAGCAAGATCTTGAAATAATCAACAAGCATCTGCAATAGCCATTATCGCTCCTGACTCATACTCGACACAAGCACCCAACATAAGAATCTACATAATATGCCACACATCCTCTGATGTCACTTTCATCTCATCAGTCAGTAGGTGAAAGGTGTTGCACTTTGAATTCTATTTCTTGACAAGCACAATCAACAACCCATGATTTACCCTGATGTTAGGTAAATCAACAAGGCTCCATAATCCATAACGACCAATGATATATTGCTTAGCATAAGTCAACTGATCTTTAAGCTCTAAGACCTAGGTAGGCCTAGGATAGTGGAAGGATATGACACTAAAATGTGTTTGCAAATAATAAATTAACACCAATTCAAGGTTTGACAATCAAAATCAAAGGTAAATTGGACTTATAAACCTACAAAGATAGTTGACAGATCAAACATACAAGCTCAAAAGGGAAAAAGATAAGTAAAAACCAAAAAAAACCTTGCAATCCAAATGTGATTTGAGATTTCAAGAATGTGATCTCTAAACAGGATGTGATCCTAAAAATACATGATAGACCAGAAAAGACTAGACACGATCCCTAAATAGGATACAATCTTGTTTGAGTAGGGTACGATTCATTGGTGAAATCACTAAAAGTCTAGCAAAATTTGACTAAATATGACCCAATAGGGTATGATCCTAAATAGACATGTTGCGATTAAGATTTTTGGTAAAAAAGAATGTGGAATGAGAATTACATGATGCGACCCAAGATTTTGTGTGTGATCTAGAATTCAGTTGCTCCTAACTAGCATAAAATAAAGCCAAAATTCAAAAGGAAATCATGGAAAGGTAGGTTATTGAGTACTTACTAGAGAAAGATAATGTGTGGGTCGATGATGTCGATGACCAAGCTCAAAATGATTCCTCTCAACTAGGACCACCATCTTCTCTCTTAGAGCTCTAAATTTACTATGGATAAAAGTAAAAATGGACAACAAAATTACCTTTTTGGGCCTATTTTAACCCCCCAAGGACCTTAATGACCTAAGGCACTTTCACAACACAATGCAGCATGAGCTCCGTATCGGGACCAAAATTGAAATATGTGATGTATATCATTTTAAAGTAGTAAAAATAGAGTTACCAACACAAGTCAAACTTGTAGAAAGTTAGTCAACTATGGTCAAATGCAGTTGTCCAGGGGCAAAATGAGCAAATATTAAGGCATAAAATTGGTAAAAACATTCACATATGTTTATTACTCAAATAGAAAGTAAAAAAAATTCAAATCAGGGCCAAACTTCAGCAAAAAAATGGACAAATATACTCAAAATTGCTTAGCAAAAGGGAGAAAAGCTTACTAGAAGCTATACAAAGTTATTTCTAAACTCACACATCACATCACCATATTAAAAAATTGGTCAACTATTAGTAAAAATTGGTCAAATCTAATCTTCCTAATGGTCAAACTTGGTCAAACAATATTTTATTAACACTAAATAGATTTTAATCTAATTCTAAATGGATTTTAAACATCTTCTACTTGATACAGATCACATTTTTACTAATTGCACATCTTAATCAATGCTTGAAATCAGGATTTCATGAATTTCTATTTTGATTTCTCTCCCAAGGGGGCATAATTATACCTAAAATCAATCATTACTCTTATCAAATCCAATCAAGGATTCAAATCAATCAAATTTTTAACATGGGCTTGACAGTTCTCTTCAATCAAGTTGGGACTGTTAGATAATTCACTTCATCAGGAACCATATAAAGTTGATTATCTGTTCCTAAATCAAATCATCAAAATCAATTTGATTATTTTTTTAATAAAGGTAAAAGCAAGTTTTTGAATGGAACCCGAAACCATTTACAATCAAGATCTTAAAATATTTAAATCATCCCTTACATAAAACAAACACTTGCTTTACAACTGACAACAAGACCCTAGCCTACCCAAAAAGAACATGAAAAAGAAATTACAAGAAGTGAGCAAAAAGACAAAAACCGGCACATACACCAGCGACCACCCAACAACCAACTAGCAGGACCTACTTTATCTTTTTCATAGCCTTCTTTGCCTATTTCTGCAGATCTTCCATCTTCTAAATGGAGTCTTTAAGATCTTTCATCTCCTTAGGGGTATTAGGAAATTTCCTTTTGATGTCACTTCTAGTTCTAGACCCTAGCCGAGATCTCCCAGCATCAGCTTCCAGCGTTATAGTAGTATTCTCCAGCATATTATTTTCCAGCTAGTTGTGCAGGGCCTTAAGGTTCATCATAGAGGCCTTAAGGCCCTCATTGATGTGCTTAATAACATCATTAATAATATTCTCATTGTGGCTAGTTTTCTCTATCAGGTCCTTCAGCTTGTCTTCCACCATTGCTTTGATTTTCACTATCTTTTCCTCATTCTCTTTGTTATTTTTAACCTTCATCAAAAACTCCATCTCCAGCTTTTCCAGCTTTCCAGTAAGGGGTTCCATAGTATTCTCCATGGCCTTTAAGTGGCTTTTCATTTCTTGCAACTCCTGGTTAATGCCATGATCATCCTTTCTTTTAACCTCCTCCAGAGCTTTGTCATCCGAGTCAACATCAGTAGTTTCCTCATTATGACTTTCCCCACCCCCATGGCTATCCTAACCCTTCATTTTCTCCTTATTACTAGCTTCCCCTTTGCTATCCTCTTATTTTTCTTCTTCCATTTTCTCTTCCCCCTCTTCCCTCTTTTCATCTTCTTCTTCATTGTCCTTATCTTCCTCTTCTTCTTCCCCTCCAGCATTTTCAATCTCTTCTTCTTATTCACCTCTAGCAATCTCATCCTCCTCACTTTCATCATCCTTCTCACTTTCCTCAGAAGTAATGCCCTTAGACTCCATGGCTCCCTCCTCATTCTTAGGCTCATCCTCAGTATCTTCATCCAAGATATTAATCTCCTTCCTTTCTTGAGATGAAGGATGAGAATCTTCAGGTTTGTCTGTGCTTGCATGGGGGCTCTTATTTTTCTTCTTTCCCTTCTTTTGGATATCCTTCTTTATCTCTTCTTCTCCATCATTTTTTCTCTTTCTCATGACCCTTTTAGGAATGGGTTCTAGAATCATGTCCCTAGCATAGTTCACAATCAACAATATTAAACCCTCATGAAGCACAAGGTTTCTTTCTTTCTTCCTGTTCTTAGTAATGTTGTTATTTAGAGAGCTTAAAAGGAAGTAAGGGAAGGAGACCTTCTTATTGTGCCTAAAATGATTTACCAAAACAAAATGTAGGTTATAAATCTTAGAATAGCGGCCATCTAGAGTGAAATAATCTATCATCAATTTGATTATTTTGTCGTATCAAGTAATTTTGATATCTTTCTGACATTGATCAATTTGATCACTTCAAATCAAATTAATTATTTATCATCATCATTATCTCTTAGATATTTAGTTTCATTGCACCAAATCAAACTGAATATTCAGATTACCTCTTATCGATCTTCATCTAATCAAGCTTGGAGTTGGTATGGTCGGTTCTTGTCCAGTCAAGTTTAGAATTGATGTCTTAAAACATTCAATCACATTGAATTTCATTCAATCAAGCTCAAAATTCTCAAATTCAAAGTGGTTTCATCTCTCCGTATCAAACTCTTCTCTAAATTAGCATCATCTATTCTTTGAATCAAGGCATTTCTTGTACATCGATTCAAAGAGGGGAAAATGTAATCACCCTAAAATAGGCTAATAGAACCAAAGGCCCTATTTGTCCTAATATAAGACCAAATTCCTAATTATGCTAGTTTGATTATCTAATTACAGGCATAAATCATCAAAATCAATGAAATCCCTAATCAAGCATCAAATCATCACTAATTAATCAAGAATCCTATTAATTATCCTTGGCATGAATTAATTAAATCAATCCCACTTAAATACATGGCTAAGGTAATTAATTAAAATCAATTAATAAAAGGCTCTAAAATACATGTTACCTTTCAAGGGAAAACAAAGACAAATGCAACCAATTAGAGGGTAGGCACATGGATCAAGGGAGAATGAATATCAATCATTCCTCTCAAATTAAATCTCAACCATTGAATTTGATAATATTTCTATAAAAGATAATTCTCAAAGCTCAATAAGATAGTTAATTTGCATTCATACTTACATTTTGTCAATTTTAATTCATACCTTAATAACATTGTCAATTCATAGCTTAAATAATCTCAATTTGGTACTGAACTAATGGAACTCAATAGTTTAGTTTCATTTTATCATGCTTAGATAATTGTATTAAAATCTCTCATTCTAGTAGTGTAATGTAACTAATTAGGATCTAATTCTGAGAGCAAATAATTGACCTTAATCACACTCTTTCTAGTTAGAGAGTAATATGACACTTTTGTTGGTTTATTTGCTTCTATTTTGATTATTGACTGACAATCTAATATTCTATTGAAGTGTTGTGTTGTAACTTGCAAGTATAATGAATTACACACACAATTACAAATATCTTATTTTGTAAATGTGTGTTTAGTTGATTTAATATTGATCATTGTTTTAGGCATTTGTTCATTGGATATATATATCTGTTGCTTATCTCTACTATGGATTGTAGCTTTTAGACATAAATGAGTAATTTAGTATTCAAATTTGTGCTAGATAAAGTTGTAATTATTTAAGCCTTTATGTTTACCTGATTTGCAATGCTCACTATTTTAGCCATTTATTTGTTGGCTATGTCTTTTTCTTGGTTGTCTTAATTATATATTACTATGTAAAGTTGTAATTCTTTGAGCCAATGAGCATGTGATAAATGTAGTAATTGTATTATTTGTTGCAATATTTTGTGAACAAATCCACTCTGATCAACTACAATTATTTGATTTCACAATAGATACAATTGGTGATAATTTTGGATTTTGTTCAAGCATAGGAGGTGATGCAATTGCAAGTGCGAGTGCATTAACTTGTACCAAAATATATTTTTTTGCATACATATTATCTATTAATTGTTGTTTTTGTGAAGTGGTTTGTAATTAAAATAGCCTAAGTTGTGTTCAAAGATAATTAAGTTAATGTTTTTTTGGTCCTATGCAATTTCAATATACCTAGGATTTGGGTTGTAAAGATGCTTTCCATACGTAGATAGTTGTATGAAATATGTATGAAAATAATAATAAGAAAACATTTATCATAGTAGGTTTCTCAAACATGCCAATACAAATTTATTTTGCACTCTTAATGCTTTGGCTAAAGACTAGGCCATTGATAATCATAAAACAATCACATCAAATCACTTGTCAACTAGTAAAGTTACAACAACAAAAAATGTTTTTTTCTACATGAAGTAGAAAATGTAGGAATGGTGATGTACTATCCTAAAAAGTTATCACCCATTATTGGATGCTTTATTAGGACCTATTAGACCCATTTTGGCAATTTGGAGGTTTAATTATTCATTATGCTTGACCCTGGAAAGATCATTCTTCGTTTCCCACACCTTTTCATTCTCCCCAAGCTCTAAATTAAATTTCATTCTCCCTAGGTTTTGGGGCCCAAATTTTCCTTGGGGTCCAATTTTGAGGTCTTCTCAGGGGATTTTATTTTGTGGTCAAGATTTGATCAAATTTGAATCTCTAAATGATTTAGTTAGTATAAAACCCCCTTATCTCTCATCAATTTTCATATAACATTAAGTTGTCAAGCTAGCAAGATAAATTGGATTCAAGATTTGAAGGAAAGCACCCAAGTTCAAGATATACAAGTCTCTAATTCTTCAAGATCATTCAAGTAAAAGGAAATGTTCTCTAATTGATTCAAGTTTCTCTCCCATGATGGCCAAGTTGAGGAGTTCTCAATTCAAGCAAGAAGATTTGAATCCTTCCATCCTTTTCTCTCCTTCTTTGGAAGTGTTATCAAGCATGTCCACATTCAAGATATAGAAGTGGGATTCATAGATATATGCATTTTTGAGGTAATCCTTTATTGTACATCTCATTCCAAGGTCAACTCTTTGGATCTCAAGAAAATTCATGCATCTTCATGAATATGAGTGATTTCTACATCTTTTCATGAGGGTTTTTGTAAGGTAAATCTATTATTTATCTTTCTATTTATAGTTCTTTATAAAATTTCATTTCATTTCTAAGTTTGATTCCTAAACAGGGGTTTGACCAAGGAAAATCCCAAGTCATCCAACCTTTTCCCCATTTTTTAGTGTATAGGGATAGGTCACATAGCCATTGGATCAAATCAACGACTTTCCTAATTAATCATTTACATTTCTCTATCTTATCATTTTCCTTTCATTAATTACATATTTTAGAGAAGGATAATTGTCCCACTTAGTGTTTTATTTTCTTTATGTACATATTTGGTGAACCCGAATCATATTTTTAATTCTGATGTGGTGTTTAGATCTACATTATATGCATTACATTAATCACATATTTTCTACATTGTATGAATTTAGATCGCTATTGAATGCATGACTTGCATTATATGTGCTTTTCATTAAACAAATTCATATTTTGATTAAGTTGAATTGTACATCTCTTTTAATCTCAATTTTTCATTTAGATATACCTTTCTTTCATGATCTTGTGCATGAGTTTTATTACTTTGAGTCCTACTTATAGCATTTTGGTTAGGAGAATCCATACACTTATGGGTTCCTTTGATCCTAAGCCTCCTATTTTTTCTAGGAATATTAATGAGACCAACATGCATACTAATGACATTAATCCTATTATGGAGAACAAATATTTCCATTCTTCTCATGATGAAGATGAGGCCTTAAGAGTCCCTCCTCTACAAGTTCAAAATCTTTCCAATGATTTTGAAAAATTTAAACAATGGTTAGGACAATAAAAATCTAATCCCAAGGTCTTTTATGCTATAGAGGGTTTGAGGAAGTTAATTCATAATGATGAACATGGTGTTAATATCTTGCATAATATCTCTTATCTCATTAATAACAATATTAATCCTATTAGAGATTATGGTCAAGAGCTAGGCTTCATTCCACCTACCACTAGTGTTGAAACCTCCCTGCCTATTTCTACCTCCACTCCTAGTGTGTCCTCTTATGCTCCACCTATCATAACAACTTCCATTAAAAATCCCAATCCTGCACAAATTAGCATTCCTAATCCTATTTTTGGTCTATTAATTATTCCTAATTATACTTTACTTAAGTTTAGTATAATGCATTGCATAGTAGATTTTCATTGAGACACCTATGAGTTTTCATTTCATTTTAGTACATGGTGTAGGAGAATTTCCACTTTAGGTGTGAGATCCACCTTTAGTGCTGTTATCACATTATCATCTTCTCATTTTTGCACATACTTTGATGTACAATGGAGGATGATCCACATTTTGTGGACATGTGATTACACCTTGTCTATTTGATAGATTATCATTTTCATCTCTCCTAGTTATCATGCATTGCCTATATATTCAGGCACATCTACTTTGTATTCATTCAATTGATTTTGTATCTATTTCATTGTTGATCATTATTGAATCATTTAATTGATCATATCATATTTATCTCTCTTGTGCTATCAATTGAGCTTCTAGATCTTGGAATAATATTCATTGCCTTAGGAAAATTCTTACATGGTATCAGAGCGATATCAAAATTCTTACACCTATAATTCCCACTTTTCCTACAAGTTTCCATGTGTTTCTTTGCCTTCATCAATGCCAACTTATAATAGTGTTCCTTTCTCATACTCTACCATTCCTCCCATTTATCATAATTCTCCAAATATTTCAAACATATATCCCTCTACCGATTCTACAATTAGTAGCTTGGTTCAAACTATGTTTTCCTCGCAATAACAAATTTCTTCAATGACCCAATCCAAGGTCAACATTTATACTTGTGAAATTGCTAGTCATTTGTCTTTAGATATCATTTGTGTTGTTATTCCACAATACATGGAGATTCCTCATCTTGATATTTATAATGGTAAAGGTGGTCCTTTTATCCATGTGCAAACCTTTCAAATATTGTGTAGTGATTTTTGTCATGATCATAAGTTCATGGCTAGATTATTTACTAGAAACTTTTGAGATAAATCCTTGCAATGGTCTTGGTATTTTCCTCCTTATTCTATTGAATACTTTCAAAATATTGCTAATGCTTTCATTCAACAATTTCAAAACAATATTGGTCCTAAGATTTCTTTAAATTATAGCATTGCAATCAAAGAATTAAAGAAAAAATGATTGATTTCATTGGTAGATTTAAGCATTTGCATGCTTATATTTATTATAATGTTCCTGATATTGTTTTGCAATGTATTTTATTTATAATTCACAAAATACATCAGAGATAAGATTATGCTTTCTAAAACTCAATTATGTATAGTGATTCATAATTATCAACTTCAAGTGAGTTAGTTTGAGAGCACCACTCCAATGACTCTACTTGATAAGAGTAATGTCGCATCCCAAAACTTTAAAAAGTTTCCAAAACCAAAGAAATTCATTAAGATCAATAATTCATCCAACAATGTTGATTAGAAAGTGGCTACAACATCCAAAGGTGTTGTTCCTTTGTTATCTATTTTTAGACCTTCTTGCAATTTTAATTAGCTTTCTAAATCTTTACATAATGTGA
Organism: Chamaecyparis obtusa; assembly: GCA_027943335.1. Taxonomy (NCBI): domain Eukaryota; kingdom Viridiplantae; phylum Streptophyta; class Pinopsida; order Cupressales; family Cupressaceae; genus Chamaecyparis; species Chamaecyparis obtusa. The sequence goes on from BSBK01006320.1 coordinate 288,151, forward strand.
TGTCAAATTTTATTAATTCCAAAGTGTTAAATATTCATCTTGTTAAACCAATTGACACGTCCAAACCTTTTCCCAACTCCTTTGATCAAAAATCTTTTTGCTAATACCATCGTCAATCTAGTCATGATACCAAAAGGTGTTTTCGCTTAAAATCTATTATTCAAGACCTCATTGATTCTAATGATATATCTATTAAGGGTGTTAATGATCAAGGAAAAAAATCTAGAGCACCTTCCAACCAGAGTTTGCAAATCTATATTAACCATTTACCGTCTTATTCAACCAATACCATTGATTATACCTAGTCTTTGTCTTCTTCTTCCACTCATGTTGTTGACTATGATGATAAGTGTACTGAAACCAACAATGTTGTCAACCTCATTTGTTAATCCTCACCTAAAACAAAAACCAAAATCAAACCTAATATTTATATTACCTTTGACCCTATTGAGGCAATTAAAGCCCTTGATGGTCCTCTTTACATTGTTCCAAAGGTTAATGATCTATATTCTTGAGGTGTCCATATTGACCCTACTTGCATGGTGAATGTGATAACTGAAGAACATCTTTACAATAGACAATTTCAATTTGATTTCTATGATAAATCTAATGTTATGATCCAAACTTTCAATGGTTTCCTTTATCCTACTCATGGTTCTATTTCATTTCTCATTGAAGCTGGTGGTAAAAATTTAGATGTTACCTTTATTATCATCCCAAATTCCAATCACTTTCAAGTCAAACTTGGTCTTTGTTGGATTACCTCCATGAAATTTGTAGCCTCTACTATCCACAAGTGTTTGAAATTTCCCCACAATAGAAAAAATATGACTGTTAACCATAGTCTTTATCAACCTCTACTTCTTGGAGAGTCTATTGACCTTGATTTATTTTGGCCTTCTATGCCTCAACTAACTCAACCCTATAGAGATCTTTCATCATATCAAAACTATAAAGTCCAAAATATTTGTGATCTTAATAATTCTAATGGTGTTCCATCTCCTTTCCTTGGACCTGAACTTCTTCCTACAAGTCCTATATATGCTCCAGTTCTTCTTCCTACATCTTATAAACATTCTACTGATATTTTCTCTCAACTTAGTGAGGTTCCTTTCGTTCTTCCTCCTAGGGAAGAAAATGACCTGATGTTGATTGATCCTGAACCAAACCAAATTTCTAGAAAAACCAAATGTAACCATTGTTCTCATGATTTTCATTGTAAAATTACTCCTTATGTCATTGTAAGCATATGCACCCAAAAAAACTACTCATACTTTCATTCCCTTTGACCAACCCATGCTTGATCCAAAGGAGGAAGTTAACTTGAAAAGATGAAATTGAACAAATATAATAATTCTATTTGTATCTTGGATTCTATTGCAATTAATTTGGATGAAGAACATACTCTTGATGATACTTTTGATGCTCCTAATATAACTAAGGATGATATTCATGCTAGTGATTCTAATGACATGTATGATCTTATTAATGTTAGTCATGATTTAACAACTATGTTTTCAAAACAATTATCTCTTAGTCCTAGTGACGAACAAAGTGACTCATCTTCACAACATGGTCCTTGTTTGGAACTGGACATTGTTCCATCTAATGTACTTGATTCATGTTTCCCACCTTCCCTAAACACTATAGACCAAGATGGGGGATGGGGGGGACAGGTGGTAACATTGACTATATCCTCTTGTACGGTGGATTCTATGTGTTTTCCTATTGTAATGTACTTCCCACATGAGATGTTGCTTGATATATGCTTTGTTTAGATTTATTTAGATGACACTTTTTTCTTCATTGACACAATGTGATAAAGGGATTGATTTTTTGTGACATTCCTCTATTTGCATCTCACTTCTTCTATATGTTGTTACATATTATATTGTGCATGTGCCACTATTCGTAAATGTTCCTTTGTGTTGGTTGATTGGGGATGATGCAAAATGGTAGCTACCTATTATTTTTGGTCTTCATGATGTCGGCACAAAGAAACTCTTCTCTTTAACTCTTATGTGGCATTCTTCCATTGTGTTTGTAGTTCTAGTACCTTTTTGGAATGATAACATTTAATCTTGATATAATATCTCATGTATTATCATATGATCATACTAACCCCAGAATTAGTAGATCTCTTATGTTCTCTCTTTTGTCATGTTCTTATTTCCATGTATTCTTCCTTTCTTGGGGTATGGACCATAGTGGAAATATTTCTTCTGGGTACATGTATGTTTTGTTAAATCTATTTATCCCATTACATTTGCAGTCACTTTAACATGGGGGCAGACAATCTGCTCCTTGTTTCACATTTTTCACACACAAACACACATAATGATTCAATGCAATCTTTCTTATGAATGGTCAAGGAGATAATGCTTTCCTTGTATTAATCCTTTAATTGGGTCCCTTAATGGAGAAAATACTTTCCTTGAGAACTAATCCTCCTTTTCTTAGATCTCTTAATGGAGACATTGATTTCCTTAAGGAATGATCTTCCTATCTTTTGATCCCTTTGGAGCTAATGTTTTCATTGGACCTAATTTCCTTTCTTGTATCCATTAATGGAAACAATGCTTTCCTTGAGGATTGATCTTCCTTTCCTTGATCTCTATACAGAAAATGCTTTCCTTAGGCCTAATCAACCTTATCAGATCTCTTAACAAAGAAGATGCTTTCCTTAAGGACCGGTCCTCTTTGATGGGGTTGACCAACATAACACAACTTGCTATACCTTCAATGCCATCTTTTGAAGTGCTTTCTCTTTGTGTGATCCACAATAAGGCAATACCTTACTACGCTAGCTCTCTCTCTCTCTCTCTCTCTCTCTCTCTCTCTCTATATATATATATATATATATATATATATATATATATATATATATATATATATATATATATATATATATATATATATATATATATATGTCTTCTAAGTGATGCCTCTTTTATCTTGGTTTTGTATTTGATGAAGACTCAAGTCACTTGGAGGCTTGATGCTTCTCTCTCTCTCTCTCTCTATGTCTTCTGAGTGATGCCTCTTTTATCTTGGTTTTGTATTTGATGAAGACTCAAGTCACTTGGAGGCTTGATGCTTCTCTCTCTCTCTCTCTCTCTCTATGTCTTCTGAGTGATGCCTCTTTTATCTTGGTTTTGTATTTGATGAAGACTCAAGTCACTTGGAGGCTTGATGCTTCTTTGTCTCCTTGACCTTGATAATATTATTCTTATGCATTGACCTACATTACCATGAGAATGAGTTTGTCTTATACCCCTACTAAATTAGGGGCTAGATGTACTATCCTAAAAAGTTAACACCCATGATTGGATTCTTTATTAGGACCTATTAGACCCATTTTGACAATTTTGAGGTTTGAATGTCCATTATGCTTTCCTAGCAAGAAAATTATTTGTTTTGTGCACCTTTTCACTCTCCCTAAGCTCTAATTTAAATTTGATACCATTTATCATGGGATATGTTACCAATGGCGATGTGTCCCTAGGTTTTGGGGCCCAAATTTTGCCTAGGGCCTAATGCTAGGGTCTTCTCAAGAGATTTTATTGTGTGGTCAAGCCTAGATCAAATTTGAGTCCTAAAATGATGGACTTGGTATAAAACTCCCTATCTCTCCTTACTTTGCATATAACAACCATACTCAAGCATTTTAGGAATCATGCCAACAATTTTTCAAGAAAGTAAGAGCTATTGGATTCAAGATTTGAAGGCAAGCACCAATGGTCAAGATCTACAAGTCTCCAATTCTTCAAGATCATTCAAGTAAAAGGTAATATTCTCTAATTGATGCAAGTTTCTCTCCCATGATGGCCAAGTAGAGGATTTCTCAATTCGAGAAAGAAAATTTATCCTTCCATCCTTCTTTTCTCTCCTTCTTTGCAAGTGTTATCAAACATATCTATATTCAAGATCTAGGACTGACATTCATGGATATATGCATTTTTTAGGGGATTCTTAACTCTACATCTCATTCCAAGGTCAACTCTTTGGATATCAAGCACATTGAATTATCTTTATGAACATGAGTGATTTCTACTATGTTCACGAGGGTTTATGCAAGGTAAATAAATTATTTATAGTCCTTTTATGTAATTGAATTTCATTTCTAAGGTATATTCCTAAATAGGGGTTTGACAAGGGAAAATACCTTCAACCAACCTTTTCCCCCATTTTTATGTTTGTAGGAATAGGTTATAGAGCCATCGGATCATATCTGGGAAGATTAGGAATAATTGGATGATCTGCAAAAACTTACGATGAAAACATAAAGAAAACATTTCTACTATCGTCATCTCCCAAGAACACATCTCCATTTCCATAATGTTCCTTCCATTTTGAGCTCAGATTTCAATCAATGGTTTGTTTTGTCTTCTAGTTTATATCTCTGTAAATTTTTTCTCAGTGTCTATCAGTTATAGTCTATTTTTAATTGTTTTTTAGTGACTTTCCTAGTTAATCATTTACATTTCTCTATTTTATCATTCTCCTTTCATCAATTACATATTTTAGGGAAGGATCATATCCCACTTACTATTTGAGCCTCCCCTTGAACCTAGTGAGACATCTTCCTTCCTAGATGTGCAATTCATGGAAAGGGAAGTGATCTATCCATACATAGATTTGCCATGCTTCCATTTTCTTTACGTATATTTGAAAAAGTCTAAATGTATAAAAATGAATATATAATTAGACTCCAAACATAGTTAAAATTTTAATATGAAATTAACAATTGTGATTGCATCTTTTAAAGATAATTGCATGTGCTTATCCTTGAAAAAGATAGGCTCATAATGTCTGATAGTTGGATTTGCATCATGGAAAATAATTAATATTATAGAATGACATGTATCTTTCTTGAAATAAAAATATGGTTTTTTGTGTGTCACATACCAAATGCATATGGGTATATTCAACCTATGTGATGACCATTGCATACAAAATGTGTTACTCCAAACTCCAACTTAACTATTGGCATTGGTCTCTATTGTTGAAAGGCTCATTCTATGTAGATATGCATTTTTTGATGAACTACAACTGATTGAATATCTAAATGACTTGAAGATCAGTGATTAGAGATCACTGAGTTATTGAATTGATATGTAAGATGATTAAATCAGTAATATGTTGTCATTGATGTCAACTAGTTTTGATAGTACTTATCTTGTAAGTTACAAACATATAAACATCTGTAGAAGTGAGAAAGAGATGAAGAACTAAAATATCTACATGAGGAAGATGGATATGAAAGATGGGGATAAGGAATACTTTGGGTAACTTATTGATGAGTCTATGACCTTATGTTATTGACTTGATTATGTTGCATTTTTCTATGATGAAGAAGAGAGCAAAACTGTATAAAGCAGTGTGGTCGGTAAATGAAACATTTCAGTATATACTGAGCTAGTGTAGTGTATACCAAGTGACGGTATCAACCAAGCTTGTTTTCACCAATGCATTTCTTTATCGACCGAGCATGGATGAAAGAACTAAATGTTTAGTTTAGCCGATAGAAATTGATGAGCTGGAATGTATATGATTTCGAGGTTGAAGATAATGTTTATTATGAGATCCACGACTAACAAAATTAAAAGAAGATCTAAAGGATGGAATTGAAATGGGTTATTGACACATCTGTTGAGGAAGGTTTAAGCGGAAAAATCAATGAAGGAGATTACGCGGAAAAATCTGATGGATGAAAAGAAAATAGTTTACTCATCTATATAAGAGACAATGGTTTCATTATTGAAACTATGCCGGAAGAAAGAATACTCCAGAGAATTTGCGTGAACACAGCTTCATGCATGCTTGATTAAACTGGTTGAAGGAGAACCGAACTATAGAGTTAACTGAGTGTCAGAGAGTTACTACCGAGTGACAGTAAGTTATTGAATATTGAAGAACTGAATTGAAATATTGAGCAGAGGATTTGTATGGGCTTAGAATAGATCTAAACATCTACAAAATCAAGTTGTATTGTAATTAGATCACCTACTATTTTAGTTTAATCATTGTAATAGAAAAATATCTTAACCGAGTGGACTTAACCATCTTTGTTATGCCCTATGTTCATTCATAGAATGTACATTGTTATCCTATCAACCCCATAGTGAATCCTAGTTGGATGATAACTATTAGTCTTAAATCCTCTAACAAGGTCACACCTTACAGTGTGTTTTGTAACCTTTAATAGGGTTGGCTCTTCACCAAGCTCACTTTAGAAAAGTGAAAAATATTTTGGGTTATCGGTCCCAAGTGGTTTTTCCCTTTATAGGGTTTCCACTTTAAATCATTGTGTTATGTGTTTCTATGGTGAATGTTTTGTTATCACACTTTACATATTTTATATTTGATTTGGTTGGTAATCACAGTAAGCTATTTGAGAAGAGTGAAAAATATTTTGGGTTATCGGTCCTAGGTGGTTTTTTCCGTTTATAGGGTTTCCACTTTAAATCATTGTGTTATGTGTTTCTATGGTGAATGCTTTTTTATCACACTTTACATATTTTATATTTGATTTGGTCGGTAATCACAGTAAGCTATTTGACTGGTAATAGGTAAAGACATAGATAGTCTAGTATTTTATGTTACTAAGTTGCAGAATTAATTGGAATTATTTTAAGAGTTGCATAATTGTGATTGGGACTATAGGATAACTGATCTAACTAATTCACCCCCCCTCTTAGTTATTCTAACAATTGGTATCATAGCACTGGCTACTTGGAACAGAGTTTTAAGGACTTCAGTAGAAAGATCTCAAAATGTATAAGAGGGAAGTGCCAAAGCTGAACAAGGACAACTTTACAATATGGAAAAGCCAAATGAGACTTCATATATCTGGAATTGGGAATTCAGCCCTCAACCTATGGATAATGGCTACTTAGCACCGCCTATAGGACCTTTGACTCTTGATTAATTGAGAGATAGACATGAGCATAATATTACTATGATGGAGATTGTTGCTCCTCTGTTTGATGCAGAATTTGAAGATGTCAAGGATTGCCTTACTTGAAAGGAAATGTGGGATAAACTTGTTCAAGTTTATGGTGGAGATGCAAATGTGAAAAGAGCCTGAGCTAAAATTTTAAGAGGGAGATTTGATGATATGAAAATGAAAGAAGGAGAGAACATTGTGCAATATACAAATCGAATCAAGGAGGTAGTTAATGCTATCTGAGGATCTAGTGGTGTTATTGATGAAGATACGGTGGTAAGCAAAATTCTGAGAACCTTATTGCCTGCTTATGCAATCAGAATATCTGCAATACATGAAATGAGGTATGTACCTGGTAATACTCTTACTCTTGATAATTTGATTGGTAAGCTAACAACTTTTGAGTTGAACAACTTTGATAATAGTGTTGTACCTTCTATTAAGTCTACTTTTATGTCTTCTCTGAATATCAGTAACTCTAGTAGTAGACATGATAATAGTGACAGCAATACTGATGATGAGCTTGATGAGCTTGAAGCTCTTATGGCTAGGAGATTACCTAATGGTAAAGGTAGATATAAGGGTAAATTACCTTTAGCGTGTTTTAACTATAAAGAAGTTGGCCACATTGCTGCTAAATGTCCCAACAAGAAAGAAGAAGACAAAGACCAAAACCGATCTGGTGATGGAAGCTATGGAAGAAGAAACAATAGAGGCTACCAACACTATAATAGAATTAATCGAGATAATAAAGATAAGGGCAAAAAGGCATCCTACTTAGTTGAAGAAGAGGACATTGACACTGACACAAATGATGACATTGAGGTAGTATTTGTTGCGATGAAAGATGACTCAGAGGAAGAAGAAAGGTATGTAGAAATAACACTCATTTCTAAGGTTAGTAAAAATGATACATGGATCATTGATAGTGGCTATACACATCACATGACTGGTGATGAAGACAAGTTTGATCATCTAGAGAATTATAATGGAGGATCAGTAAGAATGGGTAATGATACACCTTGCATGGTTAAAGGAAAAGGATCTTTGTTGATAAATGATAAAATCAGACGTGATAATGCTTATTGGGTAAAATAATTGAACTATAATCTGCTAAGTGTGGCACAACTTAACAACTCGGGTCACCGAGTGGCATTTGAAAGCAAGAAGGTGAAGATCTACAATGAAAATGGAAATCTTGTTGGGACAAGAGGATAATTTAAAGGTAACTTATTTTATCTTGGCAATGTTGATACATCTTGTTTGATGGTTAAGAATGAAGATGCATGGTTGTGGCATAAAAGGTTATGTCATGTAAACTTTGATAATATGATCAAGATTAGTAAAAAGAGAAAATTAGAGGTCTTCCTAGCCTAACTAAACCGGATCATGTTATGTGTCATCAATGTCAGAAAGGTAAGATGACCAAGTCTAGTTTCAAAAGTAAAGACTATTCAACAAAATGAATATTGAAGTTAGTTCACACTGACCTATGTGGTCCCATGAGAACACAGAGCTACTATGGAGATAGATATTTTATTCTATTTGTTGATGATTACACTAGATTGATGATTGTTATGTTTTTAAGGGATAAATCTGAAGCATTTAAGATGTTTAAATGGTACAAAGCTAAAGCTAAAAAGGAAATCAGAAAGGAATTGAAATTTCTAAGATCTGATAGAGGTGGTGAGTTTATTTCTAATGAATTCACTAACTATTGTAATGAAAATGGCATTAAGAGACGGGTATCTACACCGAGAACACCATAGCAAAATGGGATTGTAGAAATGAGTAATAGATCTATAGTTGATTGTGCAAGGACACTGATGATAGAAAAGAATGTTGCACAGATAAATTGGAGAGAAGCCGTCAGCATTTTTGTATATGTACTGAATTGAGTACAACTAAAGAAAGACACAAATAAAACACCCTATGAGTTATGGTTTGGACACACACCAAGTGTAAGTTACTTCAGAATTTTTGGTAGCAAATATTTTATTCTGAAAGATGATAGAAATGGAAAGTTTGACTCAAAAGGTGATGAAGGGATATTTCTAGGATATTCTACTAAAAGCAAAGCTTATAAGTGTCTGAATAAAGTTACTAATAAAATAATTGAAAGTGCTAATGTTAGAGTTGATGAATTTTTTGACAAAAATAATGAAGAAATCACTAGGGAGTCAGAAGACTATGGTAGATTCACTTACATTGAGCATCTAGAGTACCTAACCAAGCTACAGGCTGAGTCGACCGAGCATCAGGAAAACAACACTAAGGAACAATAAAGGGAAATCGAGGATCAAGAAGAGGCTACCGAGGAAAGAATTGAACCTGAACAGACTAAGGAATAAAGAAGAGATCAAGTTCTCACAAGATTTGTTAGGAGACATCATCCAAAGAACCAAATCATTGGAGACAAGTAAGCTGGCATGCAAAATAGAAGTAAGTTGAGATAGTACACTTCCTTAGTTTGTGAGTTTGAACCAAAAAATGTTAAAGTTGCACGTGAAAATGATGAATGGGTTAATGAAATGAATGAGGAGATTGAACAAATAAATAAAAACAAGACATGGACTTTAGTACCTAGACCAAAAGATAAAAATGTTATTGATACTAAATGGATTTTCAGAAACAAGTTGAATGAAAATGGTGAAGTTACTAGGAACAAGGCCAGACTAGTTTGCAAAGGTTATGCACAGGAGGAAGGAATTGATTATGGTGAGACTTTTGCACCTATTTCTAGACTAGAAGGAGTTTGCATGTTACTGGCATATGTTGCACATAAGAATTTTAAGGTATACCAAATGGATGTCAAGTATGCATTTTTTAATGGAATACTAGAAGAGAAGGTCTACATAGAACAACTAGGAGGATTTGTTGATCCAGGTAAGAAAGACATGGTATGTAGATTACACAAAGCTTTATATGGTTTGAAGCAAGCACTGAGAGCCTGGTATGAAAGGTTGCATACTTATTTGTTAAGTATTGGTTTTGTAAGAACTGGTGAGAACAATAATTTGTATATGAAAGGAGGATCTGATGATACTATCTTGATTGCTAAAATATTTGTGGATGATATAATTTTTGGAGGACAAGATCATGTATGTAAAGCTTTTTCTGATGAGATGAGAAAAGAATTTGAAATGCCAATGTTTGGAGAGATTAAGTTCTTTCTAGGATTGCAAGTTATTCAGCAGAATGATGGAATATTCATCACACAATCAAAGTATATAAAGGAAGTATTGTGAATATTTGGCATGGAAGATGCTAAACTAGTTGGAACACCAATGGTCACAGGCTGTAAATTGACTAAAGATGATGAATCTGTTAGGAATAGTCTCAAGAGATAACTGAGAGGGGGGGTGAATCAATTATCTACAAGTTTCAATTCTTTATCCAAATAAGTATACTTAAACATTAAGCATAAACACAATGAAAGAACACTTAAACACAACACCAATATTTTGGTTACGGGGAAACCCAAATAGGTAAAAACCCCACTGGGAATTGACACCCACTAATAATCTGCACTAGTGTATTATGATCCCTGTTAGGAGACCTTACAATGTTGTTAGGAGTTGATCTTTACAATGCAATAAGTATAGTGACCTGTTCAAGGGCCAGACCCTATTAAGATTCTTTTACAATTAACCCTGTTAGGGGTGAGGACGCACTATCTGAGAGCACATTTCTCAAAGGGGTGAAGGCTACAACCTTTTGATTGACAAATACACACTATATCTGGATCTTGGTGAACTGCACTTTGACCTACTATCTAGATCAGTTCCAATGTATATCATATACTCTTTACTTGGTCACATAGACCTTATGTTGATGGCTCAACACTTCGCACTCTCTACTCTACTATGCATATTCAACTCTAAACCATGTCTTAGCAATCACAAATGACTGCCTATAAATATGTTTCCTCCAAATGATATAATCAAGTCAACCTATTAGAACCACCTTGAAATCATATTAGAGAAACCATAACACTCTCCAATAACAATTTGGTCAGCTCTACTAAGCACACAACACAAACTGGGACCTGTCTAAATCAATAAGTGTAGACACACACTACACAATGTCAGCTCTACCAAATTAACTAATACTTTCTCCTCAAGTTGAATTACATTGTGCGCTCTTAACCAAACATTCATAACTCTTCTCAAATCACTAATCCAAGTGTGCATACCGTAATAATAAGCGCAACTCCTATACCAACATAATCTATGTCGACTCTTCTAAATAACCAAGAGAAACTGCTATTGGTGAATAGCGACTACATAACTTCACTTCTACTAAACATTAGACTCTGCATCCATGAATTTAACATCACTAACATGTCTCAATCATATATCCAAAGGTGCAAGGCTCCATGATAACTATATGGACAATCACTCATAGAACATTGCATGTAACTCTATTAGGAACACTATTGACACAAGCTGCTACATAACTATTTGTACTAACAATTAACCTCTATGTCCATGATATCATGCTGATAATATGTACATGCTACTTATACTTAAATCTTACTGCATAATTCTTCCACGCATGTTACTTACCATATGTTGTCATCAATGACAAACATACAATCATCACTGTCTTGCTGGCAAATCTCCAACAATCTGCCCCTTTGGCATTGATGGAAACATATGGAATGAAAAACACCACCAATCCAAATGATCAATTCTTTTATAACATTATCCATTTCCTCATCAAAACTCCCCTAAGGATGGATCCTCCATCAACTGCTACAACTCTTCATTTCTTCATATTCATTATTGAATATGCTCCCCCTTACTGTGTATCTTCTTTTTATGTTCTTGTTTATTTTCTTGTTTTTCATGACTTAATACTACTCCCTCTTTGACATCAATGACAAAGGGCACCGAATCATTTAAGCACCGGTACTACTCATAAAGTAGAGTAGTCAACTATCCATCAGTCCTTAAGGACTGATGCTCTTCCAACTTTCTCTAAACAGAATCAGGGAAGGGAATAACTCCCAACTTCTCCCTGAGATACTCAAAAGTATCCTTTGGTAAAGGCTTTGTGAATATATCTACTAGTTGTTCCTTTTTACTTACAAAATCCAATTTAACTTCTTTCTCTCTAAGGAAGTGATACTTAATCTCAATGTGTTTTGTCTTTGCATACATCACAAGATTCTTTGACATGTTGATAGTGCTAGTGTTATCACAATGAATAACAATAGGATAATCAATTTAAATTCAAAAATCATTTATCATTTACTTGATCCAAATAATTGTGGAACAATTCAAAGCTAATGCAACATACTCTGCTTCTATTGTTGACTAAGAAATACAATTCTACTTTTTGCTTGTCAAAGTGACAAGTCTGTCACCAAGAAACATTGCTCCTCCTGATGTAATATTTATGTCATCAACGCATCCTACCCAATCTGCATCTGTATATACATGAAGCTCAACATTATCTGAGTTAGGATACCATAGACCATAATCTATAGTGCCTTGCAAATATTTGAATATTCTCTTTACTGCCATGAGGTGACTTTGTTTAGGCTCTACTGCAAATCTTCCAATTATGCCAACTGCATTAGAAATATCAGGTCTAGTTTGAGTAAGATATATGAGTTTACCAATCATAGACTTGTGCAATGTTGTATCTACTACTGGAGAATCATCTTCTTTTGTAAGCTTGCATCATGTTATCATAGGTGTACCCATTGGCTTGCAATCATCCATCTTGAATGTCTTCAAGATCTCTTTCACATATTTAGTCTGATTTATGAATATACCTTTGTCTGTTTTCTGCACATTCAATCCCAAAAAGTATTTGATAGGTCCAATCATGCTCATCACAAACTCACTCTACATCTCCTTAGCAAATTCTACTCTAAGTTTGTCATTACCCCCAAAGATAATGTCATCAAAAAATATAGCTACAAGTAGTAAACCTTCAGATGTCTCTCTTATGAATAGATTACAATTTTTTGCTCCTTTCTTGAATCCAATTTTTGTTAGATATCCATCAAGTCTCTCGTACCATGCTCTAGGGGCTTGCTTAAGTCCATAAAGGACTTTCTTCAATCTACATACCATATTAGGTTTGTCTGATAAGGTGAATCCTTCTGGCTACTCAATGTATACTTCTTCCTTTAGCTCTCCATTCAAGAATGCTGACTTAACATCCATCTGATAAACTTTGAAGTTTTTGAATGTTTCATAAGCTAAAAATAACTTAATGGCTTCTAATCTGCTTACTGGTGCAAATGTGTCTGAATAATCAATACCTTCTCTTTGCACATATCCCCTTACATACTAACCTTGCTTTGTTCCTTACTACTGTACCATCTCCATTCATCTTGTTTCTGAATATCCACTTTGTTCCAATCACATTCTTATCACTAGGTCTTGGGACCAATTCCCAAGTATCATTCTTGATAATATGATATAGTTCTTCTTTCGTAGAATCATGCCAATCTGAATCATTACATGCATCCTCAACACTTAAGGGTTCAATCTGAGATAGTAAACATACTACCTCATTTCTTGCTAACCTCTTTTCTTTTGATCTTGTTGTGACTTTTCTACTCTTATGTCTAATGATGTCATCCTTAGAATGATATCTAAATGTAAACTTTGGAACTTTAGGTGATACTGTCTCATTTGCCTTTTGAGTTTCTTCTTCACTTGTTTCAGGGTCATTGAATAATACATCAATATTGTCAAACATCTCCTCAATAATTGTCTCACTAGTGGAAGGTTTGGGTTCTTCTTCAATCATAGGTGAATAATCATGATATCTTTCTTGAACCATAAACTTTTCATCAATCTTAACATGAGCACTTTCAATGATCTTATTCAATCTCAAATTGAAACATCTATAAGCTTTGCTTTTAGTAGAGTAACCAAGGAAAATACCTTCATCACTTCTTGCATCAAACTTGCATATTGCTTCATCCCTTTTGATGTAACACTTGCTTCCAAAGATTCTGAAGTATTTCACTGTGGGAACATTACCAAACCATAGCTCATAAGGTTTCTTGTCTACGCCAAGCCTCAATTGTATTCTATTGATGGTATAGACTATTGTATTGACTGCATCTCTCCAATAGGTGTGTGCAAATTTTCCTTCAATCATGATGGTGCACATTGTATCAAGGATGATCCTATTCCTTTTCTCTAGAATCCCATTCTGTTGAGGGGTTCTAGGTGCACTCAACTTCCTTTTTATGCCATGTTCTTCACAGTACTCATAGAATCTGTTAGAGGTGAATTCTCCTCCTCTATCCAATCTTAGACATTTTATCTTTAGTCCAGATTCATTCTCAACCTTAGCTTTGAATATTTTGAGCTTCTCAAATGCTTTTGAATTATCTTTCAAGAATGCAACCCACATCATTTTATTATAGTCATCAACAAAAAAAATGAAATACCTTTCACCATAGTATGATCTTGTTTGAGTTGGTCCACATAGATCTATATGAATCAGATCCAACTTGTTCTCTACTAAATTGTGCTTGATTTTGAATGAGTTCCTCACATGCTTTCCCATCACATTCCCTGCAAATAGTATCAACTATTTTTTCTATACTAGGTAGATCTCTTATTGCCTTCACATTGCTTATCTTTACTATGTTATCAAAATTGATATGACATAGTCTTTTATGCCATAGACAACTGTCATCAACTTTAGCAACAAAAAAACTTGCTTCTGAATTAAGTTGAAAAACATTACCTTTAGTCTTTGAGCCTGATGCAATCATAACACCATCCTTGTTGTTAATGATGCACTTATTGTCTTTGAACTCCAACTAATAACCTTTTTCAAGTAACTGCCCAACACTAAGAAGGTTATGCTTCAAATCATCTACATAGAGAACGTTATCAATGTTGTTCTTTCCATCCAATGTGATAGCTCCTCTACCAATGATAGGTTTAGGAGTGTTATCTCCAAATCTAACCATGCCACCATTGTATTTGTCTAGACAAACAAATATGTCTTTATCACCTCTCATGTGATGTGAACAACCACTATCTATAATCTAGTCTATTCTTATGTCTTCTTGTGAAATCAATGCTAGCTTTTGTTCCTTTTTCTCATCTTTGTGATCCATCCCATCATTCATTTTATCTATAATAGTAATGAATCCAATTTCATCTTCAGTTGAATCATCATTTGATACTCCATCTCCAGCATAGTAACATTCCGTTGTATACTTAGGCTTGTAGTTATTCTTGAACTTCTTAATTCTTGTAGGACACTTAGATGCAAAGTGACCAATCTTATTACATGAAAAACATTTGAATGGCAATTGAACTTCATATTTTCCTTTTCCTTTCTTTTCTCTTTTAGAAATAATAACAATGAAATCATCTAGTGCTTTCTCTTCATCATCATCAAAATTACCAGAAGTGTTTATAGATTTCTTACCATGGACTGATGCTTTGAAAGCTGTCTCACTTTTAGGTTCTATCTTCAATCTTGAAATCTCAAAAGCTGAAATTTTGTTGATCAAAGTTTCTCTCTTGAATTTTTTTGTAAGCTGCATGGTCTCATCAAGGATGTTGATCTTGTTTTCATACTCTGCTATAAGAGTAGTCATCAATTTATCCATAATGTCTTCCTCTGAGATCTCTCCACCATTGTTTCTAATTCTAGCAACTGCTTCATTAATCCTTTGGTTGTAAGCTCTGATGTCTTCTTCAAGTAGCATCTCTAATGCATTGTACCTTTTCTTCCATGTCTTTCTACATGCATTCTTTGCTTATTTATCTCCTTCAAACATGTCTTCTAGGTGCTTCCATATCTTGTAAGTTGTATCTACTTTCTTTATCTATGAAAACTCACTATCAGACAAGGTGCTAATAAGGGCTTCTTTGGCTATTGCATTTTGATGGAACAATTCCTTATGCTTGTCAATAGCATCATCCTTTGCAAGATCTTCCAAAGAAGGGATCTTGACTTCTTTGATAGCCACTTCAAAAACTCCAAAAGCCATGCATTGTAAATGTGTCACCATCTTGTTCTTCCAGTCAAGATAATTCTCTCTATCAAACTTAGGACTTTTTTTTTTGAAGTATGCCATCTGATCAACCTCAAGTTGTTAAACTTTCTCTCTGAGGTACTTGGCTCTAATACCAATTGTTAGGAATAGTTCCAAGAGATAACTAAGAGGGGGGGGTGAATCAGTTATCTAAAAGTTTTGATTCTTTATCCAATTAATTATACTTAAACATTAAGCATAAACACAATGAAAGAACACTTAAACACAACACTAATATTTTGGTTATGGGGAAACCCAAATAGGTAAAAACCCTAGTGGGAATTGACACCCACTAATAATCTACACTAGTGTATTATGATCCCTGTTAGGAGACCTTACAACCATGTTAGGAGTTGATCTTTACAATGCAATAAGTATAGTGACCTGGTCAAGGGTCAAACCCTATTAGGAGTCTTTTGCAATTAACCCTGTTAGGGGTGAGGACACATTGTTCGAGAGAACACTTCTCAAAGGGGTGAAGGATACAACCTTCTGATTAACAAATACACACTATATATGGATCTTGGTGAACTGCGCTTTGACCTACTATTCGGATCAATTCCAATGTATAGCATATACTCTTTACTTGGTCACATAGACCTTTTGTTGATGGCTCAACACTTCGTACTCTCTACTCTACTTTGCATTTTCAACTCTGAACCATATCTTAGCAATCACAAATGATTGCCTATAAATATCTTTCCTTCAAATGATATAATCAAGTTGGCATAATAGAACCACCTTGAAATCATATTAAAGAAACTATAATGCTCTCCAATAATAATTCTATCAGCTCTACTAAGCACGCAACACAAACTAGGACCTGTCTAAATCAATAAGTGTAGACGCATGCTACACACTATCGGCTCTACCAAATTAACTGATACTTTCTCCTCAAGCTGAATTATATTTTTCACTCTTAAAAAAACATTCATAACTCTTCTCCAATCACTAATCTAAGCATGCATACCGTAATGATAGGCACAACTCCTATACCAACATAATCTTTGTCGACTCTTCTAAATAACCATAGGAAACTACTACTAGTGAATAGCGACTGTATAACTTCACTTCTACTAAACATCAGACTCTGTGTCCATGAATGTAACATCACTAACATGTCACCATCATATATCCAAAGGTGCAAGGCTCCATAATAACTATACGGACAATCACTTATAAAACACTGCATGTAACTCTGTCAGGAACATTGCAGACACAAGCTACTATATAAATGTTTGTACTAACAATTAACCTCTGTTTCCATGATATCATGCTAATAAAATGTCCATGCTACTTATACTTAAATCTTATTGCATAAGTCTTCAATGCATTCTACTTACCATATGTTTTCATAAATGACAAACATACAGTCAACACTAGCTTGCTAGCAAATCTCCAACAGAATCCACAGAGGTAAATCAAACACTGTACCATTCTATGATTGGTAAACTAATGTATGTGGTACACAATCACCCTGATATTGCTCATGTAGTTGGGATTGTGGCTAGATTTTTGGCCAATCCTAAAGATTCACACATGGTTGCTACAAAAAGAATCCTAAAATACTTGAAGAAAATAGAGGACTATGGATTATGGTATCCTAAGGAAGAAAAATTTGAACTAAGAGTTTATATCGATGACAGGAAAAGCACAACCAGAGGAGCATTTTTCTTTGGTGAAAGACTTGTAACCTGGACAAGTAAGAAACAACCTTGTATTTCTCAGTGTACAACGGCTATAAATATTTCAAACATTGCTAATATCAAACAAGTGTTGGAAGGTATGAATGAGGTAATCATTGAGCCAGTGATTATATATTGTGACAACACTAGTGCAATAAATATTTCTAAGAATCTAGTGATGCATTCCAAAACAAAGCATATATCAATCAAGTATCACTTAAGAGAACAAGTACAGGAGAAGCAAGTCAGACCAAAATATGTTACATCAAAGGAGCAACTTGCTGATATTTTTACCAAACCTTTACCGAAGGACACTTTTGAGTACTTGAGGACTAGACTTGGGGTTCATCCCTTGTCTACCAGTCACTAATGTGATCTGGAGGTTGCATCAGCCTAATCTTATCAGAAGATCATTCATGTTGATGCAATAGAGCTCACACTTTGGATTTTGTCTAAAGTTGAGAAGGAAAGTTTTAAGAATTGGCAAAATCAGTATACCAAGATACAATTGTCTGCACCAAACAATAATGAGTTACTTGGCTACTACAAAGCTGTATGTTTTATATTGCTCTTTGGCATTGTTGTCAAAGGGAGAGAGATTTCAATATGAAACAAGAGAATATGAAATGGGGAGAGAAGTCAATGAGAAATCAGAAAAAGATTGTTGTCAAAAGGAAAGATCAGTATGGATAGAGATCATGATACATCTATCTAAGGGAGAGATAAACTAAGAAAGTCGGAGAGAGCTGCAAAGATCAAATCTGTAGAGGAAAGACTGCACATGTAATTTTGTTATGTAACGTAGTGATTAAACACATTAAATCAAGCTAGGGAGAGCTTACCGAGCTACATCATTTACTTATATAGTTGTGGAACATATATGTTTGGTATGTGTATGACATATTTCATATTGCTTGTGTTGCCATCAATGCCAAAGGGAGAGATTGATGAACTAAAATTGATTGAATATCTAAATGACTTGAAGATCAATGATTACAGATCACTGAGTTACTGAATTGATATGTAAGATGATTAAATTAGTAATATGTTGTCATTGATGTCAACTAGTTTTGGCAGTACTTATCTTGTAAGTTACAAACATCTAAACATCTGTAGAAGGGAGAAAGAGATGAAGAACTAAAATATCTACATGAGGAAGATGGATATGGCAGACGAGGATAAGGAATACTTTGGGTAACTTATTGATGATTCTATGACTTTATGTTATTGACTTGATTATGTTGCATTTGTCTATGATGAAGAAGAGAGCAAAACTGTACAAAGTAGTGTGGTCGGTAAATGAAGCATTTGAGTATACACCAAGCTAGTGTAGTGTATACTGAGTGACACTATCAACCGAGCTTGTTTTCACCGACACATTTCTTTATCAACTGAGCATGGATGAAAGAACTAAATGTTTAGTTTAGTCGATAGAAATTGATGAGCTGGAATGTGTATGATTTCGAGGTTGAAGATAATGTTTGTTATGAGATCCATGGCTAACAAAATTTGAAGAAGATCTAAAGGATGGAATTGAAACAAGTTATTGAAACATCTGCTGAGGAAGGTTTAAGGGGAAAAATCAATGAAGGAGATTGAGTGGCAAAATCTGATTGATGAAAAGAAAATAGTTTACTCATCTATATAAGAGACACTAGTTTCATTATTGAAACTATGCCGGAAGAAAGAGTACTACAAATAATTTGCATGAACATGACTTCATGCATGCCTAATCAGACTAGTTTCATTATTGAAATTATGTCAGAAGAAAGAGTACTACAAATAATTTGCATGAACATGACTTCATGCATGCCTAATCAGACTAGTTGAAGGAGAACCAAACTGTAGAGTTAACCGAGCGTCAGATAGCTATTACCGAGTGACAGTAAGTTATTGAATATTGAAGAACTAAATTGAAATATTGATTAGAGGATTTGTATGGGCTTAGAATAGATCTGAACATCTACAAAATCAAGTTGTATTGTAATCAGATCACCTATTGTTTCAGTTTAACTATTGTAACAAAAATATCTCTTAACCAAGTGGACTTAACTGTCTTTGTTATGCCCTATGTTCATTCATACAATGTACATTGTTATCCTATCAACCCCATAGTGAATACTGGTTGGATGATAATTGTTAGTCTTAAATCCTCTAACAAGGTCACACCTTACAGTGTGTTTTGTAACCTTTAACAGGGTTGGCTCTTCACTGAGCTCACTTCAGAAGAGTGAAAAATATTTTGGGTTACCGGTCCCGGGTGGTTTTTCCCTTTATAGGGTTTCCACGTTAAATCATTGTGTTATGTGTTTCTATGGTGAATGTTTTGTTATCATACTTTACATATTGCCTATGATTTGGTTGGTAATCATAGTAAGTTATTTGACTGGTAATCGGTAAAGACACAGACAGTGTAGTATTTTATGCTACCGAGTTGCAGAACTAATTGGAATTGTTTTAAGATTTGCATAATTGTGATTAGGATTGTAGGATAACTAATCCAATTGATTCACCCCCCTCCCCCCCCCCCCCCCCCCCCTCTCAGTTATTCTAACATTTTTTTCATGTAAATTATGCAAATCATAAAGAATTGTCAGATGTAATTCATGTTTGAAAGAGCTCAAAGGTGTAGGACAACCATTGTGAAGACAATGCAAGAAATGATGCACAAGACCATTGCATAGTTCATTAGGTGTATATAGATATAATTAACCAAAACATGGATTGTGTCAAATAAGCAATTACCAACTTTGTGGTTAAACAAGTCAATTCATAAGTTACAATGTGCATTGTCTAAAGCATCATCAATTGATTTCATCTATGGTTGGTCATATGATTTATATGCTTCTACTATAATAGGGTTTTCTAACAGATTTTGTTTGTTTATTGGTGTTTGTAAGCATTTTTCTAAATTATTTTATCAGTCTAAGAAACTTTGTATAATAGAAGTGGTTTGAATATGTTCTAATTGAAAAATATTAAATGCAAACATGGAAAATAACAAGTAGAAAGTAGTTTTAATTAGTTCTGACATGCAAATTTCAAGCTTGGAGGAAAAAGATAGAAAATATCTTTTGAAACATTAATCAAAGTGAACTATAATAATTCATTACTAGCCTTGGATAGAAAATGTAACACCTCACTACGAAACCTGAGAGGATGACACTAAATCAAACAAAATAAAGGTACACATTTTTTTAAACAACCACTGTACATATTCATTAAATATAATTAAAACTTTTACTAGATATTAAGTTGAATGTACATTCTACTATTACATTCTAAGTAAGAAGAACTAAAGATATATTAACATATAACAAAAATGTTTATTAAACATGAATGAAAAATGATTATAACTTAATTCTAGGTCCTCTTTAGGTTCCCTAATGTCTCTACTTGAGCAATACTAATATAAAATATCCAATCTGCTAGATATATTAATGAATTAGATAATTAGAAACACAAATATCATTTTCTTTATTTCTACGTTCATTTTATAGCACAAAACTCAAATGTTCCTAGATTATTTTCACCATAGCATTAACAATAAATAATACATAGTTCACTAAACCTATCTATTATTCAATGATTTATTTTAGATAACCATACAATACATACAATTACAAGATCATCTATCTTGAACTACAATCACATCACTCAACATTAAATATACATCATCATGTTTGTACAATTACATAATTCTCCTCCATGGAGTATTCAAATTAAATCATCATATACAAGAGTACAATATTAGAAGAAATTGTAACATAAAGATCTCCAAACAACATGAATGAAGGTATTGGAACAAGGATCCATCCATGCATCATGAATGGAGAAAGATCACTACCACCCAACCATGTAGAACCTGAAGGCCCACTCCCACCATGACAAGGAGATGGACACAAGCCCCACATATAACAAGCCAAATTAGAAACAAGGAAGTGACCAAATCTCCAAACACATCAAGGAAGTAAAAGAACCCACAAAACAAGGAAACTACAACCAGAGACAAGATCACAATTCCAATGAAAGGGACAACTAGTATGCATGTGGGAAGAGTTTCATCATGTAGACCCAATCTTGGGTTATCTTGGACTAGTCTCCTTGGACCCCAACCCCCAAGTAGGACTCATGCGGAATTGAACAATCCTTTTGTGAAGACAAGGAAGTTCAATCATGTCATTCTTAATAGGAATCTTCTCCCACTCTTATCCTTGGCCTATACTATAACTCAAGGCAATCTAGAGAGGCATCATAATTATCTTGTTTAATGTGTACACCCTTGTCTTATTTATTAGGCTATCAATTAATGATAAACTTTTCAATGGGTAATCTTGGAATAGTCACTTTAGGGCGTTGACTCCCATTGAGAGCCACTCAACCTACAATACATCTAGGTTCTCAAACCCTTATGCTCAAATGAGATAGTAGAAGGACACATAATCTGTTAACAAATTAAATACAATACCAATATTGTCATAAAGCATTTAGAATCAACTCAATCTAGTTTAGGGAACATCTACATTGCCCTTTTCTCATGGACAAGCCCTAAACACTAATAAAGAATCATAGATAAATGATATCAACATAATAGAATTCAAATTCATTTAAATCATAATAATCATGTATAATAATACCTCACATATCAATTAAGACTGATAATATAGGGTAAAAACAGGCCTTATCGCCTCTAATATGCACTAGAAACTCTAATTATAGAAAAAACCAACTAAATAGACACGCACCATAATTAATTGGTGAAGATACACACACTCTAGTTTTTGCTATGCAATTTCTAGTTTCTACAATGTAATTGTATGATTCTACAACACAATTATAGATCTTTAAACATATTTTCTTGGTAAACTCAGGTAGAACACCACATAAGATAATCTAGGTAAGAAGGACATGTAATCATACATTAATTGAGCCATAAAAACAAAATTAGAGAGATTCCTAGATGATAAATTTCTATTTGCTTTCTATATCCTCAACCAATTGATACCCTAGGTTCATAAAAATGAATGCACTAAAGATATTCCTAAAACAAGTTGATTGAAAAATACAAATTGCACAAAGTAAATCTCATTCATTTCAACCTACACTTTTAGATATCTAATAAAATAAAAAGTACACATTCTACATACCATTTAGATAGAAATAACATTTCACATTTCATCAAACAAACAAAGGAAGTATGGGTTCCAATCCCTACTTTGGTTCCTGTGGAAAATAAATGAATAGAAGATGCAGTGAAGGAAGAAGAAGCATACCCAAACTTCAAAATACAACAAATCAAATCCTCCACCACCCTCTAGAAAAACTCCAAGGCTAAAGAAATAAAATTTAAAATAATAACTCCCTCAATCAATCAATGAAACTTTCAAACACATATCCTTCGCAAAATCAATAAAACTCTAGAATTAAAGCATTAGTAAATCTCCCTCTCTAAATCTCCAAAATTTCTCCCCTCAAAAACTATAGCCATAAATCCTCCAAAAGAATGAAAATTAAACAATAAAAATTCTGCCAAAAGAGTTGTAAAGTAATGTAACTAATTCCCACTCCAAATCCAAAATTAACAAACAAAGCTATATTAATGAAACATATAATATATCTCTTACAATGAACTCTCCTACTGCGCGTTCAGGTGCCCATCCCATGGCTGTCGTGCCTAGGGTTTCTTTTGGAGGACCCTATGTTTTCCTTGCCTTAGGTGAGCCTCATGTTATGTCTTCTCCTTCTGTCATGTCTTTCACCCCAACAGTCCTAGGTGTCTCGGCTGGGTCTGAGGTTGTGTCTCTGGCTGAGGGAGCAGGTGTGGGTGTGTGCATGAAGGGGATTCTTGCTTCCTGCTCAAAAAATTTTTAAAAAGTTGTGGGGAATGGTGGTTCGGTTCTTATTGTTGTTTCCACGAGGGGGACTACTCTTGTGGGTGATGCCTTGGGTTCTCCCAGTTCTCTGCTTCCATCTTCAGCTAAAGCCCCTATTGCTAATGCTAACTCTAGGCTGGTGACTATTGCTTCAGATCGTGGTGTGGTGGGTTCCCATGCTAAAGTTGCTTCCAAGGCTTTGCATGGGAATGGGGGCTCTTCTCGTGGGGTGCCCTCTTATGTTTCAATTTTTGCTTCTGGTTCTTTTTCCGTTAAGCTCTCTATTGTTGTTGAAGGGGAGCTAGATAGTTGTTCTGAGATCCTTATGGGCCAAGCTTTGATATGTCATTTTCGGGGGTTCTGGCCAACTCTATCCCAACTTCATGATTGGATCTCCTAAAAATTGGAACCAATACTTTCAAATAATGTTCACATATTCCCCTTAGCTAAAAGTTTCTTTTTAGCTAAATTTGATATATCTAAGGATAGAACGAAATTTTTATGTGAAAACTTCTTCAACTGGGAGGAGGATAAATTCTTGCTTATGTTAAAACCTATGCACCTAGATTTTAATCCCTCATCTAAAGTTTTTAACAATATTCTTATATGGGTGAGGCTCCACAATCTCCCTCTCCATCTCTGGCAAGGTGTTGTCCTGAAGGAGGTGGGGGAGGCTTTGGGGGAGTTTTTGCTCATTGATAATGATTCTTCCAATATGTTCCATTCTACCTTTGCTCGCATTTTGGTAGATATTGATATTTCATAGGGTCTTCCTGCTGAAATAAAAATACAAACATCTAAAGGTTTTTGGTTGCAACAATTGGATTATGAGGGCATCCCCTTTAGGTGTAGAAAATATTTTAAAATGGGTCATCATGCTTCAAAATACAATTTTGACTTTAAAAAGATGAAAGTCTCTCATACTTGGTGGAAGGATGCTTCCACCAAACATTATACAGTCCTTAAAAGCTCTCTTCACTCTTTGAAGGAATCTGATTATGTCTCTGACTTTCATAAGCCTATTGTTGAAGAAAATTGCTCGATTCATGTTATGTCTCCTGTCAATCCTTTTGGGACCAATATTGATGTTGTTCCTAGTTTCCCTGCTGCTAAGCAAGGACCCCCCTCTCCTTTGATGATGGATTCTAGGCCTTATGTTGGCGACTCTATGGTTGTTGTTCCTTCCATCCCTACTAGTGTGATGACTGCTGAGGTTATTGGTGCTTCTGTCTCTCTTGTTGAGAGCATTGCTAGCCCTATTTCTGTGGTTGTTATTCCTTCCATCCCTACTAGTATGATGACTGTTGAGGATTATGGTGTCCCCGTCTCTCTTGTTGGGAGCTATTCAGATTCGATGTTGGGTGTTGTTTCCTTGAATTCGGTGTGCTAGCAGAAGGAGGCAACGAAAGTCGAAGATGGTTGGATTACTGTTAAAGGGAAACATTCTAAGAAATCCTCCTCATTGTTTGACATGACCCTTCGTTCTCATAAAAAGGGGATTTCTGGATAGCCTTGCTGATATCCTCTATGGACTGTGGTTTATATTGTTTATTTTGACACAGTGTTCTGGTATTGTTGTTTGAGTGTTCTACCTTTTCTTGGCTGGACTGAATCGTTTTGGGAGCTTGTAATGATCTATCTTAAGTTTATTTTTGTTAAAGAGTTTCAGAATCCCTTCAAACCTGTTGTTACCATTAATAAAAACATATAATATATCTCTCAACTATATATTCATCTATTATAAATAAAAACTGTATAATATACTCTCAAAATATAAATATCAATTAAACATAAATTGTATATATTATTCATTAATATCCACCCACAAATAAATAAGGGCTATACATATTATCTCATCCTCTCAAAGATGTAGCCATTTAATAATTTAATTTATAATAATATTTTATACATAATTGTTATGACCACAATCAAGACTCTAAAGAAGAAAAGAAACATTGCATTGTAAATGTATGACTCTATTCACACATACTAAAATAGTAAAATCTTATATATTTTGTGATTATCATTCTAGTCTATGTTTTAATTATGTGCCAACCTAGAAATGTGAAATATATATAGAGTAAAGAAGATGCGTTTTAAGAAATGAGCAAGGAACAACATTAAGAATTCAATACTCACCTTGAGTAGTAAGCACGTGGAAGCTTAAATATTGTCCCATGCAAAGGATAGCCTCCGAGACAAAAACACAATTACATTATCAATTCATTTGATAATATTTGCTTTTGCTAAAAAGGAAAAAACTTCACAAAGCTTGCCATTGGCATTGTTCCTATGGTGGAAGTGCAAAAATATGCTATACAAAATTTACAATTATCATTTTATCGAGCTGCTTATTTGAGGGAAACACAATACACCCTACACTAGTTAAGGGGTAATAAATTAATGAGTTCTTATTTCTAAATAGTGAAGCTGATTTTTTATTTTTTTTGAAGGATCAGTCATAGGATTTCTGAAATTTTTTCTAGGAATGGAATTTGACTTCCAATCTTGTGAAAAGGAAGATTAAGTACAAATGCCTCACAAGGAAAGGCGTGTGCCAACTAATATTAGAAACATTTTATGATGTTTGCCTGCTAGTTGTTGATTTGTAGGTTTATTAGGCCTTTCATTAAATCTATAAATGGAATATGATAATAAAAATAAATGACCTGGAGAGAGAGTATATGCTTGATATGATCACAATACATTATAAGATTGAATTTTTTAGTAGAAAGAATATGATAAAGCTTCAAACATTAAACATAATAATACTTTGTTATCTACATAATACATTATTTTAATCTTTTATATGGTTATTTTATCTTACTTTTGACTATGAGCAACAAGATACCAATATGTGATAGCTAAATACTTGGTTCATTGATTATGATTTTCTCGCAATAATATTTTGATTGCCATGAAACTTAGATGCTTGCTAATATGTACTTGTACATGCCTAGATTCATCTTAACACACATGACATGGAAATAAATTATGTTTTAGACATTAAGTTAAGAGTAAAAACTAAGTCACAAATTCGCCATAGATTATATGATAAAGGAACACAATATATTGTATCAAAAAAATGGCTATTAGTGTGCATAGCTAATGTATAAGATGCTTTAAGAAAGCAAAAAACAACCATACTCTTGAAAAATACTCGACTTTTTTCTATTTTCTTTCATAACTAAAAAATGAACTAGAAATGTATCTCTATTTTAAATGAAGAATACAATATACAACACACTCATTTAGGTGCTATATGAGACTATATAAACGTAAAAGATATCATATTATACTCTAAAAAACTAGATTTGCATGCAATACATTAGATAATAGATTAGAAAAAATAATTTTTCTAGAATATTTTTGTATGACCACTACCAAGTGTTTCTTGTTCTCTTAAACTATAAGGTTTTTGTTTCGTCCATAATGGGAAATTATGGTTTTAGCTAAAAAACTCATGTAAATTTGAAATTTTGAAATCTAAGTTGAAATAAAAAAAGAAATTTGAAATTTTGGTTTTCGAAATTTTAAGATTGAAATATGATTTTTTAAAAAAAGAATTATAATAATTTGGATGGCAAAGTAAAGCAAAACCAAAATCTAGAAAAGAACCCAAACAAGACTTAAATAATCTAAATAACATTTTAACTAGAAGATATAAACACTTAGTTAGTCCAACAAACTTGGTCAAATATAACACATGGTGATTACTAAAGTGTAGGCTAGTGTTCAAAATCTATTGGGGTAAGCTTCCTACTTGTAGCATCCATTTTAATTTAAGTTACTTGTTCTTTTCATGTTGGATTAAGGTGGACATTGCACACAAATGGAATTGGAGCTCAGTAGTCTCCATCTTAACAAAATAATATTTGAGAAGATATCTTGCTTAGAACATATGAATGCCAAATCAAACTTAGTTAGCTCCAAAGTGAAATAAATCACTACAGTAGGACAAAGAGTTCTTTCCCTACCATCCACATAACCATCTTGATACCTACCAAACATCCATTTTCCTTGGAGGCTTAAATTTTTATTTTAGATTGTAGTGTGATAGATGAATGCAACTCCCTATTAGGTACACTAAATTTTTTTTTAACTCTTTGTGTATTGTAAATCCTCTCAACACCTGAGATGATTTGTAAAACCTTATTTTTCTTTGCCACTATCTGTGACAAGGTTCATAGTAAACCCTCCATCATAAACTCTATGATTAGTGGTAACACAAAGGACATTTCATAATATAGATTAGTCCTTGGCCTATAACTCTATTTTTTAACAAAAACCCTACCAAAACCTCGAGAATCATTAGCATGTTAGTACAAATTGTCAAACCCCAGCCAAAATAATTGACAAGCAGGGAAAAACATGGAAGATATTTATAATGAGAAAGTATAATTTTTAACAATTCTTCCTGGGTAAAGTGGTTGCCAAAATGTGCTAGTGTAAGCCACTGGTCTATAGGCCTTGGCAAGCTAGTAAAACTAAGAAAAAAGGAAAGTGATCTAATGATGAATGGTGAATGTAAAGATAATGGGGTTTCCTATTTTCTTTACATTTTGACCAATTTTGTAGTTCAAAACTAGAGTTTTGTGAGAAATTTCAAGCAGAAAAATATAAAACCTATGCACTTGTCACACAAGATAGAATTGAGGCATTTTCATGAACAAACTATATTGTCTAATATGAAACACCCAAATAAGATTATGATTTAAGATTTCACCAACATCCTTAAAAGGGCAACTAAATTTCTCAAAACCCTACAATTTAAGCACCGTTCATCTAATTGGTAATAATAAACATCCAATGAACCTATCTAGTGGTGAGAAAAGAGCGATTGACCTCTCATTAATCCAAGTTAAAATGACCTTGGGTTTGCTTCCCTACTTACAATGCAACTAATGAATGTACGTCTTCTGCAATGTCACCACCCTTACTCAAATCACAGTGTTGATAATGGAAGTTGGAATGAATGACATAAAATTTAAGATTGACTATTTTAAGACTATCTTTACGAATGCTAACTGTAGTCTTAAATGTACATTAAGAAACTTGTACTTGTTGTGCACCTACATGTCTAGATACAAACATGTCTCCTTCATGACAAGATACATGTCCATTATAGAGATAGATTGCAAAACATTACAAAATCTTAATTTTTTTCCAATACTCACATTTGATTGGCCATTAGATATTTTTAACAGCTAATGACAAAGAAGTGAAAATGAAGAGGAAAGTCCATTAAATTTTTTAACATGATTTCCAAAACAAAATATAATTGTATTTGGAGAGACGAAAACATTAGTCTCTACCTTAAAAAGTTAAGAACTAATAATATATATAAATTATAGTGAGAAATATTATTCTAGAGATGCCTACTTTTTAATTAATTTCCTAATGTATCTTATATATACATATACTAGTCTAGTACCAGTTGAAGAGGAAAGTGTCCCTACACATACCTAGTTGAAAACTGAATGAAATGAAATATTTTTAATGATGTCCACGAGACCACCGGTCTAAGGGACCAAAAAGAAAGTTAGGCATCATGCTGTGATTTCTCCAAGTTGTTCCTTTTGTTGTGGATCCAGATTAGGAAGCTTGTTGTCTTGTGTAATCTTGCCTCTTCGAAAAGTTCCTTCATGCTGCTCACCTGCAAGCACTCCCTGTACTCACTGTGAATATCCTCACATGCCCCACATTCCTTAATAAAACACCATTCTGTTTCCACCACTCCCTTGCTATAGAAAGCACAAATTATCTTTGCTCACCTCTTTTTAGGGACCATCCATCTACCAATTTCACATCGTAAATGGTGGGAGCTAGTCCTTAATTGAGCAATTAGAATCTTGGCCTTTCCTTTAATTATGGACCCTAAATATGCTTTATCCCCATGATCCCATGTGTGATTAAAATCCTTAACATAGTAGGCCTTTTTTCTTCTTATCAAATTCATCCACATGGCAATTCTGAATTTTTCTAACATCCATTTCTTTATTTCCAAATTGGTGTTTGATGCAGTTAAGATTGGAGAATTTAATGAAGGACTACCCGACCTTGCAGCCAAACCAAAACACAATGGAATTGCACAACACCAACAACATATCTGATATAGAAAAGAAGTTTTTATTCATTAAATTACTGATTACATGCAATGTGTTGGGTTGTAAGGCCTTCTTGGTTACGGCCAAATACAAAGCAAGTAACTGTCTACAAGATCTCACAAGATCCAAATCAATTTCACAACATCAATACTTAGCTAGCCCAGGTCTGCAACACACAACACACTGGTAGGCACCTAGGAAAGATCTAAACTTGTACTCCAAAACTTCCAAGCAATCTTCCTATTCCTAAGCTCGTAGGCTACTAACTCCAACTTCCACTGATCCACACATCTTCTTCCTAAACAACTACCCAAACATCAACTTAAATACTAAATCCTAGCCACAAGTTGGCTCTATGAGATATACAAATATTAAATGCCAAATCATCAGTCAACTCTCAAATAGCCTTACAATAAATAAATTCTCCAAGATGGCCCCAAACGGTCATCAGATCTGCATAGAAGAATGCAACACACCAAATCTAGGTCCCCACAAATCCAACGGTCAATCCATAACTCGAGGAGTGCAACCCAAATCCACCAAACCAGTCAGCCAAGCTAATCCATCTCAACAAACCAAGTCGGTAAGAAAGAACACCGAGCAACAAAGAAATAACCGAGCGCTAGGAAACCGACCATGCCAAGCATGACCGAGCAATGCAATTATCGTCGAGTGCAGGAGAAACTGATGCCTTCAGTCACCAATCGTTCTTCAGAGACCGATCACCCCGGTAAACACTAAAACCAAGTAGCTAGTTTCCCAAACTAAGCAAAACTCCACCAAACCAAGATCAAAACTAACAATCTACCTCCAAAGACAAACACATTTTTTTTGGTTGATATAGGATTGCCAAGAATCCTAGGATGCTCCTGCATCAGACACCCCAAGTAAGAAAGATTTTCTCATAAGGAAATCATGAATGTCTCAAGGGAATCAGAACAAGTATGTCAAATCTATTCTTCACCCATATCTCCTCTTGTCCTTCATTCCAAGTAGTCTTCACTTCATTCATTGTCCCCTGCAGCAAGGTCTTCTGCTTTCCACTTTTCTTATCTTTCTGGTTGGCAACTGATAGCAACTGAATTTGACCACTACCGATCACATCAGTGTCTCGGTAAGGTTCATCCTCTCCAGACTCCTCAATCAACTCAACATCATTTGCATCTTTCTGTGTCATAAATGTCACCATCTATTGTACTATCTCTGTCAGAAAGACCATCTACCTCTTGATCTCCACAAAATCTTTAGATATATCATTCTCCTTTTCCTTCAAACTAGACCTCGTAGGAACAAGTTCATCAACCTTTTGCTCTTGAGGTTTACCATGATCACAGGGACAACATTTGATAACTCCACACCTTTTAGCCTCAGTTTCCTGTAAAGGTATCAGCTTATGCCTAGCTCCTCCATGCCTAACCACGTAGGTGTTAGCACGGCCATCAAACAACACATTTCTATCAAACTACCAAGGTCTACCGAGCAACAGATGACAAGCATCCATAGGCAACACATCGCACAATATCTCATCATGATAAGATCCAATCTGAAAATTAACCAAGCATTGTTCTTCAACTCTAACATTAGAAACATATTGTATCCAACTAATCTAATAAGGATTAGGGTGTTTCCTTCTTTCCAAATTCAATTTACTAACCATCTCTTCTAAAACAAAGTTCTCAGAACTATCGCCATCAACTATGACATTACATACCTTATCTTTGCATTTACATCTGGTTTTGAACAAATTCCTCCTTTGTACTGGCTCAGAGACACATGCAGCTAACATCCTAGTGACAAGACATTCACCTTTCTTAGGAACATTCTCAATGTCTTCTTCAGCGGCTAATGTAACTCTTTTCTTAGGGCACTGCCAAATTCTATGACTCGCCTCACCATAGTTATAACAAGTACTAGTGAACTCATTCCTCCACCTTCCTCTCTGTCCATTATTAAAGTTCTTAGTACCTTGACTACTGCTAGATCCCACATCAGTATTCTTGGGATTCTCTACCACATTACCTTCAACAACTATCTCACCAGTCTCACCACCTTTATTCCTATTGTTTTTTTGCCTTCAAACTTCTTGTTTAACTTCTCTTCAATCTTCAATGCCATCTGATAAGCATCTCCAATTGTTGTCATCTAAACAGTAAGTAGCTCTTCTTGAATACTAGGTCTCAAACCATAGACATACCTAGCAACCTTCTCTTTATCAGCTTCAGAATTACTAGTCCTAATCAAGATTCTGTAAAACTCTTTGGTATACTCCTGTACCGACTTGTTAGTCTACTTCAGAGCTTGCATCTTCTTAAACATGTCCAATTCATAATCCACCAGAATGAATTGCTTCTTCAACTTGTCAACCATTCGGTTCCACTTAGTGATCTTTTCTTTTCCTCTTCTACCTCTTTCTAACTGAACTTCTCTCCACCAGATATTTGCATGACCCTTTAGCTTAGTCTTTGCAAATCTAACTCTATCAGGATCTTCTATTTCTTCATACTCAAAGTATTCATCCATCTCATTGATCCAATCAATCAATTCTTCTGGCCTAAGGCTTTCAGAATATACAGAAACTTCAATCTTAGGTCTTTTCCCAATTTTAGACATAGCTTTCAAGATTCTATTTTCCTCAGGATCTCTAGCTTCTTCAAAATGATCCTCCTTAGATTCATCATCACTATC
The DNA here is from genome assembly GCA_027943335.1 of Chamaecyparis obtusa. NCBI lineage: Eukaryota > Viridiplantae > Streptophyta > Pinopsida > Cupressales > Cupressaceae > Chamaecyparis > Chamaecyparis obtusa. The sequence continues at coordinate 320,487 of BSBK01006320.1, forward strand.
CTCTTTCAAGGTAGTCTTCTTCTTTCTCGATTCCTCTTGTAGGTCTTGCAGTTGTTTCTGCAAAGCCCTAAAATCATCAAGACTGAATTCTCCAGTAGCTTCTTCCTCTGAGATCTCACGATTTCTCCTTGGAGGCATCTTCGATCCAAGATCTAGACACAAATACACAAGATCCACTTGGTTCCAATAGGAACAGACTTTGCTCAAATAGGAACAAATCTCGCTCAAACAGGAACACACTTCGCTCTGATACCACTTGATGCAGTCAAGGTTGGAGAATCCAATAAAGGACTATCCGACCTCGCAGCCAAACCAAAACATAGCAGAATCCACAACACCAACAACAGATTTGATATGGAAAAGAAGTTTTTATTCATCAAATCATTGATTACATGCAATGTGTCAGACTGTAAGGCCTTCCTGGTTACAGCCAAATACAAAGCAAGTAACTGTCTACAAGATCTCACAAGATCCAAATCAATTCCACAACATCAGTACTCAACTAGCCTAGGTCTGCAACACACATCACACTGGTAGGCACCCAGGAAAGATCTAAACTTGTACTCCAAAACTTCCAAGCAATCTTCCTGTTCCTAAGCTTGCAGGCTACTAACTCCAACTTCCACTGATCCACACATCTTCTGCCTAAGCAACTACCCAAACATCAACTTAAATACTAAATCCCAGCCACAAGTCGGCTCTACGAGATATACAAATATTAAATGCCAAATCATCAGTCGGCTCTCCAATAGCCTTACAATAAATAAATTCTCCAAGATGGCCTGAAACGGTCATAAGATCCGCATAGAAGAATGCAACACGCCAGATCTAGGTCCCCACACATCCAATGGTCAATCCATAACTCGAGGAGTGCGACCCAAATCCACGGAACCAATCGGCCAAGCCGATCCATCTCAACAAACCAAGTCGGTAAGAAAGAATACTGAGCAACAGAGAAATAACCGAGTGCCAGGAAACCGACCATGCCAAGCATGACCGAGCAATATAGTTATCGCTGAGCGCCAGGAGAAACTGACGCCTTTAGTCACCGAGCGTTCTTCAAAGACCGAGAACCCCGGTAAATACTGAAATCGAGCAACCAGTCTCCCAAACTGAGCAAAACTCCACCAAACCAAGATCAAAACTAACAATCTACCTCCAAAGACAAACATATTTTTTTTGGTTGATACATGATTGCCAAGAATCCTAGGATGCTCCTGCATCAGTGTTTGGGCACTCCTGGAGGGTAATGTTTTGTTTGCTCAACCCTTTGTTGTTTTGTTTCTTCCATGTTCTCTTCCTACATACTAACTCCTCTTCAACCACCAATTTAGGCCAGCGATGCTTATCCGTACTTCTCACTTTATTCAGATAACCTAACAGTCGGATAATCGCTGAGGCCTCGATTAGGAACATACCTGCCTTCGCCAAAAGGATCTCATAAGGGACCGTTGCCTTGACCTTGAGGTTAATAGTAATGAGATGCTTCTGGATTCTTTCTATTTGTCTCCATTTATGATTTGATACACTGCTCCCCAAATCCTGCATCCGTAAAGAATAACTGGGACCACTAAAAGACCAAAGAGGGTCTTCCTAGTTTATGAATGAAAGCTTTTAATAACGTAATTGAGACCAAAGCAGCCTATAAGACCCCCTACGAAAAAACAGACACCCCAAGAATAGGGTGCCACGCTTTAGATCTTTTGAAACTGCCTCTTCAAGTAGCTCTTCCACAATGAGTGGAAAAACCATCCCCACCATTTTTCCCATTTAAATCAAACTAAAAAAATAAAAAACAATGATCGCTTATAACTAACTATTCTCCATTTTTGTGAATATTTAATTTTTATCAAGGCAAAAAACCAACGAAAATCCGGTTCAAATCAAGGTGTTCCTCTGCATGAATTACCCCACACGGGAAAACTCGAAAGTGTCCACAAAAGCACAGAGGAACTTAAATATCAATTACAAGGATATATATCTTATACAAAGATCATAAGGATAAATCCGTTGGACTCACAACATGTGGTGGGCATAAAGCCACCATCTTAGCAAATTTTTATCTAAGACATGGCTACCCGCCCATGTTTGTAGTCTTCAAGCTTTACAATCCACAGAAACACCAAAGAGCGGGATGGGTTTCGTTTTGCCCCCACACCCAACTTTCATTTCGACCAATTCCGCCGCATTTTTATCCTCCAATTTTTCCTTTCACTGCCGTCGGGCTGGTTTTAAGCTCCCAAGATGCAAGGGAATCACCTTTCCAGCATACAAAAATTCAGAAAGGATTCAAGCCAGAAATGAGCTTAACAGTAGCCTAAACTTGTCAGAAGACTTGGGATTGAATCAACCTCCGTCTAAAAAGAAGGTACTCTTCATTCCCAAATCATGTTCAGCGTTACGTACAATTCCCTGCAAGTCACCCACTTACATATAAAATTGATACGTTAAAAACATTCATGCCATGGGACACGTACCGGGCTTAATTATAGATATAATAGTTGCACATTGTAGTTCCTGGTTTCTAAAAAAAATAAAATTTAAACAACTGTTGAAAATCTCAAGTATCGATTTTTCAAATCTAAATTTAGGTTGGGATTTTATTTCTTCATTTATCCAACCGGTCTAAATTTCTACACAGAATGTGGTTGAATATAAATTGATCATTCAAAATTATGTTGTATGATCACAAAGCAACTGGGTTAGAAATTAATAATGGTTTGCTGAGATGATAAGGTAATGTGAATTGAATAGCCCAAGGGGTTATGGTGCGATGGAAATGAAGGTATTCCCAATAGCATGAGCCAGATTCAAAATCCCCTGTTATACCCAAAATAGCTGTTGAGAGATAGCTTCGAGCATAATCCTTGATTATCAGTTGGAGTCTTAAGAATGTGGTTCAAGGTCACTCACTCCAACTTTAAAGGCTACGCATGAAAGTCACCCATGATTCCTTAAAAAAAGTCAATGAGAATTCAGTTTTTGTTCACATCTAATTAGGTGCTAAAGGGTGTGGCCTGGGACAATATTTATGGTTGCCCAATTCTAGTGGGATTCCCAATTTCATTTATGAATGCTAAATTATTCTTGGTACAATACTTGTAAGCATGGCTAGCTTAGCTAGTGTATAGTGACCTTATAGTATGCCCATGAAAATGCATTTAAATATGTTTGTTACTCTGACTGTTCTGTCAAACTTTGATGAGTGGACAATCCCATTTCCCTGTGCGTGCCCGTTTTCTTTGAGAAATTTTATTCAGAATTTGCGTTGTATTCATAGTTGTCAAAGATTTAGAGATTTGTGTCTATCTTCATTTTCTTTTTGGTTCTATTTTGTATCTAGATTTTGCCTTAGATGCGTTTTAAATTTTTAATTGTTGGAGTTTTTTTTCCTTAGAACTCATAGTTCGATGTTTAACTTTCTGTTCTTTTTGATTTCCATTAATCCGCTTTGGTCATCTGTGGACTTCATATAATTTCTGTAACATCCCTTTTTCAGTATTTGGGAAATCTGAAAATTGTTAATTTTACTGCTGTCATCGGGAACTTTGCTCTTTGAAGAAGGATTGTGAAATTCTTTTCTCTTTCTATTTTTTCTCAGGTGTTGTGTTTTGAGGAATTGTCTTTCAAGCTACACCATGCTTGTGCTGTCTTTCTCAGTGATGTTGCCTCCATATATTTATATTAGGTTCCACACTGTTTTTAATTTAGAATTTTGTCTATGGCTTTCTCAGCCTCCCCTCTTCTCATCTGTTGCTGAAAACTCCAAAAATTAAATCCCCTTCCTACAAGCTTCTAATAAAAATGCCCTCCATCTCAAGCTTGATTTTTTAAAAAATGTGCACCTTGGAATTGATTGAACGACTAAAAAATCATCATTATGACATATTTGGTACCTCAAAATTCGTTGACCTTAGCACCCCTGTAAACTTTTGGTAACATTTTCTTTTGCAGTTTAAAGGGCTGTCCTTGACAGTAACAAGATGTCTGTGGATGCTTTTCAGAAAATTCTCGCTCATGTTGCTGAACAGGGAACTTCCATTTCAGAAGTTTAGCCTGTATTTTATAGAAATCTTCCACTTTTTTCTTTTCTTTTGATAAGTGCTACCAGTATGGGGTAGCTCCCTATATTACGGAAAGCAAAGTGTTACATAGTAGATAGTGCTGCGACCATTTTTACATATCATAGGATCATATTATGCCAGATGCTCGAAAATATAAGCCAAAACTCTGCCAACATTCATCAGTCTGTTTCCACTTGCATTGCTCATCCAGTTATCCTCTGAGTTCAGAAATGCATTAAAGGTGTTGAGGCTGTTGTGAAGCACTTCAGTTCTGAATAATTCCTACACCTTCTCTTTGGGAGTGATTTCATTCCCCTTCTTGATCCTTCCAGTGGAAGGACCTGGCTCGTTAGTCCCCTCCCTATCATCCTCTTTGGGAGTGTTAGGTGAAGGCTCCAGTTCAAAATGAACCCCAAGGAAGCTTGCCCATTTGCCATCTTTAATTTCAAAAATTGTGTTTGCAATGGCTGTCCAGTTATAATCAACTACAAATCCATTCATTACTTCGAACACCCTTTCTCTTGACCCAGTAATATCAACAATGCAACCAGCAATGGTTTCATATATGAAACTGTCACACCAGTGGCGTTCAAAGTTTAGTCGTCCAGAGAGAACGCGCCTAAGGGCAGAGACCATGTCAGGATCGGTGGTGTTAAACAGCCTTCAGCTCTGGTCATGCGTAAGCTCCACTATACATATACAGCTAATCCCAACATGGTGCACTATCTTGCCGATTGAGCCAATACATCAATCTTCAATATGGTAGGCAGTCTTAATATAGAATCATATCCTGCAAAGAATCAGCAAAATCTGTGTTGCTAAAAGCCTGTGATCACATGACAACCAAGAAGATCCATGTACTCCAATACATCTGCATTTTATAATTGGAAACATCCTTTTGACCCATAAATCGAAGCCGCCATCTTTCTATTAACAGTACTGTGCACAAGATTTGCCGATCTTCATATTGTTTATTATTCATAAATATCCTGATTGATTGAAGTTTTGCAGGTTGCGTGACTAAGTTCATTATTCTTTGAAGTCAAGTCACACCCTCGAAAGTCCTTCAATGGTGCCATTTTAATCTAGGATTTGAAAAGACCCACAGTCCGCATGCTAGCCCTGTAAATTAGATACCACACAATCTTCATTGCATATGTTTTGTATCGACGGCCAGTCTTTAGTATAATTTAAATTACTTGTGATTACGCTCTGTTAATGACTCATCCCTGCTCTGGCAAGATCCATGGATCTGTTGGCTTCTCTATATATGTGTGATATGGAAAAGTCATCAAGTTCCTCCAAAATACCTTTAGCAATTTCAAGCCAGTATCATAATTTCCAGTTTGGTGTTTCTCCTCGTGCTATAGCCATTGCCACAATCTGTGAATCACCCTCAATGTCAATATCCCTGATGCCGTTTTCTTTGCATAATTGCAAGCCCAATACTATCGCTTCAAACTCAGCTTCGTTATTGGTAGCAGTGCCCAGGTTCTTGGAAGCAGTCCATGCACATGTGCCCATTGATTCTTTGATTATACATCCCACGCCAGCAGGGCTGGGATTTCCCCTAGCAGCCCTGTCGAAATTGACTTTCCATCTGTATGGTTTAGGGCACATCCATTTTGCTAATGTACGATCAGGCTTTTCCGTAGGGATTGCAGGCCTTTTTAATTCCATCCATTGTTTTTGCATATGCTTGTCCCAATTAGAGAACTTTGTCTTCCTTTTGAATTTAACATTTGAATTTGCAATCTCAATAATGTCTCTTCTTGTTTTATCAATGACCTCTTTGACTTTCATCTCTTTGTCCCTGAATGTTTGTTTGTTCCTTTCCTTCCATATATTCCATACCAGCTGTGCAGGAGTAATTGCTCAAATCAATCCCCAGAGTGAGTGTTTATATAATTGCGGCCAACTATGCAAGAATTGTAATAAACATGCTTGTCTAGGTCCGAACCAGGAAAAAGATCTTTGCAGCCAATCCCAACAGGCGGAGGAGAATTCACAATTCATAAAGAGATGATCTGCATTTTCCAAGTCTTTCTTGCATATCACGCATCTGATTCCTATGGTGTTAAGCCGATCATTGGTTAGGCATCTTTTGTGGAGTGCAACCCACAAGAAAGCCCCCGCTTTAGGAAGCACATTTGTATCCCAGCCTAACTTTTCCAGTCACCATTTTGTTCTTCAATTCTTTCTTGTATAAGGTATCCCATCTTGACCAAATATTCTCCAATTTTGGCTCCATACCAAATAATTTTGTCCTCATTACCTGATAGGACAAGTCTCCTTCCGTCAAGCTCCTTCCTAAGTTCTTCCCATAGATCTGTTGGTAGTCCAAGCTCTGATAAATTGATCGATGAAATTTTACCATCCCATTAGTTGTCCTTAACAATATAGTTGGCAACATTCTTGTCTCCTTTTGAATTTAACATTTGAGTTTGCAATCTCAATAATGTCTCTTCTTGTTTTATCAATGACCTCTTTGACCTTCATCTCTTTGTCCCTGAATGTTTGTTTGTTCCTTTCCTTCCATATATTCCATACCAGCTGTGCAGGAGTAATTGCCCAAATCAATCCCTAGAGTGAGTGTTTATATAATTGCGGCCAACTATGCAAGAATTGTAATAAACATGCTTGTCTAGGTCCGAACCAGGAAAAAGATCTTTGCAGCCAATCCCAACAGGCAGAGGAGAATTCACAATTCATAAAGAGATGATCTGCATTTTCCAAGTCTTTCTTGCATAGCACACATCTGATTCCTATGGTGTTAAGCCGATCATTGGTTAGGCATCTTTTGTGGAGTGCAAACCACAAGAAAGTCCCCGCTTTAGGAAGCACATTTGTATCCCAGCATAACTTTTCCGGCCACCCATTTCGTTCTTCAATTCTTTCTCGTATAAGGTATCCCATCTTGACTGAATATTCTCCAATTTTGGCTCCACACCAAATAATTTTGTCCTCATTACCTGATAGGACAAGTCTCTTGCTGTCAAGCTCCTTCCTAAGTTCTTCCCATAGATCTGCTGGTAGTCCATGCTCTAATAAATTGATCGATGAAATTTTACCATCCCATGAGTTGTCCTTAACAATATAGTTGGCAACATTCTTTCCAATCCTATGAACCATTATGTCCTTGTAAGCTGCTATGTTGACTCTGTCTTCCAATTTTTCGTATCCATTCCAGGAATCTGTCCAGAAGTCAGCCTTTTTACCATTGTTTACCCGCCATGTGAGATGATTCTCCTTGCCTTCCATAGAAATCTCCATATAGACAATCCTCCATTTAAATTTTCAACTGTCAATATTCTCTCCGGGTTATCCTTGTGATGTCCCCGTTTTAGGAGTCTAGAGGGTGTTTTTGTCAGTTCATCATCGCGACCCTCACAAGTTGACTGTTGGTTTAGAGGGTCTCTATGATAGATTAACTATTTATAGTACATCTATTTTTGTTTGGTTACTATTTCTGGTAGGGCAGTGTGGGCACAAGATGCTGTTTGTCAGAAGCATTCTATTTCTTCATTTTGCATATGGAGTAATTAAATTAAGCTTGACTTAATTAATAACTTATGTTATTTTATGTTATAATTTGATGGTGTGTAGTTGAAGCTTCTTTAATGAAAAGTGTGAACTTTAAGCTTGAGGCTTGGTGTGTTGAGGAAGCCTTCATTTTAATGATTCATTATATAGCCTTGGAGGATTTCGAATTTGACCATCATTGATCATTTTATGCAAATTGAAAAGAAGGAATTTGGTGAAGACACAAGGGTTTTGAGTGCTGCGTTTTTTTTTTCTTGGAGAGCAAACACTTTGTATTAGACAAAATTGCCAATGAATTGTGTGGGAGATTGAATGTAATTATCAGCAAATCAGTTTGGAGTTCTTGTTGAAGGAAATACGAATTTATGCAAAGATCGAGGCTAGTATATTGGCTGTGATTCCTTTCCCTGAGCCTGCAATTTCTTCCTACGGTCATTGCCAGTGTTTCTTGGTAGTTACGGTTACTTATTTGGTGATTGCAATCGTTCCTTGGTGGCTGCGATGTCATATTGGGTGGCTGCGTTAACTTCTATGGAGGATGCGATCCACATTATGTAGGCTGCATCAAACTTTTTGAAGGCTGCGATTTGATCCTTGCAACCACATTAAATACCAGATGCTTATTTGGTATTGTGTTTGGTTCATAGTAAATTTGGACACATTTATGATTCCATTATTTAATGAATATTTAACGAAGAAGTTTGCTGTTGAATTATTTTATATTTGTGTTGGAAAAAATTACAAAAAAAATCATATATGGTCAAAAAGAAAAAAAACTGCAAAACAATTATACAAAAAGAATTCAGTTGCAGTTAAGAGCCAACCAGGCTCTTTACAGTGGTATCAGAGAATTAGTCTTGCCAGCTTGCAAGTAATTTGGGTCCAAATATGGCAGACAGATTTGTTCTAGGAATGCACTATACCCGTAGGGGTAGAGCTTCACCACGACCAGAGGGTAGTGAACAGGGTCCACAAATTGATCATACAGGTGACCGAAATATAAATAATATTGGTAATGATGTGGATAGGGAGGCTAGAGATGCTTTCAAAAATTTAGCAGAAGGACAACGTCATGCTGATTGATCATACAGGTGACCGAAATATAAATAATATTGGTAATGATGTAGACAGGGAGGCTAGAGATGCTTTAAAAAATTTAGCAGAAGGACAACATCATGTTGCAAATGTTTTGCAATAGTTATCTGACACCTTACATCGTATGACTTTACCTGGTGATCATGATAGAGATAGGGGCACTAGGAGTGCATCAGTTAGCTCTCATAGGTCCAGGATTGAGGATAGACAAGACTTCAAAGTTGATCCTATAGGCACTCGTGATAGGCCTTTACGTTCCACTTTCTTGAGGCCTGAGGTGGATACAATCAGCATTGAGACAACCAACACCATTTGTTGATGACATGGTGGCTCACTTTGCAGAGTGGGATGCTTTACTTGAAGCCATCAAGAGAAATTTGAAATTTGACAGATTCTTGACTCAGGAGAGAAAGCATTCCAGAGGTAGACCGGGTCTTGATATGAGACAGAGTGATCTTAAACAGACAACCAACAAGTTAACCTTGACTCACTTTGATGGAAGTGGGAAAATGACAGCTAGAGCTTGGGTTCACAAGTTGGACACATATTTGTCATTACGTCCTATGTCTGAAGAGGATGCTATACGATTTGCTGTGTTGCACCTCGATGACATAGCCCATGACTGGTGGTACCATGGGCTGGTTTCATTGCATCATGATCAGATTATGACTTACCAGGAGTTTGTTGACAGATTAGTTGAGAGATTTGACAGGAAGGACCCAGAGTCCTATTTCTGTGAGTTGGCACAACTCAAACAGACTAGTAGGTTGGAGGCCTTCATCAGTGAGTTCTAGAAGGTTTCAGTCATGGTGTATGATATTTCTAGAAGGAGGTGTGTGATGCTAGTCTTGGAAGGGTTAGTTGAGCCTCTTAGGGGCTGGGTTAAGTCTTTTGACACTTCATCCTTGCAGGCAGCCGTGAAGAAAGCAAGAGATCTGAAATTTCAGCTCCACAAACTTGGTTTCCTCCTAAACCATCTGGTTCTTCATTTGACAACAATGCTGTCCCAAAAAGAATAGATGGATCAAATTCTAAAAGACCTATGACAAGGCCTCTTGATCAGGAAACACTTAATGATTTGAGAAGGAAAAGATTATGTTTCTATTGCAAGGGTCCTTATGATGAAAAACATGAATGTCCCTTGAAGCCTAAGGGGAGAAATAGGCTTATGGAGTGGTTTTTTGAGGATGAATATAGTTCTGATTTTGCGGGACAGAAAGCTGATAATGATGAAGAGAACTATGAAGAAGTGGCTAAAGAGAAAAAGGTTGACGATGATCTCAACCTTAAGGTTGTATACCTCTCCAACATTCAGAAAGAAGGATCTTTCAGTTTATAGGGACTCCTAGCAAGGCAGCGTGTTATTGCTTTGTTGGATATAGGTGCTACTTATAATTTCATTGACTCACAGTTGGTATCGAGAAGAGGCTTACAGACTGAAGGATTTGAAGGCATTATTAAGGTGGCCGATGGTTACACACTTAAGTGTGATAGGATGATTCAGACCTTCCCTTGAGGTTTGAATCATCAAATTAGACTCTGTGATCATAGACAACCATTGTACAGATTGTCCAGTACCAAAAGCCAAGCTCGCAAACTCAGAGACGCAACTCAGATCATTGCATGCCTTCTGCACTCTTACCTGCACTTAGTGAATCACTTTGCTCAACATCTTCTCAACTTGTTCTGCTATCCTTCACAACATATGTTGACATCAATGACAAAACACGAATGTCAACAACATTCCTAACAATCTCCCCCTTTGGTGTTGATGACAACATATGATGAAAAACTATCAATCCAATATCCTTATACAATCTTTTCAAAATCTTCACTTTGCTCCCCCTAACATTGTAGGGTTTTTCACATCTCTCTCCCTTTGATATCAATGACAAAGGGTGCTAGCTATCCTTTACATATCTCTCTAAGCTTCTCCTTCTCCTTTTAGGCATATTTCTTCCCCTAAGGTATAGCTCTTACAAATCTTCACACTCAGGTGCTCAATCACCCAGATGTGCTTCTGTACAACTTTGTAACTACTCCCCCTAAGGAGTAGGTCCAAGCATCAAGTCTAGAGAAGAAAGTAATGCTCTGATTACACCTGGACTGATGCAAACTTGCATCTTTTAGTTACCTTCAGGAGGGGATCTCACCCCTAATTTACCTCTGAGATACTTAAAGGCCTCCTTTGTCAATGACTTAGTGAATATATCTTCTATTTGCTCCTTTTTCCCAATGTACTCCATCCTCACTTCTTTCTGTGCCACCTTATCTTTCAGAAAATGATACTTGATAGCTATATGTTTTGTCTTAGAATGCAACACATGGTTCTTTGACATATTTACTGTACTGGTGTTGTCACAATGAATGACAACAGGCTCTTTAATATTTTCTCCAATATCCTGCAACATTTGCTTCATCCACACCACTTGTGTACAATTTGTTGCTGCTGCAACATACTCAGCTTCTGCTGTAGACTGTGAAATACAATCTTGCTTTTTACTTAACCAAGAAACCAGTCTTCCTCCAAGGAAGAAAGCACCTCCACTTGTGCTCTTTTTGTCATCTACACTTCTTGCCTAATCTGTATCCGTGTATGCATGTAAGGTGAAATCCTTGTTCCTGTCATACCATAGACCAAAGTCCATAGTGCCCTTTAAATTCCTGAATACTCTCTTTACAACCAAATGACTTTCTTTGGGATCTTCTTGAAATCTTGTCACAATACCAACAACACTAGCAATGTCAGGTCTAGTATGTGTCAAATATTGTAAACCTTCGATCATGGACCTATAGTTAGTTTGAAAAACACTAGGTGAATCATCAGATGCTTAAAGCTTACACCCTATTACCATTGGGGTTCCAATAGGCTTACTATTCTCCATACCAAACTTTTTCAATAATTCCTTAAGATACTTGGTTTGAGAAGTGAAAATACCATCATCATATTGAGTTATTTGCAAACCAAGAAAGAACTTCATTTCACTTATCATAGACATCTCAAATTCATTCTTCATTTCTTCTGCAATCTTTTTACTCATCTCATCATTACCACCAAAAATAATGTCATCAACAAAAACTTCAACAATAAGGACTCCATCAGAATTAATTCTCAAGTATAGATTACTATCTGCATTACCTTTCTTGAAGCCAAGCTGCAACAAGTACTTGTCTAGCCTTGCATACCAGGCTCTAGGGGCTTGTTTCAGTCCATACAATGCTTTCTTTAATCTGCACACCATGTCCTTGTTCTTTGTCAAAGGAAATCCTTCAGGTTGCTCAATGTATACCCCTTCCTCTAGATCTCCATTCAGAAATGGTGACTTGACATCCATCTAATACATCTTGAATTTCTTGCAGGCTGCATAAGCAAGAAATAACCTAACTGCTTCTATCCTCGCAATAGGTGCAAATGTCTCCTCACAGTCAACACCTTCTCTCTGCAAATAGCCTTTACATACCAGTCTAGCCTTATTCCTGACCACATATCATCCTCATTCAGCTTGTTCCTGAATATCCAATTAGTTCCTATCACATTTTTTGTTCGCAGGCCTTGGAACCAGTTCCCATGTCTTGTTCTTCTCAATCTGATCTAGCTCTTCCTGTGTAGCCTTGGCCCAACATTCATCTTGACAAGCTTCATCAGCACTAGTAGGTTCAACTTGCGAAATCAAACAAATCTTTTCTCTTGCTTTAGATCTAGTTAGCATACCTCTATTCTTGTCCCCAATAATCTATTTGTCTGGGTGAGCCTTTTTCACATACTTAGGTGTTTTTGACTTAGGTTCTTCAACTTGTGTTTTCTGTTCAACTTCAGGTGTCTCTACTTGTTTTCCATCATTCTTTTCCTCTATAAAATCATCGCCAATCTCTTGTACCCTTTCCTGAATTTGAAACTTCTCATCAACCTTTACATTAGCACTTTCAATAGACTTCTTTAATCTTAGCTTATAGCATCTATATGCATTGCTTTTAGTAGAATAGCCAAGGAAAATGCCTTCATCACTCCTAGCATCAAACTTTCGTATCTCCTCATCTCTTTTAATATAGCATTTACTTCCAAAGATTTTGAAATATTTAATAGAAGGAACTCTGTCATACCATAATTCATAAGTAGTCTTACCTGTACCCGGTCTTAGTTGTACTCTGTTCAACACATATACGGTGGTGTTAATGTTGGAATTATGGAAATGTGAGTTACTGAGAGGGGAGGGGTGAATCAGTAACCCTAAAAAATTTTCAATTGAATCCTTGTAGAAATGTAATTCATTAACCGACTGTAGCATTCATTCATCATACATTTAATAACATAATTGAAATGTAAATACTTGTAAACTAATCAAATATGCATACATGAAACTTCATACACATAACACCTGTATTTTGGTATCGCAGAAACCCTTGTTAGAAGGTAAAAACTGTGGTGGGGATGAAACCTACAAAGTTTCACTACTGTAGTAAATAAAGTTGTCGGTTAAGGCTACAAAGATTGATCACTTTTGGTAATCTTACCCTGTTAGGAGTAACAAAAAGATCAGCTAGATCTATCTGGTTAGAGGATTTTAGCAACACTCTTCAAGTGTGCACTCGGTTAAGAGATTTTACATGAGACTGTTAAGTCTACTCTGTTAGGAGATTTTATCTATCACAATGGTTAGAGAGTAACGGTGAAATTTGATCTGATGATAGCAATTTACTTCACTGAATAACAGATCCTTTAAGTACAATTAAGAAATCACTTTGCTCTGATGAATGTGCTCTTCTATACTGCTCAGTAGCCTTGAACTGTTTCTGATAAAATTGAATACTCTGTCAAATCCTTTCAACATAACCCTGTTAGATCTTCAGATGTCTCCCAATGGGTCAAAATGACATTTTTACAATACTTATATCAAAATGATTTGACCTAATTAGGGTTTGTAACAATATCTAGAAAACCTAAGATCAACGGTCCAAGTGAATAACCTGGATCATCTTTACATAGAAATAATCAATCATTAAATAATTACATCCGTATTTAACATTCACGTCAATCTCAATAAACTGTTTTCTAGCTCGGTAAAAGTTGTTCACCTTGAATTATGTGTCATTTCAAACTTTTATGTCAACTCTGGATTACTTGGTACATGTTGTGTCTCTGCCTCGGTATTATACTGGTGCTCGGTAATACTGTGTACTCAGTGACTACTGTACTCGGTAATCTGTGCTCGGTGACTATGCTTGTAGTTATGACCAACTGAACTTGTTTGCTCTGTTTACCGTCTGTATAAATGAATGATACTAATGACAACTCTTAATGCACTAAGGAGTAACATTCTCCCCCTTTGGCATTAGTATCAAAAACATATGTGTATGCTGACTACAAAAATTTGGACTTGAAATTTTTTTTTGCAAACCAAAAATGTGTGAACTCCCCCTTTGAACATGCTCTCGGTGTAAAGTACATACAGATATATATATTTAGATATATTTCCCTCTTTTTTGAAAGTAATGCCAAAAACAATGTACTTACAATTTGTCAAATATATTTTATTGGGTTTTCTTGAGAGTGGCCAAGAAGTTTTCCCATTCCTCTTTGAGATTTTCTAGAGCAATCTGCTTTAAGCCTACTTGTGCATGCATGTCAAAAATGTTTTCTATTACTAATATCTCGGGGGTGGCAACTAATTCCTTTGCCTTGTTCACGTGTTTCTGCATCACCTTTAAGTGGGGCAACTCGGCTTGTAGCTCTATTACCTATTCTCTGCTTTTGTCCTCTTCCTTCCTTAATTCTAGTCTCAACTGTTGAATGTTTGAAACTTTTGCATAATGCTCATGAAATGCTTTTGGCTCGGTTGTTGGACTATTTGCACTATTCTTTAGATCTTCATCTAGTTTATTTAACTTTTAACTAAGCTCAGTAGTGAAAGAGTCTATAGTGCATAATTGTTGCAAAATTGTAATAACCCTTTGTATTATACTTTCTCATTCGGTTACTACCTCATAAAGTTTTAGCTTATTAACTGCCACTGCGTGGCTGATTTTCTCAGTTAGTTTGTACTGAATCTTCTATTTTGTCCTTTCTTCTATCATCTGCTCAACATCAGTAGTGGGGCCATTGATTGTTTCAGTGAGCAATGCAAGTTGGGCAATGATGGGTGCAGTTTCATCTACATTGACGTCGGGTGCAACTTGCATTAGTATCTCCTTGACATCCTCTAGCACCTTGGTATTCTCGTGTTCTTGCTTCAACTCATCTTGTGCTGCTTTTTGGGTGCATAGCTCTCCATATTTTCTTAGAGCTTCGGGTCAAGTGTCCTCGGGTCACATGCTGGAATTTCAGTTATCTCATCAAGTGTGACCGAACCCTTACTTCCACATTTCCTCTTCTTCTTGTCTTGCATGCTGGATGTAGGAGATTGTGCAAATGAAACTTGAGCCTTCTACTACGGATTTGACTTTGGTTGCTTGCTTGGTGGGCAACTCGGCTTGTAGCTCTGTTACCTATTCTCTGCTTTTTTCCTCTTCCTTCCTTAATTCTAGTCTCAACCGTTGAATGTTTGTAACTTTTGCATAATGCTCATGAATTTGGCTTGGTTGTTAGACTATTTGCACTATTCTTTAGATCTTCATCTAGTTTATTTAACTTTTCACTAATCTCAGTAGTGAAAGAGTCTATAGTGCATAACTGTTGCAAAATTGTAATAACCCTTTGTATTATACTTTCTCATTCGGTTACTACCTCAGAAAGTTTTAGCTTATTAACTGCCACTATGTGGCTGATTTTCTCAGTTAGTTTGTACTGAATCTTCTTTTTTGTCCTTTCTTCTATCATCTGCTCAACATCAGTAGTGGGGCCATTGATTGTTTTGGTGAGCAATGCAAGTTGGGCAATGATGGGTGCAGTTTCATCTACATTGACGTCGGGTGCAACTTGCATTAGTATCTCCTTGACATCCTCTAGCACCTTGGTATTCTCGTGTTCTTGCTTCAACTCCTCTTGTGCTGCTTTTCGGGTGCATAGCTCTCCATATTTTCGTAGAGCTTTGGGTCAAGTGTCCTCGGGTCACATGCTGGAATTTCAGTTATCTCATCAAGTGTGACCGAACCCTTACTTCCACGTTTCCTCTTCTTCTTGTCTTGCATGCTGGATGTAGGAGATTGTGCAATTGAAACTTGAGCCTTCTGCTCCGGATTTGGCTTTGGTTGCTTGGTGGTTTTCTCTTCTTTATCTTGCCCTGTTGTAGTTTGAACAATTTGTGGTGCCGGGGCTTGTGGCCTTGTGCCTGTGGTAGGATCTTCTACCGTGTTTTTTGCTTGTGTTCCTTGAACATTTTCTGTTGCATCAGTGGTCTTGGTGGGTACTGTTGATGTCAGTTTTGTACCACTACATAACATATAGCAATTGAATACTTGATATAGAATACCAAACACTCAACCCTCTCTTGAAAAGTATATACTCATGAAGAACATGAGAAAACTCCAAGGTTCCTTACACCTTTGGATACTAACTCAGTTATATTAATGTGATTTGCTGGTTAATCACGTAGGCGGGCTTACATTGTTCTTTCGAGAATTGTCAAATTCTTGCTGTGATAATGATAGGATCTAGCTTTGCAATGTATACTCAAATTTATATCACTTCCAACTTTGCTCTTCAAAACTCTAACTACTAAACTACCTACTACCTTACTACTACTCCTACGGAATGGAAAGATTGGCGAATGGACGGGGATCAAACCTAATGAAAGCTTGCCAGCGGCGCTACCTCCATAGATGCAATGATTCAAGGGGAATGAGACTAGATTACCACACAAGGCTCCTTAACAAGCCGCTAAGATGCCAGTGGCCTAGTATATAGATCCCTATCAAACATTTACCAATATCACCATACAACTAGCCATCTACTTCTATTCTTACTTTAGCACTTTCTTGAAATGAAATCTACTTTAACAACTCAATGAAATCTAACTTTAACTATTGGAAGTAGAAACCATGCAATAACACCAAGTGTTCTTAATCACCATGCAAGACACAACAATGACAAGAGAAGCAATTTTGGTATTATATTAGCAACAATTTTCTTCAACCCTTTACAAATGAGAGTACTTGGCCTTATATAGAGGCTCAAAATTACAACCAATAGTAGAGATTAAGAGGCAAAATCAACGATCCAGATTAAATCCCAAAAACCCTAATTAGGGTTGCCACCCCATCAGCCAATGAAAAGACGCCACCTCATCAATGGACCAATGAGAAAAAAGAAAAAGTGGCAACCAATGAGAAGGCACCAAAATGGTAGCCAATCAGAATCAGACACCTATCTTACCCAAGAAGAAAGGAAAATTTGCCACTTGGGCTTACATCAAATGATCTTCTAATACAATTCTACCCCTTTCTTTCATCTTTTTAGCATAAGCAATGAATTTAGCTAACATGTTGTTGACTTCCTCCATGGGAGGGCAAGGTGTATGCCTCATCCTGTGCTCAACTGTGTTCATTATGTTCTTTGCTGCTTGTAGTGTCTTCTCACTCTCATCATCTTTTGCAAACTCAATAAGGGCCTTGAGAGAGGCAAGGATGTTCAACTGTTTCTCTCTGACGACAACCTTCCCCAACTCATCCAATCTTGATCCAAACTCTGTCTCATTAAAATCCTCCTCTTTGATTCCTTCAAAATCAAGTGCAATCCTCGCATCGCTCAGCATGTTTGAAATGAAAGTGTCGATGCTTGGACTGTGTTGTGCAATCTCACGCTGTATCTCTTCAAGTACCCTCGATCTGGCAGTCAAGGTAACATACCAAAACTCAATAATATTCTTTCCTCCTTCATTGACCAACCTGGCCTTCACCAAAGATTCCTTTGATAACTCTAAGGCTGCATGTAGCCTGGGAATGGCTAAGTCATGGATTGGAAGGAAATCCTTCCACATCCCTTCAATGGTTTTGAATTTGTCCCTAAGAGACACAAATGACCTGAATGTCGAGATAAAGGCAGGCAAGAACCTTTGCCCTTCTTGAATTGTACTACTGATCCAATTTTTAGTTCCTTGCTCTTGAGCTAATATTTCTTCCATGTTGCTCCCACTATCTTGTGGAAGGGCTGCCTGAGGCAACTGCTGTTGGATAGGCTGGCTATCTCTCCAATACTTGTTTTCAATCTCCAATTCTGCAATCCTTTCGTTTGCCTTTCTCAACCTTTCTCTAATTGAAGCCACGCCTTCCTGAACCTCCACACACTCCATGTCATCTATGACTTTTCCCATGTCACGTTCTACTATCTCATAGTCTTGGGCCACGATCTCGCCCACTGCCTTGCTAACCTTTGGCACCGCAATTTGAACCTTTCGGTGACCATCTTCATCATTCTTGATTACCTTTGCCACTTATCCTGCAATTTGTTTCTGTACAACCTCATCTTCCTTTTCCACTAACCCTTGAATATCTTCAACTGTCCGGATGGCCACAACCTCTTTCCTTGGCATAAGCATCTATCTCAACCACGGTGGTGCAATGCATCTTCCCATATCTGATTTGGTTCGGCTAACAAAGCATCACCAACGGCCTTAGGTGCTTGGCTTCCTTCTTCAGCCGATAGAGCCTCAATGTCAACTGGCCCATTTCCTTCATCATCGACTGCCACATCCTCCTCAACTTGGTTCTCTGAAAAAGGAGAGTACTCCGTACTATTACTATAACCACTTGATTCTGAACCAGAGCTCACCTCTACCGCTGCCCTTTGCTCACTTGTACCAACCTCTTGGCTTCTAGCCTTAATTACGCTCTCTCTTGATGGTACTTTGCTCTGTTTCTTTGCTGGAGGCTCTTGATGTTCTTTATTTTTCTCAACCTCCAAACTCCTCTTCTTATTCTTAATTGCTTGCTGCTGCTGCTAGCTATTACCCCCATCTTGTGGTCCAACTGACTCTGCTGGAGTCTCTTCCTTTGCCTTCATCTTCTCATAAGTGAGGTGTGCCCTCCGACTTTGCAATTGCTTAAACTTCCTATTGTACCACCATTCAGTGTGTAGTTCAACTGTTCTTGTTACTGCATCTAAGGATGGATCCTGATGATCATCCCACTCAATTGGATTCAGCTCCGTTCCTTCTACTGTATTGTAATCTTCCCTTAGCACATTTTCATCCTCTTCCAGTTGGTCCAGAATATTAAGATTTCTCCATTTGATGGCCCTCATCATGTCCACTGATAACCTTGAGAAAGCTAACTTCCTCACATGAAAGTCATCTTGTGCATTGGCCCAAAAATCCTCCAAAGTAGGAATATGCTTGAATGGAGCCTCATGAGATGCCTTGATTAGACCATTAGGATCAAATCGTTGCCTTGCCTTATACCATGCTAGATGATATTGTTCTAACTCCTCCACAGCTGCAAAGGCAACAGGATTGGGACAACTATCATTGCCTATCATGAGTGAGAAGGTAACCCCTGTCTCACCCTTGAGCTTCATCATTTTGTCATATTGCTCAAGTTGTCTAGCCAACTCCATCAAAACTATCCTATCGGGTGGGTACCTTGGAAGCCTCTTGGGACAGGTCGTGCATCCAGCCACTCTGATATAGGTGAATTGTGGAAACTGGATGAACCAACTCCCAAACTTCAACTTTTGTCTCCGCCTCCGGCGAGAGCCTCCTTGTGGGTGTCCCTTGCAATATCCTTACTGTCTTCATGGCAAAGGCATCATAAAATACCTTGTAGTCCTTGGTGTTGTGCAAATGAAGTTGTGGATAGCACTCATGCACCAAGCATTGTTCGGGCCCATTGCCAATCACCCCTCTAGCCTTAAGTCCAGGATGTTCATACAGTCTTGCAACTAAATAGAAAAGGTAGGACCCCATATAGAATTGTTTCTGATTTTGTACTGTCCTAAGTTGCAACTCTAAATTTTCACTTATAATTCTAGCCTAATCAAAGTTTCTTTTTCCATTTTCAATTCCTTCAATAAAATAGTACATCCAAGTTTCAAACTGCATACCTTGAGCGGAGCCCATGACTCAGTTGAGAAGCACAATAAGATCGCCATACTCTGATTTGAAATCTGACCTGGTGAGCTTTGATGTCTTAGTGACTCCCTTCTTGCCTTCGTGCAACCAATTCTGCTTTAGTAGAGCAAAGTAGGCATCCTGACTGTCTTGAAAGAACCTGGCTGCTTGATCCATTAACATTACTATCATTCCCTTTTGCTGAGGTATATTGAACACTTCCTCTATCACCTGCCCGCGGATGTTAGCCATCATTCTCTCTCCATCAAAGATTATAGACTTGGTCACAATATCAAGCCGAGATGCACACTCCATGATCAATTCCGGACAAGGCAAGGTAGGAGGGAAGGCGGCAGCCTGCACAATTCCACACTTGTAGATCTTCTTTGCCATAGAGGACTGACCCCCTTTCAACCTATTTGTCAACTGTATCATATCCGTTGTACCGATGTTGGTGTCTCCGACTTGCTTCAATTTCGAGAAGAAGGTGGTCTTTGGCATCATGTCTTCCTTGTCTTTCTTGGTATTAATTCCCTTTGGGTTCTTGCTTGCACTAGCATCCGCCATCCTAAACACTTATTTTTGCCCCTTCTTTCTACAGTGAGGTGGGACTACACTTATCTCTGCCTCTTCGCCTAGGGGTGATCAAACATATTTCTACCTCTCCAATTCCTATCACACTACACTTATCTCTGCCCCTTCGCTTAGTGAGATGGACTACCACTTATTCACCTTTCTCCAAATCCTAAACAGAAACTACACTTATATCTCCCAACTTCAAGCCCTAATGAGATGATGAGGTGATGAAATGGATGGTGCAAGAAGAAAATAGGGAAATGTACCAAGAAAGAACAAGGAGAAAATCCGCCTTGTAGACCAACCTTCACCCTCAATCTTGAAACTTATCTTCTACACCAAACAAACAACACCAAAGAAAAGATAACAATTAAGAAACAAGTTAAGTCACTCACCAAATTTCGCCAATTTGTCCTCAAAAATAGGCAGGGTTTCATCAAATCCATTACTTCTTGCTCCTCAACATGTCATGCCTTCTTCACAAAATCACAAATCTTTATCAAATGGCAGGGCTTGGGCAAAATGTGTAGCCTCTCCTTATCAAACTATGGTTCTCTCTTCCAAAAAATTGTGGCCTCCTCCAAATTCGTGACTCCCTTCTCTGTCAAATAGCAGGCTTCCTCTTATCAAACTGTGGCAAGTCTCACTACACTGCTCTTTCAATTTTTGCTAGTCTTCAAATAATGTAACAGGTCTGCCCCTCCAAATTGTGGTCTTCCAATAATGTCGCAAGTCCCTGCTCCTTCACAAAATCACTGCCCCCAAACACTTCTGCTGGTCACTGCTCTGCCTAAGTTTGCTGCTTCCTCAAGACCATTCGGATCTGTCTCTATCAAATCGCAGGATTCTAATACCAGATTCGTTGCTTATTTCTGCTCTTAGAAAAATCGCACTGCTCCCAATTCGCTGCTAATGAAGGTGAAGTGGTGGAATGATGAAATGGAGGGAGGAGCGCCCCTTATATATATCAAACCTAGGGCTTCCAAAATAGGGCCGACCTGCATGTTTGAAACAAAGAAAAAATAAAAACCAACATGCCAAAAGGGGCCGACCTGGCTTTAGAACAGAAATTTGCATTGAAATTTATTTATTATGCCTAGATTATCGAAATTGGAGTGGGTGAGCTGGCCACACCACCCAAAGAAGGGCCCTATTTCATTTTTCATGCCTTGTGCTATTATAAAAGGCCCAGAATTTCGAAATTAGTGCCAGATTTTATAATTTCAAAGCAAAATTTTATTCTATGCGCCCAGATTTCATAGTTTCAAAAGGCTCTAAATTGATCTCCAATGCAGATTTTAGATATATTGCCCAGATTTTTTAATTTTTAAAATGCGTAGATTCATGTTAAAGTTCGAAAACCACAAGCTCAAATCCGTTATCTATTGCCCGAATTTGAAATTAAAAGCAAATTTATTATTTTCCAAAGGCCAAATTTAAACTTCCAAAGGCCAAAATTTCGAATTAAATAGCCCAGATTTTTGATTTTGGCAATGCTTTCGAATTCACTAAAGGAAAAGGTTTGATTATGCTTCACAATTTCATCAAAGATCAACACCAAAATCAAAATCGAAAATTATAAGCCTCCAATTTCACTTTCACATCATTCATCAAAATAAAAAAGGCTTGTGAAGGCATTAGGACACCGGGATCTAGAGGAAAAAACCAAGGTTAGCTCGAAAATGGGGGTCCCCAAATTGCTTGGGGCGATGATGTGAAAACCTCACAATAGGTACTTCACCTTCTGTAGCTTCACCACTATGCTCGGTCTCTTTACCTGTCTCCTCACCCCTGTCTTCAGTTGTGTCGTTTTCCTACTCGGGTGGAGCTTCCTTGGTTTGTTGCTTAGTACCTATATCTATAGCTTGTGCCATTGCTCTTGCTACTTCGGTTGCTTCTTGTTCTTCACGGTTCTCGGTAGCAGCAGTTATTACTTCATCTTCCTTTGCTTCGTCGTCGGGGTCTCCTCCTGTGATATCTTTAATCAAAATTTCTTCTTCCCCTAATGTTGTCAACATCTCTGGAATACCTTCCATAACATTCTCAGCAGCAGTGATGAAATCTTCTGCATATGTTTCCTCCTCGGGCTGCTCAGTATCAGAGATGTGAATTGGTTCATTCTCAACATCGATCAGTATATCTACCTGTGAGCTTGGTAGAGGTTGCTTGGTAGCAACTGCAGGTGCAGTTGCCTTGGTTTGCTCTAATGGACTTACGGTTTTAGTCCAGATTATGCTACTTTCCTCGTCTACTTGTATTTTACCTTGCAAAATGTTAAATGCTCTTGCCTTCATAAAACATTTACCTGAATATTGTTGCAAGGCAGCATCAATCTCGGGGTCAGTGAAATCAGGTTTTGCCAAAATTAGAGACCTTTCTCTCATTCTCTTCTCGGTTTGAAGTGCATATGTCCATCTAGCAGATACTTTATCATATAACTCCTTCAGTATGCTGCTTGCAAACTCAATTGGAACTCGTTTAAAATTAATCATCATACCTACAATTGCTTCGTCCAGCTTATCTTGATCTTCGGTGTTCAGGTTGGAATACTTGTTAAGCTTAGGAGTAGCGAGTCTTCTTGTCTTCTTTATACCTTCTGCAACTTCATCAATAGTTTGTGGTCCTTTATTTATTATAACTCAGAATTGATCATTATCTTCATCTTATGGGTCTATGTCATCCTTTCCTTTTATCAGTTTTCTCTCCTTTTTGGTCTAGGGAGCTCGGTAGAAGCTTTTGATCCTCTCTTTTTCTGATAAGTATGAGTTGGTGTTGGCCTTTTTATTTTTCCTACACCTTTCTTTAGAGGTGGTGTATTGCCAGTTGTCGACCTTGTCCTTGCTCGGGTTGAAGTATCAACCTGCTTGCCTTTTCCTTTTGCAACCTTAAGTGGTTCTGCTTGTTCTTTTTCATCGGACTCAGTGGCCTCTTCATCATCATCTTCACCGACTGGTGCCTATTCCTCGGTTTCCCGTTCAACTGATTTCTCAGCTTCTTCATTTGTAACTCCAAATTGTTTCTTCAAAGATTTTACCATTTTATCCTTTTTCCTTCCCATCTTCTCTACTACTAGTCCCATCTTTATTCTGGACTTGGCTTCTTCATATGTTCCGAAACGTGTGACATCTTTATCCTTAGGCTTAGCAATTAAAGCCTTTATTGATTTTGTGGCTCGGTCAATATCAATTTCATACTCTATAGGAGGTAGCTAAGCTGTCCTCGGTTCAACTGTTTTAATCAGGGCGGTGTCGGTGTCTACTAGGAAACAAATATCATCCTTATATTTTTCAACTAATTGTGCCGGAATCCTAGTTCTTTTCTGCATTCTCTCCTTGAATTTGCTAAAATAATCCTCCATTACCGACTCAAAATTCTTGTCTAAGTTGTTTATGAATTCACTTATTTGCATTATAACTGGTCGATCTACATCCCATTCAACATTGCCAATTGAGGGAAAATAGTTTTACAGATAGAAAAATGTACATACCAAAAGTGAACCAAATTTGCATGTATTCGATCTTGTGACTCTTATGGTTCGCATCTTTTCTTCCAATTGTCTCAGCATCAACTCGGCTAAGTCGAGTTGCAAACCCTTCTTTACAATTTTGTGCGCGATGTCAACTGCTCCGCATGCAATGCTGTTTGGTCTACTCGACTGAAATATCTTGTAAGCTATGACATAAGCACCGAATCTCATCTCGGGGTCGCTTATGGTGTTAATTCTCATGCCTATGCCGTCCCACTCTGCTCCTGTTAGCTTTTCAATCTCGGTCTTCGGCGGGAGTCTTAGGGTTTTCGCCTTGTCATTTGTTGGATACTCGGTAACCACATGTATAACATCTTTTGTAATCCTCACTGGTTCATCTAGCCACATCTTCCCTTCATGTACTCGGCTCAATACAATCCTTATCCATTTTGCTTTAAACTCTTTCAGAAAATGCAATGCATTAGTTAACCTTTTTACCTCTAAGTGTTTGTGCTTGTCCTTGAGTTTGCCATCAGTGCAAAGTTCTTGGTAAGTGGCCCAGAGCTCAAAGTCGCCAATCTTTGAGATTTTGCAATGTATGTATGACCTAATGTCCTTCACCAGTAGAACCCTAGGTGGTATCGAAGAAAATGCGCCTTTGTCTTTGGGTTGTGCAGCAACTTCCGGATGAAGTTTGTAGTTAAGCTCAGTGTAAGTTGAGTTATTGATCAATGTTACTGTTATACACTAAGTTTGCACCCTTGTCTCAAGCTCTCGTAGTCTTGATAACCTAGTATAACATGGGAATCATCTCCAAGTTGTGGAACCTATGCTAACTGAGACGAGACCTCATAAAACTTTGGACAAGGTAGCCTGGATCTTTGAAATCAGTGGAGTCGCTAGATATACTTGGTAAAATGACTTTTAAAAGCCTGTTTTATGCAGTCTGTATATCAGAGATAACATATCTTTCAAACAATAAACTTCTTGTTTTGTCCCACCGGGCGTGCCAGAATTGTTATACACTAAGTTTGCACCCTTGTCTCAAGCTCTCGTAGTCTTGATAACCTAGTATAACATGGGAATCATCTCCAGGTTGTGGGACCTATGCTAACTGAGATGAGACCTCCAGGTTCTAGGCTGGTTCCTCTTGGATGATCACCTTAATTTGCTTCTAGACATGAAAGTAAAACTTTTGGAGAGAAAGGGATAGAAGGAATGCTTGTAACGGAAATGATTTGAAAGCAAACTACCTACTAGGTGATGCACCGAAATTAGGGTTTGGATCTCAGTATGTAGGAACGAAATCAATGAAAAGTTCAGGTCTAGCAGGTCACAACTTACTGAATAGGTTTGCATAAATATTTCATAAGAGGGCCTGAGAATAAGGCGCAACTTATGACTTGCAAACAGACATTCACGTCTACAACTCGATGTAGGATTGAGACAAGATTGTTAAGGGGGCTGAGGTATACTCACAAGAACATCTAAATCAGATCAAACACAGTAACACACAAAATTGCAGAAAGCAAGAGGGATCAGGAACCCTAAAATAATCACTGAAAACATGCATATACTTTGATCCAATAAGAGATAATCCAAACAAGGAAGCATAGGGACATGAATGATTGTCACAAAATACCTCTGCAATATTTGAATCATCAATGGGAGAAATACAACTGTATGAGCTAGAGGGTAGAAATGATACCACATATGGCCTTTAAGAAAAGATGAATTTTCTTCTACAAATTGTCCAACTCCTGAGCACTAAAGGCTCCAAAACAATATATACATACTCAACTGCACGCAGGCAGGAGTCAAAAACCTAACTAGGGTTACAAAGGTTTACAATAAAATATCGAACCCTAGGTGTCCTTCTGATCATCAATGTAACTCTGCAAATATCTCAACTGATCAGATATTCATCTTTGCGTGTCCATTTTGTACTGAGCCCTTTTGCAGACACAACAACCTCGATCCATCTACCCACTTGCAACTCCAGTAAGCCATGAAGGCTTCAAATCCGATCCTGGTATGATACCTGGGTTTAAAATGATTAACCCTGCAAAAGGTAGCGCCAAGCTCATTAAAGCTTCAACAAGACATGGTACCCTGTGAAATCCGTGGCGCCAACGATCAGATTGTCTACTTATCATCTTCTCAACCATCCTTGTCCCGAGGAATTCAATTCCAGCTACCCATTTGTCGTGCATGGCCACAAAACGAAAACCCTAGCAAAGCCTTCACAGAGAAATATTTAAATTTGAATATCAACGGCTAGCCCGGTCATTTTAAAATGTAGCCGTCGATGCGAAATCTTCCCGGCAGATTAACCCAGCAACAGTTTATAAAATCCTTTGAACGGTCAAAAATCCATCTCGGTATGTTTGGACCAATGAGAATCAAGCTTTTCTGCACGTCAGCATATTTGGACCCACCTCAAGCCTCTCTCCTTTAAGTCGTTCAGCGACTACGCGACTGAAGACTTCCTCTAAGTCGCAGAATCCTTTCCACCTCTACCAATTTATTTAGAGATTCAGCGAACAAAGCATTCGCTTAATTGCTAAGTTGTTTGGAGCACTGCCAAATCATTTCGCGAATGAGCGAACGTGTGAAACTCATTGGGACCGCCAAATACTCTATCAAACTTGGGCCCAGACTTGCCACTTGGCAATCTTTCATTTGCTTTGGCCGCTTCGTAGGCACACACCTCGGCAAGTCCCTCTGACATGGACCCCACTTAAACAAGATTCCGATCTAACGGCTGGCGCAAGATCTCATGGCTACAGAATATTCTTTCCGCTTTTATGCCAGCTGTAAATCCTTATAAACGGGGACCCTTCTGACAAACAGACCCACGACAAATCTAGTCATCACCACGCGGACCAATCTAATCCAAGCATGTCAGCATACAAGGACCCACCGAAGGAAGCTCTGACACAAACCAAGATTGGTGGTTGTCGTAAGATCGCGAGCCCTAACACAAACCCTTGAGAACACACACCGGCCATCGATCCTCTGCAGATGTCAGAGCCTCTGACTGCTGAAAGGGGCCGGTCCCACTGACACATCTCCACCTGTATTCGACCTCAGCCAATCACATACCACCAAAACGGACCCACGTAGCATTTGTCTCTGACACAAGACCCACTGTCAGAAGCCAGGCGATAAAGTAAGATCTATGGCTGTCGCTATACTGCCATGATAAAACACGCGCATTTTGAGCCCCTGGTATAACGACAGCCACAAGATTAAATCGGGACTTAACCCGCCAAAGAAGACGGCGCCACTGACAAGCTGTCGAATCAGACACCGCCGACGAATCAGGTGTTGCCAAATAAGATGAGGTGGCACCGGTCCCACTGACACATTGGACTCTGCAGGTAGAAGAAATCAACGATCGTCGCAAGATCTCAAGGAATCTTCCGACCCTATGAGATCATGCGACAACCGTTGGATTAAGAATCTTGACCTGGCCGCTTGAACTAAGACCACCAACTTAAACGGTAACCGCTCGCGGAATCGCTGAGTGTTAAGGGGTTAACCGCCAGGAATCGGAGACTTGGCGATTGAAGGATTTATAAAGGCACGTGCAAATTGGATGACTTAAGTGACCGGAATAAAGTAACTGCAAATTAGAACAAAGGCCAAAGGGTTTTAAGGCCTTTTTTGGAATTTTTTCGATATAACGGCTACTTTTTCAAACTTTTCAACTGCAGACCAGGGAGATAACAAATTTGCAGAGGCCAGAGAATAGGGGATAAATCCATGAAAATTTCAGGGCTGGTAGACAAGATGAAAATAGAGGCCTAGGGCTGATTTTCAGCCAAATTTGCATGCACAGGGAAATTCTGGTAACAGTTACCTTCTTCCCTTTCTCTTCCTTAGATTGAACGGATCGTGAAGTCAATGCCATCTTGACTGTAAATTTAGGGCTTTTGAAAAACTTCGCACAAGCTACTCGGTTATCTTCTAGACTTCCTTAATCGCTTCCAAATGCTCTGTGAAATACTCAAGCCTTCTTGAAATCTTGGAAACAAGTTGCTCAATCTTCGCTCTAATTCGCTTAGGTTCACTCTTGAATGCAATGTGATCAAATGAGTTCATTTCCCATGTATTTATAACCAAAAACCTTGTTCAGCTTACGTGCGGTGGATTAAATGCTTTGCCAGCTACTACTCGGTTAACAATCAAATTGCTCGATTAACTCTATAGATACTTCAGCTCTGTGAACACTATCAATGCTCGGTTGACTGTGCAACTCGGTTGTCTCTCTAACACTTTCACCAACTGGAAATTTCTTACTCGGTCCAGCTTAACTGACTAGGCTCATTTCAAATAAATAACATATAACACCCTAATGCATCTTAATTCATGTTGATATGGTATTCATACAATAGATATAAGGAACTGTTGTAAGATATAACTGATTGAAATTTAGTTTTATACTTGATTTTCTTAGGTGGAGGTGGTGAGATCACCTAATCCAAAGGATGAGGTGTCACCGACTATTGTGCTTGTTCCAGCATTGTCATCTGTTTCTCTTCTCCACATTTGGTTCCTTATCCTCATGATTCCTTCAATGGTATTCTCACTTACATCAATACTCGGTTTTGGTGCTCGGTCTCTGCAATCTCTGCTTAAATGACTGACCTTATGACAGTGCAGACGTGCCATTCCAGAATTTGTACAGTTTTGAGATCTTCCTGTCCAGTGCATTCTCATGCAATTTGTTGCAATATGACCATATCTACCACATGCTGTACAACTAGCCCAGGTGTTGTAATCCCAAGTATAAGCATTACCTTGTCTTCTCGGTTGATATTTCTTGTTTTGTCCTTTAGGTTTCCAGACTTGTTTCATTTTTGTCCTGCATTCCTGTGATATATGTCCATGCATGTTGCAAGTACGACAATGCTTTTCCATGTAGTGTTTCTTAGATGACTTATTCAGCTTTGATCTACACTCATGTGCTTGATGTCCATACTTATTGCAATTATAACAATGATCATCAAATTTAGGAGTGGATTTAGGAATACCTTTTTCTTTTCTTCTGCAGACATTTGATGTGTGATCTGGTTTACCACAGTGATAGCATGAGAGCTTCTTTGGCCTTGGATTTGCATAGGCATTCTTGAGTTTAGCTTGTTTTGATGACTCTCCTTGCTTGGTATAACCTAAACCAGTAGTACTGTCAAGTCTTCTTTGACTACTTAGGAATTCATCCATCCTTTTTGTACTTTATTCAGCTTCTTTATCATCTCATTATGCTATTGTTGAATCTTCACTTCATTCTTCAGTCTTTCATTTTCTTCTCTCAATTCACCAATCTCTTCCAATTTTCTAGCAAGCTCACTGTTTACTCGGTTGACTTCTTGACTCATGATAACCATTTGACTGGAAATTTCAAAATGATGCTCGGTAAGTCTCAGTATTTCAGATTTCTTCTCTTCTAGCTTTTCAGTCATTTGTCTTCTATCTTCAATAGCCAAATTTCTTTCTTGTTTAGCCCGTCTTGCATTGTTCATGACATCAATCATTCTTACCATTTGAGTCTCTTGATCGATTTGCAGTGCTTTCATTTGATCAGTAAGGTGCTGATTCTTTTAAGATAGATCTGATATTGTTTCTTCAGATGCATCAGATATGCTTCCAGATCCTTCAAATAATTCCTCTATCTCCTCTTCTTGATAATCAGTCTCATTGTGCCGAAATGCCAATTCCTTCCTTTTGATCGGTAAATCTCTCAGTTTTTCTTTGGCTTCCTTAAATTGTTCCATGAGAATCTGCATCTCCAATCGCTGATTTTCAATTGTCTTATCAAGGTTTTTATCTTTCCATCCTTAAGATCTTTTCTCTTCAATGATTAAACTTCCTCAACAAGAGAACTAGCTTTGATACCAATTGTTGGAATTATGGAAAGGTGAGTTACTGAGAGGGGAGGGTTGAATCAGTAACCCTAAAAACTTTTCAACTGAATCCTTGTAGAAATGTAATTCATTAACCGACTGTAGCATTTGCATTCGTCATACATTTAATAACACAACTGAAATGTAAATACTTGTAAACTAATCAAATATGCATACATGAAACTTCATACACATAACACTTGTATTTTGGTATCGCATAAACCCTTGTTAGAAGGTAAAAATTGCGGTGGGGATGGAATCCACAAAACTTCACCACTTAAGTAAATAAAGTTGCCGGTTAAGGCTACAAAGATTGATCACTTCTGGTGATCTTACCCTGTTAGGAGTAACAAAAAGATAAGCTAGATCTACCTGGTTAGAGGATTTTAGCAACACTCTTCAAGTGTACATAAGATTGTTAAGTCCACTCTGTTAAGAGATTTTATCTATCACAATGGTTAGAGAGTAACAGTGAAATTTGATCTGATGATAGCAACTTACTTTGCTGAATAACAGATCCTTTAAGTACAATTAAGAAATCACCGTGCTGTGATGAATGTGCTCTTTTGTACTGCTCGGTAGCCTTGAACTATTTCTGATAAAATTGAATACTCTGTCAAATCCTTTCAACATAACCCTGTCAGATCTTCAGATGTCTCCCAATGGGGGCTACTTCATGCGTTATACTTGTCAAAATGAAATCTTTACAATACTTATATCAACCTTCTTCCCTTTCTGAACCCATTTTCCGCCCTTGACTACAAGGGTTATGGAATCAGAGATTTTCCTCACTGCCACAATCTGAACCCTAACATATTTCCTGAGATCACCTTCCAGAATGTCCATGTCGACAGAAGTAAGGGTTCCAAATGTTTGCCCTATTTTTTCAAGACACTCTCCTGCCCAATATTCCATTGGCATATTATATATTTGAATCCAAATAGGCCTCTGCCTATCATATGGAATCTGGATGCAGTTTTGTTGAATCGAAATTCTGTCACTATGGTTGGATGTATAATGGTGCATCCTTCATTTTCCATACTATATTATGTAAAATTCTCTTGCTTATTCTCCACCTCTGTGAAAACAGCCATGAAAAAATTCTTGGGCAAGAGTTTAATCAGAACCGCGGTCTGCCATTGCTTTAGAATCCATTCTTTTATTTCTTTTCTACTAGGTTTGAGTCCGATGAATCTGCAGATAATAGCTTGCTTATGCAAAATTGCAATATCTTCTTCCACTTCTGCCGAAACATCAATGTATATTTTGCATTAATCATTGTTATTTGCAACGCTAATATTTTTGCACTCTGTTCTGCTCTTTTTCGCTTCGCTCGTCATTTGTTTTTCAACTATCATTCTAATTGTGAAATCTTCCACTTTTTACATTACAATGTTTTGAGTTAATTATTCGGCTTCATTCTCATAAGTGAACTGTGCTTCACAATTTTGCTGATGGGGATGTCATCCTGAATTTTGTTATGGTCTCTTGACTATTGTATAAGCTGTCTATTATTCTTGGTACTTGTATAACAATTTTCTTGATCTGATCCATGCTGCAAATTGAAAAGCTTGACCTTTTTTATTATTATTATAACGCAGAGAGACTTGCATATCTGTTTCATGTGTTTCTTTTACTTTTTATAGGCTTCTTAATAGAGTTGCTTTTTGGCAGAGAGAGGGCTCAGACCTTCAAACACTTATCAATAGGTTTTGGAAAGTTGCTGCACCATATTGGACATCTGATGATAAAGTTCAAGCTAGATTAAGACTTGGTAGTGTATTTGCTCTCACCTTGGCAACTACAGGAATCAGTGTTGGATTCAATTTCCTTGGACGAGATTTTTACAATGCTCTAGCCAGTGAGTAACTGATGTTTCACATTCTTTTATTCCTCATGCTTTCAATTCTTCTTTCTCCATTTCTGAATTACTTACATCTATGTAAGCACACACTGTATCATATGCCTGTTTTAAGCATATGATTCAAAAGACATGCATTTAGATGGTGTGTTTATGATACCATGTTTATTTTGCAGACATTGGGCTATATTCTTGTCCATGTTAAAATATCCTAATCAGATCTTGATTAAATCCATATTTTGGTTTCATATGAGGATTAAGTTATTTGATTTCTTCCTTGCTCCTTCATTGGTGTTTTTTCAGGCAAGGACCAGGAGCAGTTCACAAAACAACTTCTGTATTATTTAGGGGCTTTTGCTGGAGGAATTCCGGTGAGCATATTGCTGCACTCTTGTAGGTACTGCTCGACAAACCATATAATGAAGGAAATGTTTTAAAAACCTGCTCCATTCATAAACCTTTTGTTCCCAATAGTCTGTTATTTTATTCTCAGCACAATATTTTTTTGTCATCTTTATATATCATGCATATATCAATACTAATCAATAATGGTCAAACTGAATATTTTTATTTTTATAGCATATACTAAAACACAATGGTCAAGGCTCAACATGATAAATTAACTTCAACCTAATAGAACTATGATATAAATTGAATTAATCACATTACCTACCGTCAGTCAGGTATTGGACAAACAACTTGGGAAAGTCCTAAAATGAGTTTGTTTGTTTGAGCTGTTATATCTAAAATTTTGCACTTCTTCCTCAGCATCTGCTAGAACATATTGGTCAATGTGCTAAATGACATGGACCAGATATAACTGTGATTAAGTTGAATTAATCACATTGCCTACTGTCATTTACTCAGGGAAAGCAACTTGAGAAAGCCCTAAAATGTGTTTATTTGCTGGGAGCTGCTATGTCTAAGGTTTAGTGCTGCTTCCCTCCTCTCTCTGCCTCTGCCCCCTGCCCATCCTGACAGTGCCTCCCCCAATACAAGAAAGTATCTGTGTTGTTTGTAACTTCAAGAAGTCCTGAAAAGTTGCATGAGTTAGAAATTTTGAGAGTTTTAGTCAAAGTTTGAAAGAGATTCCACCTGTTGTCATATCTCAATCTAACAAGGGTCTATATACGTGGTAATAATGATTCAACATTAGATAGAAGAAAGCATCGCACGGGTTCATGCAGATGGCATAATTGAGGATGATTGGAGGAGAGTGGTTGCAGGCAGGTCATGGATGCTACAACGTGCTGTTCATTACCAGGAGTCTGAATTTTGATTCAAATACAACCAGACTCAGTTGTTGTTCATATCAGCTTCCTTCCCAATAATCCTTGTTAGCACATATTTTAAGATATTTAGATTCCTTTTGAAATGTCATAACATTAACGATTATTTTTAGTTTCCAACTTTCCTTTTTCAAAGTGATCACCTGACTTAAATTATGCATTTTTTTGGAGGGGTAAATCTCTAGCATACAGGCTATCTCAGTGCCATAACTGTCAGCATCAGATAGAAGATTGATGGGTTGTGAAGGCACAAGTGATATTGTAGAACTCCAAAGTGGGAATATTGTATGTAAAGTGCTAGTAGCTACTGTTAAATTATAGCATCGAATTGATTGATATAATTATATTAATCTAATAGTCGATTACATATATATATATATATATATATATTTCTTATTGTTATTAATAATCGATTATATTAATATTCGAACTGTGTTTATCACTGTCGGCATTTAAAAATAAGAAAGGAAATTCTAACACAAGTCATGTAGGGAATTCCAATAAAAATCACAAAAACCGAGACTTCTCCAAAATACAGTGTTACAAATGTGATAAGTTTGGTCATACACACAGATTCTGTCCTGAGAAGATGAAAATTCAAGCAGCATTAGCTGAAGTCAAAGGAGCAGAAATATCATTATTTTTCTTGGCATTGTCAAGTGAAGTTAACTCAAGCAAGAACACCTGGATAATTGATAGTGGAGCATCTCGGCATATAACAGGATTCAGAGATCAATTTGAAACACTAGAAGAAGAGTTTTCCGAAGAAGTTACAATTGGAGACAATTCCACTTATCCAGCAAAAAGAATTGGGACCTGCTCTATCAAGTTGAAATCAGGGGCAACTATACTATTAAAAGATGTTCTATTTGTGCCAGGCATAAAAAGGAACTTAGTCTCTATTTCAAGCTTAGTTGATCAAGGCTATCGAGTCACATTTCAAGAAAATAAAGTAGTAATACGGACAAAGAACACTAATGTTAAAAATGCTATTTCCTTAGGGTATAGAGATGGAAGCCTTTACAAAGTAGGAAATAGTATCAAATCAGCTCTAAGTCATGAAGTATCCAACACTAATGAACTTTGGCATCGAAGATTAGGTCATCTTGGATTTAGCACTCTTCCCTCCCTTAAGAAAATTACTACAGGGATAACAAATCTAAACTCAAAACACATAAGCATTTGTAAAGGATGTGCTCTAGGAAAGAATATAAAAAAATCCTTTCCCTCTAGTGAACATAAAACCAAAGCTATATTAGAGCTTATTCACACTGACTTATGTGGACCTATGTCAACCCTCTCCCTTGGAGGTTTTTCATACTATGTAATCTTCATTGATGATTACTCTAGAAAAACTTGGATTTATTTTCTTAGACTAAAAGAATCAAATGAACTATTATTAAAATTCAAAGAATTCAAAGCATTAGTTGAAAACCAAACTCGGAGAAAAATAAAAATCCTAAGATCAGATAACGGAAGTGAATACATTTTTGAAAACTTTAAAGAATTTTGCATTTCTGTTGGGATTAAGAGGGAGTATACAGTACCTTATAATCCTCAACAGAACGGAGTAGCAGAAAGAAAAAATAGAACTATCATTGAAGCTGCTAAAGCTATGATGCATGACCAAAATCTTCACACTTTGTTTTGGGCCGAAGTATCTAACACTGCTGTATACATTTAGAACAGATGTTTGTGTTATTACCAACCAGTTACTGAGAGGGGGGGTGAATCAGTAAGAACTATTTTCTTGTCTAATTTCAATCTTGTTAAATACTTCTTGTAATCTAACCAAAGCATAAAGCAAACATTCACAACTGTAAAAGTACACAGATCAACACAAGATATATACGTGGAAACCCTCGGTTAGAAGGAAAAAACCACGGTGAGATAGAACTCACAACTTCATTACTGCAGAATGAAGGCGCCCTGTTAGGAGCTTACAAAGCACTTGTTAGAGTGCTACCCGGTTAAGAGATTTTGTAGAAGATCGGTTAAGATCTTAACTCTGTTAGGAGTTGCCTGGTTAAAGGACTTTAAATATCAACAATGATATTACCCTGTTAGGGGATTTTACAACGAACCGATTAGGTCCACCCTAATGCAAGGGAGTTTAACTTGCTTTCACACTTAACAAAAGCAATGATCTTCTATGACACTGATTGCTTGATCAGATCATACCTGCTGATCTTTCCCAGTCTGCCTGGCTGTTGAGTCTTCTCCTGCTTTGCTCTTTCACCTCTAGTGGCTGTGATCTCTGTGCAGACACCTTTTCTCTGCTCTTAACAATTCTTAACAACACATTTCTTGCGTCCTATGACCTGTATTTACACAAGAGTTCTCACTAATGAAACTCTTGTCTCATAGAATCGCCATGCTGTAAACTCACCAATAAATCATGCAACAAGCAAAAAGCTATGCATTATGAACTGGAGTTTACCTATAAAACATCTGTAGAAATAAAGCTAACTTCCATTAGAAAAGCTAACTCCACTTCTCAACGGTGGATGTCCCATATAATCTGGTTTTAACTCAGTCTACTTCCGTAGAATCCGGTGCGGATCTTTAGGCAGTTTAGACTGATGTAACATTAGACCCGGTTCAACTCTATATGCGCACTAAGACTGGTACTGTGTACTTAGATTGGTTTACCGGCGAATTTCCTTTTCTTTATCTACCAGTGCATACACTCTGTTTGTAGTCTACCGGTGTCTTTTAAGTAAGGTGAGTGACCGGTGAGCTTTTACCGGTACATGGTGTTTGTGAATATACACTAATGACAACTTAAATTGCTAATAATTTTCCCCTTTGTCATTGGTGGAAAAACCATAGACAAAACCATTCTCACTTGTGACAAATTATACCCCTTTCTTTGTAGACTGCCCTCTTGTTCTCTGTGGACCACTTCCCTTGTTCCGGACTTCCCTTGTCTGAGTGCTCCGGTGTTGTTTTGCTTCGTGTCTCTCTTTCTTTGTTTCGCTCTTCTTCTTTCCTCTGTTCTTGTTCACTCTCTGTTCCGCTCTTCTTCCCCTTTTTGCCTCCATAGGACAAAGGGTTGTGCTTATCTTCACATTTGAAGTTTTGTGAAGATAGCCTGATATATTGGTTTGGTGGAGTGAAGAAACGGTGCCCACTGGCCGGTTACATACTCAATGTTCTTTTGGGCTGCTTGTAGAGAAACAATGATGTTCTCTATATCTTCCACAGTTTTGTAAGTGGGTTCATTGATTAGAGCCTCTGTAGAAGTTGGTGTTTGCTGCATGATGTCAAATGTTGGTGCCAGAAACATCTGAAGTCCAATAATATCTTGGATTCTCTTATTCTCTTCAACAATTTTTCTCAATGTTAGAGTTAAACTTGTCATTTCTCTATTGTAAGTAGTTGCAGTTTTGTTCTTAATATCAAATTGAGATGACAAAACTCTTATGTCCTCTAAGGTCTTAGCAGACTTCTCTGTTAGATCTTGCAAAAATAAGTCAAAGTTTGAAGTTCTACTCATCAAACTTCCAGCTACTTAAAGTTTCTATTGAAGCACTTTTAGGTTGTTTGTCAAATTCACTTTTATTTCTTCAACCTTTTTGTGGAGAATCTCCACTCTTTTCTTCTCATAGTGGTCAATGGCCACTGTTTTTGGATCAGTTAGATCCTCATCGATTGCTTGTGCTAGAACTTCTAGCTGATCGATGACCGGTTCATCTTCATCTATATTGGCATCTGGTACAAAGTTACTCAAGATGTTCTTTATAGTGGTCAGGACCATGTCCTGTTTCCTTTTGGTCAGCTCTTTTAGCTGCCTTGTTGACATCTTGCTAATGTCCACCATTGTATCGGTGACTTTACTCTTTTGAGCTTCCTTCTCCTTGGTGAATGACAACTTCCTCTTAGACGAGGAGCTTGGTATATTTGCATGTGTCTGTTGCCTTTGCTCTTGCTCCGGTTGGGCTTGCTCATTTTGGACTGGGATTTCTTCCTCTTGTCCTTTATTCTCATCAGCTCCTTGTTGAGCTATATTTTCTGGTTGAACGTCTTCTTCAGGTAGAACTTGCTCTTCAGGTGGTTCTTCCTCTACTGGAGGTTCTTCCTTCGC
This sequence comes from Chamaecyparis obtusa, assembly GCA_027943335.1. Lineage (NCBI taxonomy): Eukaryota > Viridiplantae > Streptophyta > Pinopsida > Cupressales > Cupressaceae > Chamaecyparis > Chamaecyparis obtusa. Next base: position 357,356 of record BSBK01006320.1, read on the forward strand.
CTGATCACCATCTTCCGGTTGCTCTTCAACCTCTATATTCCGTTCCTATTGATGTAGTGCATCCGGTTGCTCTGCAGCTGCATGAAGTTCACCCATCGGTACTTCAATCTCTATCTCTTGTTCAATATTAGTTTGTTCACTAGCTATGAACTCTACTATTTGATCTTTTGCCTTTCCGGTAGAAGATTCTTCACCAGATGTGAATCTGACCGGTGGTGCTTGCATTTGTTCAGCTGGATCTTGAGGACCTAAATTGTCCAGGGTACTGAAATCATAATTTTTCCAAAAATTCAGAGTCTCCTTGTAGACTTCATTTTCAAGTCCATTTATTATTTTGGCAACTCTAAGTCCGGGTTGCAATTTCATTGATGCTTCTAATAGAAGCTTGATCCTATCTTCACTTAGGCTAGGTCTAACTTGAGACAAGGTCTCTTTACTCATTCTAGTATTTGTTCCTAGATTGGCTCTCCATATGACTTGAAGCCTAGATTTCAATTCCGGTGGAAACTTTGGCGTGTAGTCCCTTGGAGTCTTATGAAAGTCCAGAAAGGTTTCCACTATTGCTGTAATAACTACCTGTTTATCTTCTTCTTCTAACACACTATACCACTTGGCAGCATTGTCTACTATACCAAAATCCATTACTTAATGAACAATATCATTAAATGACATCGGTTTAGTGTTACCTTTGCTCGGTGAGACGAGGACACAGGGTCGTGTAGCCTCGTTGCTTTTGTCGTCAGGGATCTCAACAACGTTCAGTATGCTGGAGCTCTTTCCTTTGATCGGTGCTTCTTCTCCAAGCACTCCTTTACCTTTACCGGTGTTAGGGACCAGTTGAATCGTTGCTCTTTGAGCTGCTTCTTCCGCTTGCTGCTAGGTCTGAAGGAGTTTGGTCCACATCACTATTCCCTCATTATGCACTGTCTTAGCTTCTCCAACAAGCATGAAACCGATCCTCCTTTTTGTGGTGAAGGTTTTCTGATGTATTTCAGCCTGTTCGGTGGCTTCTCCTAGAGTGAGATGGTCCTGAACCTCTAGAAGAGCTCGTATCGTCAGCTCCTTTTCTTTGTCCATAGAAGCTTTCCATCTAGCTTCAAGAATTTCTAGGAGATCCTTAGGTACAGCCTTGTGAAGTTCTTGGGGATGTAAATTGAATTTATGAAGGCAAATTACCAACGCTTCTTCAATTTTCCTTGTGTCTTCATCATTGCTTACTTCGTACCTTCTTCCCACTTGTCCTAACCTCTCTATTTCCTTTATTCCTATTACCATTTCATCAATATCTTGTTTTCTTTGCCTTGGTTCAGGTTCCTTCACCAGTTTGCTTGAACCCCTCTTCCTTTTGATTAAAGGAATTGTATCTTTTGGGTTTGTCTCCTCTTGTTCTGCTGCTTGGGCACTGGATATCGGTTCTGCTTTCTTCTTACGAGTCTTGGGTTGCTTAGTGGCCAGTTTCTTCTTTGGTGTGGGGGTCCTCTTGTAGACATTCTTTATTGGTGCCCTCTTTGTCAAATTTTGTTGAATCTCAGCATATGTGCCAAACCGATCTGCACTGAGATCCAGATTTGCATCACTTAGGGCATCAACATATGCCTTAGTAATTTTGGCAGTGATTTCATAGCCCAGCTCAGGAGCATATACTTCTCTAGGTTCCACTGCTTGAATGATGCAGTTATCGGTGCTAACCAGAAAGCATACATCATCCTTATGCTCGTCAACAATAGTTGACGACACCCTCTCCCTTGCATGCATACGAAGTTGAAATGCCTCGAAATGTTCAGTCAAAGCATTACTTAGCTGGTATCCCAGTCAATTAGCCATTTCAGCGATTTGATGCATGACCGGTTTATTGGTTCTCCAAGTCACTTTACTGATACCCGGGAAGAAATTCAAGTATTAGAAGTATAGGCAAACCAGAAGGGTTCCATACTTCATGTTTTTCTTTTTCACAACTTCAAGCTTCTTCATGTTTTCAAATATTTGGCTTTGGAGCATTGCACAGATGTCGTAGTGGGCATTATCATACATTATCCGGTGTGCGGCGTGAATAGCTCCACCTGATATACTGTTCAGATTGCTAGACTGGTAAACCCTGTACCCAATTATTGAAGATGCAAAGCGGACTCTGTCATCCTCAATGTTGGTCACGGTCATGAGTCGACCGTCAGATCTTGACTTAGTCAGTTTGTTGACGACGACATTGGCAATGGTCCGCAGGGTTAGTGCTTCCCCTTTGTCACTATATCTAGTTACCCTACGGAGATCTTCTTTGGTGATCTCGTTACATGCACCTCTAGTGAGCCAGAAACCTGGATTGTGAAGATGGCTCAACACTAATATGATTTGGTCTTCCCGGAAGATTGTCGGGTAGCATACTCCATTTATTAGTCCGGATGATACGAGCTTGGCGTACTTGTCAGGAAGTTTCCCTTCTTCACATAGTGACAGGTACTCGCCTTGAATATATGTTTCACCCAATTCTTCCTGTTTGGCGTGAATGAAAGCCATGACATCTTTGGTCAAGAAGACTCCTTATGGTATAGACGAGAGCGCACCAGTCATGTTGTTCTCTCTGTTCTGAACCGGCAAAATGTTGTATGCTGGTCTATTCACCTAATCTCCTTTGATCAACTTTACGGTAGAGGATGATGATGCTATTGCGAATAGTTGACTAACAGAAAGAAGCTTTGATTAGTCTGACAAATGATTGCTCATGATGATCAAAGCGCAAGAAATTTACTCATAAAAATTCGTTAATCACAATGAGAGCAAAGTAAAACTTATGAGTAATTATTCTTTCTTTTATAGGGCTAGGTCATAACGGTAATTACCAAACGGTAACTATTTGTTAAATGGCTACAGTAATAAATGCCTTACCTAACTTTTCTTTCCACTTTAGCCAACCGGTGATCCAGATTTTTCGGTTTGACAAACCTCGGTTGATTACTTCTTACTTGTCCGATTATCCTTGTAGATTGAGTGAGTTATTTTCTCACTAGTTCTACCGGGAACGGTGAAAGGTCTATCGGTTCCCTCTAGGCATTTTCGACTCAATTTGTTGATGAGATATCACCATTAGTAGATGATGATCTTTCCTCTCTCTTCTCCTCAACAAAGCTCTTTGATTCCTTTTTGAACCAAATCTGTCTAACTGTTTTACCAATCTTCTCTTCCTTGTTGATCTTCTCAACCGGTTTGACCAGTTCTTTCTTCTTATTGGATGACTAGTTCCTGCAATTTTTGGCTAGGTGTCCAACTTTGTTGCAGTGATAGCAGACTTTCTCGGTTGCCTTCCATGAGTCATTGTGACTGAGAGTCCCACAATTTGCACAGTTAGTTGTGCTCTGGTTCTTGTTTCTCTTGGTGAATACTAGTCTTGAGGATCTAAATGCCATTGTCTTTGATCTGCATTCTTCAGCCTTATGTCCAAACTTATTACATGCATAACAGTAGCCCTTGAAGCTTCCCCTGCTTCCACTAGACACCGACGTGGGGCTGGACCAACATTCATTGGTCTTATGGCCATATTTGCAACAGTTCTTGCAGTAGCTGTTGTTTGGCTTTACTAGTGCATTCCTGCAATTGTTTGTTCCATGACCCGGTTTCCCACAATGATTGCAAGATAAGTTAAAGGTTTTCTTACCTTTTTGTGCCAGCAGCTTCTTCTTTGCTTTTTTGCTTGTCTTATCTCCAGAAGATTCACCAGTCTCTTTGGTGACTTCACCAGTGAATCCAAGACCGGTTTGATCTTTATGCTTTCTTTGAGCTTTAAGTTCTTCATCAAGCTTGACTGAGCTCTCATTGTATCTTTTCAAGGTTTCATTTCTTTCTTCAAGCTCTTTCATTTGCTCCTTCAGTTGATACAACTCCAATGCTAGTCTTTTGCATGCCTCATCCCTGTCATGCTAGCCTTTCTGCATGTTGGCGTTTTCTTGGGTGACAATCTACATGTCTTCTTGAAGTTGCAGAATGATAAGCTCATTTGCCCTTACAACTTCCTTTGCCCAGTTTCTTGCTCTTTCAGAGGCAGTTAAAAGATTTGACCATTGTGTTTCTTTCATCTTCAGCTTTTCTCTTTTTCTTGATTAGTTCGGTCATCCTCCTGGCATTATCTTCTTGTTCCCTCTTGAGGTTGAAGATCTGATCGATTAGGATCTGGTTCTTCTCCATAAGCTCGGAGACTGCTTCCTCTGCTTCATCAGATCCACTTTGCCCTGAGAGTTCATCAATTGTCTCATTGCTTTCATTCAATTGTAGAGCCAGCTCCTTTCCTTTTGCAAGTGACCTTCTTAGCCTATTCTCCAGAGAGGCAATTGTCTCGTTGGCTTCCTGTAGCTGTTTCTGATACCGGTAACCCTCCATGATCTTTCTCTCAAGCTGTTAGATTTTTATGTATAGAGAACTGCGCACTGATACCAATTGTTATTACCAACCGGTTACTGAGAGGGGAGGGGGTGAATCAGTAAGAACTATTTTCTTGTCTAATTTCAATCTTGTTAAATACTTCTTGTAATCTAACCAAAGCGTAAAGAAAACATTCACAACTGTAAAAGAAGTACACAGATCAACACAAGATATATACGTGAAAACCCTCGGTTAGAAGGAAAAAACTACGGTGCGATAGAACTCACAACTTCACTACTGCAGAATGAAGGTGCCCTGTTAGGAGCTTACAAAGCACTTGTTAGAGTGCTACCTAGTTTGTTAAGTTATAGCTTCATTCGTATTATTATATATATATATATATATATTATTTATACAATGATTATAAAAGAGTTGTGATTATATTATTATCTTATTATCATTATTATATTGATGAAATATAATAATGATAATAACATAATAATATATATAAATATTAATATCACATTGGAATAAATCGAACTATGTTCGATGTTTATATTAATAAGTATCGACTAATGAGTCAATGTTATTAATAGACTCAGTAATTTGGTTGACTGCGATCATCACTAGTCGCTTATGCATTGACATAAGCGACTGTTGTCAATATTCGCTTATGCTAATGCATCAGCGACTTAAGAGTCGTGTCCATTCAAATACAAAGGGCACGTCTGTTACCGTGACTGTTGCTAGCATACTTATATGCTATGATCGCAGATTGAAAGAACAATCAATCACAACGGCATAGCTTCTTCAATCTGCAATCACAACATTATCAGTATCACAGTATAGTATATTTATACAGTCATTATATATACATAATCAGTTATTATTACAGCAGAAAATATATTCAAAGATCTTATATTCTTTAACATGGTATCAGAGCTTTGTTAAAAAGAATATAATTCTGAACTATTATTTGATTGGAGAAGAAAGATATTATTTAAAAGAAAAGATTCATTCACAAATCATTTAAAATGACCACCGGCATTAGGATGGAAGACAGATTGGAAGGAGCATCCAATTTTCTATCATGGAAAATTAGAATTACCACACTATTGCAAGAATTGGAATTAGAATCTTTTATAGAAGAGGAAAAAGAAATACCTACAGACGAAGCAGAGAAAACAACTTGGAAAAGGAGGAACAATAAAGCCAAGAAGTTAATTGTTGATTCAGTCAAAGACTCTATTCTTCCAAGCATAGCAAGATTAACAACAGCATATGAGGTTTTCAAGAAAATTCAAGAAACATATGAGATAAACAATACAAGTCGAATATTAACCTTGAAGGAACAATTGTTGTCAATTAAGATGAATTAAGGGGAAACAGTTACATCTTATTTCCTTAGAATTGCTGAAATTCGAGATCAACTATTCTCTATTGGCAACAATGTAGAAGACATGGAATTATCTCTAATAGCACTAAGGGGATTACCAACATCCTGGGAGAATTTTATTCAATGCATAAGCACACGTCCACCTCTACCAAAATTTGATCAACTTAAGAATGACTATACTCAAGAAGAATCAAGACTTATTACCAGAGGGATAGGTCTAAAGAAAGAGGGAGAAACACAAGCACTCAACACAAAGTCCCACAACAAAAAGAGAAAATCCTTCAAAAGAAAGAGGGGATTCAAAAGAGATTTTTCTAAAATCTAATGTTACAAATGTGATAAATATGGACACACTCATCGACTTTGTCCTGAAAGACTCAAGCCACCATAGCTGAAGCAAAAGAAATTCCACTCTTCTTTACAGCTCTCTCAAGTGAACTAAATTCCAATAATAGAACTTGGATAATTGATAGTGGTGCATCAAGACATATAACCGGATTCAAAAATCAGTTTGAAGCACTTGAAAATTATTCAACCGAAGAAGTAACTATTGGGGATAACTCCACCTATCCAGTAAAAGGAATAGGGACCTGTACTATCAAGATAAAGAATGGAGTATCCTTACAACTTAAAGATGTTCTATTTGTACCTGGAATCAAAAGAAACTTAGTTTCTATATCAGGACTAGCAGATCAAGGGTTTCGTGTCACCTTTAATGAAGACAAAGTACTACTATGGCCTAAAAATTCAAATATAAAAAATGCCACAGTTATAGGGACAAGAGATGGTAGTCTATACAAACTATGTAATGACCAGAAAACTGCACTAACTCATGAAATTACAAACCACAATGAATTATGGCACAAGAGGTTGGGACATCTAAGATATAATGCCCTACCTATGATAAACAAAATTACTACAGGTCTTCCACACTTAAAAGCTGATCATTTTGGTATTTGTAAAGGTTGTGCACTAGGGAAGAATATAAAAGGATCTTTCTCTACAAGTGAGCACAAATCTAAAGTAATCTTAGAATTGATCCATACTAACTTGTGTGGACCCATGTCAACACCTTCCTTAACAAGATCACTATACCATATTATCTTTGTTGATGACTATTCTCGGAAAACCTGGATATACTTTCTTAAGGTTAAAGAATCAAGTGAGGTACTATCTAAATTCAGAGAATTCAAAGCACTAGTAGAAAATCAAACAGACAAGAGAATAAAAGTATTAAGATCAGATAATGGAGGTGAATACAAATCTGACATATTTAAAGAGTTCTGTAATTCTGTTGGGATTAAGAGGGAGTATATTGTGCCGTATAATCCTCAACAAAACGGAGTAGCAAAAAGGAAGAATAGATCCATAATTGAAGCAGCAAAAGCCATGATGCTCGATCAAAACCTTCATACTTCTTTTTGGGTAGAAGCTTCAAATATAGCGGTATATATTCAAAATCGGTGTCCACATTCCATACTAGAAAATATAACACCAGAAGAGGCATTCACAGGGATCAAGCCAGATCTAAGTCATCTCAGGATATTTGGATGTCCTGTATATATTCATGTACCTAAAGAAAAGAGGACTAAACTAGAACCATCAGGTAAGAGAGGTATACTTTTTGGTTATAGTGAAAACACAAAAGGGTATCGAATCTATATTCCAGGACAAAAATCTGTTGAGATAAGTAGAGATGTAAAATTTGATGAAAATAGCACATTTAAAATTTTTGAAGAAGATAACATCCCGGAGATAGAAGAAGACATCACTGCTGAAATTGAGAGGGAGGATATAGAAGAACCTGAACTTCCTGTCATTGAAAATGAGAATACTAATATAATCAATGGTAAGAAAAGGCCATTATGGGCAAGGCAAATAATTAAAGAAAATAATGTAGAACCAAATGAAATATCTCATGAGAATAAAAGGACAAGAACTCAAAAATGTTATGCAGCTCTTATAACTAAAATCAATAACTCAGAACCATCAAATCCTAAGGAGGCATTATCTAATCAAGCATGGAGAGAGGCAATGATTGAAGAATATCAATCTATAATAAAGAATGATGTCTGGGACATAGTACCTAGACCTAAAAACAAAACCGTTGTCTCTTCTAGATGGCTATTCAAAACTAAATATGCTCCTGATTGAAGTGTTGAGAAGCATAAAGCTCGGTTTGTTGCTAGAGGATTCTCACAGAAAGCAGGTATTGACTATGAAGAAACATTTGCTCCTGTAGCTCGATATACATCAGTCAGAACCATTATTGCTATAGCAGCCTCTAAGGGGTGGAAGATACACCAGATGGATGTAAAAACAGCATTTTTAAATGGCACTATTGAAGAAGAAGTATACTTAGAGCAGCCAGAAGGGTTCATTATACATGATGCATCAAAATATGTTTGCAAACTCAAGAAAGCACTATATGGGTTGAAACAAGCTCCTAGAGCTTGGTATGAAAGGATAAACAGCTATCTTTCAAAACTAGGATATTCTAAAAATAATGCAGATCCTAACATTTACTTTAAGATAAAAGATGACAACATGGTTATTTTAGTTCTTTATGTAGATGATCTTTTAATAACAGGAGAGGATCATCTTATTGCAAAATGTAAGCAAGAACTCACTGCTGAATTTGACATGAAAGACTTAGGACTCTTACATTATTTCCTAGGGTTGGAAATGTTTCAAAAGGAAAGCTATATTTTGCTAAATCAACAAAAATACACTTGATATTCTAACCAGGTTTGGAATGATGGAATGTAAGCCTTTATCCACACCTATGGAAACAAATTTGCACAAACTCAAAATTGAAGCAGAAGAGTCTGAATCCACTGATCCTACATTGTACAGAGAGATTGTTGGTTCTCTTATGCACTTGATGAATACTAGACCTGACATATGTTATGCAACCAATGTTGTGAGTCACTTTATGTGTGAGCCCAAGAAAATACACTTAATGGCAGCTAAGCATATCTTGAGATATCTACGAGGCTCTATTGGATTTGGGCTAAAGTATGAAAAGGTAGAAATCAATCTTCAAGGGTATTCGGATTTTGATTGGGCTGGAAGTACTACTGATCGGAAAAGCACTACAGGGTGTTGTTTCAGTCTTGGTTTGGCTATGATCTCTTGGTTTAGTCGAAAGCAATCAACAGTAGCACTAAGCTCCACTGAAGCTGAATATATGGCAGCATCCATGGGAGCACGTGAAGTTGTATGGTTAAGAAAGCTATTATTTGGATTGTTTGGAAAACCTTTAGATCCAACTGTGATTCACTGTGACAATCAAAGTTGTATCAAGTTATCTGTTAATCCAGTTTTCCATAACAGGTCCAAACATATTGAGATTCCATATCATTACATAAGAGATATGGTAGATAGAAATATCATAAAGCTAGAGTACATTAGTACTGAAGAACAGAGTGCTGATATTTTCACTAAGCCACTTGCAAAGCTGAAAATAGAATACTTCAGAAACAAACTTGGTATGATCAAGTTGTGATGTATGATCTAAATTCCTCTTATTTATAAGTTTTTTATTCATGAATAAATGTAAAAATATGTATATTGCAATATTGTGTAAAATGATCATTTGTGTGTGGGTTAACATTTCAAGGTGACGATCTTGTAAATGGTTAACCAAAGTGTCAAGATAGACTACTTAATTGTGTGTCCCGACTGTGCGGAGATCATGATATTCAAGTCTATTTTTATGACGAGACTGCATTAATTTGTGTGTCCCGAAGTGCGGATGTCATGATAGACTTTTGATGTTTAATACTCACTTGCTAAGAGGGAGTGTTAAGTTATAGCTTCATTCGTATTATTATTATTATATATATATATATATATATATTATTTATACAATGATTATAAAAGAGTTGTGATTATATTATTATCTTATTATCATTATTATATTGATGAAATATAATAATGATAATAACATAATAATATATATAAATATTAATATCACATTGGAATAAATCGAACTATGTTCGATGTTTATATTAATAAGTAAAGTATCGACTAATGAGTCGATGTTATTAATAGACTCAGTAATTTGGTTGACTACGATCATCACTAGTCGCTTATGCATTAACATAAGCGACTGTTGTCAATAGTCGCTTATGCTAATGCATCAGCGACTTAAGAGTCGTGTCCATTCAAATACAAAGGGCACGTCTGTTACCGTGACTGTTGCTAGCATACTTATATGCTATGATCGTAGATTGAAAGAACAATCAATCACAACGGCATAGCTTCTTCAATTTGCAATCACAGCATTATCAGTATCACAGTATAGTATATTTATACAGTCATTATATATACATAATCAGTTATTATTATAGCAGAAAATATATTCAAAGATCTTATATTCCTTAACACGGTTAAGGGATTTTGTAGAAGATCGGTTAAGATCTTAACTTTGTTAGGAGTTGCATGGTTAAAGGACTTTAAATATCAACAATGATATTACCTTGTTAGGGGATTTTACAATGAACTGATTAGGTCCACCCTAATGAAAGGGATTTTAACTTGCTTTCACACTTAACAAAAACAATGATCTTCTATGACACTGATTGCCTAATCAGATCATACCTGTTGATCTTTCCTGGTTTGCCTGGCTATTGAGTCTTCTCCTACTCTATCCTCTTTCACTTGGTGGCTGTGATCTCTGTGCAAAAACCTTTTCTCTGCTCTTAACAATTCTCAACAACACATTTCTTGCATCCTATGACCTGTATTTATACAAGAGTTCCCAATAATGAAACCCTTATCTCATAGAACCGCCAGGCTATAAGCTCATCGATAAATCATGCAACAAGCAAAAAGCTGTGCGTTATGAACTGGAGTTTACCTATAAAACATCCGTAGAAATAAATCTAACTTCTGTTAGAAAAGCTAACTCCACTTCTCAGCGGTGGATGTCCCGTATAATTGGGTTTTAACTCAAACTGCTTCCGCAGAATCCGGTGTGAATCTTTAGGTAGTTTAGACTGATGTAACATTAGACCCGGTTCAACTCTGTATGCGCACTAAGACTGGTACTGTGTACTTAGATCGGTTTACTGATGTATTTCCTTTTCTTTATCTATAGGTGCATACACTCTGTTTGTAGTCTACCGGTGTCTTTTAAGTAAGGTGAGTGACCGGTGAGCTTTTACCGGTACATGGTGTTTGTGAATATACACTAATGACAACTTAAATTGCTAACAGTCCGCACTCTATTCTAGAAAACATCACACCTGAGGAAGCCTTTACAGGAAAGAAACTAGATCTAAGTCATCTTAGAATCTTCGGATGTCCTATATACATTCATATTCCGAAAGAGAAAAGAAGCAAACTAGATCCTTCTAGAAAGATAGGAATATTTGTTGGTTACAGTGAAACTACCAAAGGGTACAGGGTATACATAGCAGGACAGATATCCATTGAAGTTAGCAGAGATATCAAATTTGAAGAGGACACTGCTCTAAAATTATCCACACTCATTGAAGAAATATCAAATGAGAATCAGAGGGAGAATATTATAGAATATGATGAAATTGAGAATCAGAGGGAGAATGCCTTTCAAAATAATGAGAATCAAAGAGAGAACATAATAGAAAACTATGAACCTTCTCCATCTCACCTTGAAGACGTTGAAATTCCTAACAAGAAGAAAAGGCCATTATGGGCAAGAAAAATGATTGAGGAAAACAATGTTGAACCAGATGAAATGTCCAAAGAAAGTAAAAGAACAAGGAATAAAAAATGCTACCTTGCACTTATGGAAGAACTTACAAAATCAGAACCAACTAATGTTAAAGAAGTCCTAGCATGTCAAGCCTGGAAAGATGCGATGATCGAAGAATACCAATCTATTGTTAAAAATGATGTTTGGGAAGTAGTGCCTAGACCAAAAGGGAAAACCGTCATCTCCTCTAGATGGTTATTCAAAGTCAAATATACATCCGATGGCAGTATTGAAAAACATAAAGCCAGATTTGTTGCCAGGGATTTTTCTCAAAAGACTGGAATTGAGTACGAAGAAACCTTTGCTCCAATTGCTCGTTACACTTCTATAAGAACTATTATAGCCATTACAACATCCAAAGGGTGGAAGATGCATCAAATGGATGTAAAAACAACATTTCTAAATGGAGTCATTGAAGAAGAAGTATACATAGAACAACCCGGAGGCTTCATCACCCATGACAATAATTATGTTTGCAAATTGAAGAAAGCACTCTACGGTCTCAAGCAAGCTCCCAGGGCTTGGGATGAACGTATAGATAATTATCTATCTAAGTTAGGGTACTCTAAGAATGAAGCCGATCCGAATATATACTTCAAAATGTCCATAGGTGAAATGGTAATCGTAGTTCTTTATGTTGATGATTTACTAATTACTGGAGAAGATCATCTTATTGCTAAATGCAAACAAGAACTCACAAATGAATTTGATATGAAAGATCTAGGATTGTTACACTACTTCTTAGGATTAGAAGTTGTACAGAAATAAAACTATATTTTTCTAAATCAGAGAAAGTATATTATGGATGTCTTAACTAGATTTGGCATGAAGGAATGTAAACCATTAACCACTCCGATGGAAACAAATCTTCATAAACTCAAAGAAGAAGCTGCAAATTCAGAGCCTACAAATTCTTCTTATTACAGACAACTAATTGGAACTCTTATGTTCTTGGTAAACACTCGTCCTAATATCTGCTATGCTACGAATGTTTTAAGTCATTTCATGTGTGAACCTAAGAAGATTCATTTAACAACTGCTAAACATATTTTGAGATACTTATGTGGTACAATTGAATTGGGTCTAAAGTATGAGAATGTTGAGATACATATCCAAGGATTCATTGACTCTGATTGGGCCGGAAACTCTATTGATCGGAAAAGTACTACAGGATGTTGCTTTAGCCTTGGATCAGCAATGATTTCATGGTTCAGTAGAAAACAGTCAACAATTGCTCAAAGTTCTACCGAAGCAGAATGCATGGCTGCCTCTATGGGTGTTCGTGAAGCAATATGGTTAAGGAAGTTACTATTTGGATTGTTTGGCTTGCAAGCCTTTACAACCTACAGTAATTTATTGTGACAATCAAACTTGCATTAAGCTTTCTGTAAATCCAGTTTTTCATAACCGCTCCAAACACAGAGAAATTCCTTATCACTACATAAGAGATATGGTAGACAAAATTGTTATCAAACTTGTCTACATAAGTACTGAAGAACAAAATGCTGATATTTTTACCAAGCCTCTTGCGAAGTTGAAAGTCGAGTACTTCAGACAGAAACTTGGTATGATTAAGTTGTGATTAAATTTCTGAGATTCTCTTAAATATGTAATTTAATGTATTCATGAATAAAATTAAATATTGCAATATTGTGTTTTTTGAAAGATGGCGATCTTTCTTGTGTGTGAAGTCTCTATTGTAAGGTGACAACCTACAATAGTTTGACTTAAGTTATCATCTAATCCAGTTCTGAATTTAGTCGGGGATCATGATAATGAGTGGTTCAAGTTTTGATCCGGATTGTGCCGGATATCTTGACACCTATATTTATCATTAAAATCCAGTTCCAAATTGAGTCGGGGATTGTGATAAATTTTCTTATTAGATTGAATTATGTTCTGGATCATGCCGGAAAGCTTGATTCAAAGAGATTGTGTTATTAAAAGGAAATCTAGTTCCGAATTAAGTCGGGGATTTCAATAACACTCACTTCTTGTGAATATCAATCTCCTCTCGCTAAGAGGGAGTGTTAAATTATAGCATCAAATTGATTGATATAATTATATTAATATAATAGTCGATTACACACACACAGAGATATATATTTCTTATTGTTATTAATAATCGATTATATTAATATTGAAACTGTGTTTATCACTGTCAGCATTTAATTGACACAGTCGATAATTAATATGGCCGAACATATATTGCAATGATGTTATGATTAACTATCGTTCAATAGTTAACGTAACATATCATATTAATATATGATTTGTTACGTTAACTACCAAAAGGTAGTTAATGTTTTTCGGTAGTTAACGTAACACATGTGTGTTGCGAAGGGTTACATATTAAAGAGAGCCGTAGAGTCATGTCTCTACGCAGATGTGGCCTTTCACATTCATATTTATATGGATCGTATGATCAAGAGGAAGCAATCAATTCACACGGCATTGTCTTCTCTCTGCAGTCATATGATTCAGAATTAATAAGTATTCACTGCTCAGAATAATCTAGAAATAAAACAGTACATTTATCTACATCAGATTTCCTCTATCAAGATCCTGCATTCCTAACAGCTACTGGGTAAGTAATGCTTATAGTTATGACTTATGAGAGAGGTGTGATCATGCAAAATATGAAAATGTCAAAATGAGGATGTGCCCGAGTTCTTAGTGGTTGTAACTTGTATCAATGCCAGTGAATCTTTCTCATCCTGTGCTTCCTCTTTTCCTTAAGCTTCATCCTCATTCTTTTCTTTTGTTTTATCCTCTTTGCTGATATATTTAGCGCCTCTCTTATAATGAAGGTGCCTCAACATCTATCCGTTCTTTCCTCTTTTTCTTCTTGACAGTGAATATAATGAGCTATGCATTCATCCTCTATGTTGAAAAACAAAAGGAGCATTTTCATATCATTTGCTTAGGTCCTTAACTGATCACTGCTGAAACTGAAGATGTAACTGCTGAAAATACATTGATGATTTGAGGAGATTATCAAAAATTGAAAATAAGTTTGAACTTGTGGATGGAAAAACTAAATATGAAGTTTCTGTAAAAATAAACCATGTAATTTGCTGGAAGTGAAAAATCAAACCTGCATCTGCTGGAAAAATCATATCTGATTTTTTTTTCAAAGCCCTGGAAAGAAAGAAAAGAAAAGCACATAATTGAAAATAGATGAATATTTCATTAAATAAAAGAGAGCTTTCATGAGCAGGTGTGGGTGCCAACTGAAGTCAAATCTAGGACAGTAGATATGTTTTCTTGGCCGAACATAGTCATCTGAGATTCTGAAGTTGTGAACTATGCAAAAACATGTCTTTCCCTGTAATGTCCCGTTTTGAAAATTTCATATATATCAAACCCCAAGCACACAGTTATGATAATTTCTACTTAATTTATAAATTAACAATTAATATATATTGCTTCTCAATGAAATCAATCCAGAAATTTCATTAGTACATTTGATTGTTGATTAAATATTATATTTAGAATTCTGCTCAGAGTTTCAGACTTATCTTCAGAAGTGGGTAATAAGTTAGCTTGAAATCTGTAGCAAATTGCAATTAATTGGAATGATTTCCAAAGATCTTCAAAATTGTACGCTAGTTATTGACAACAATTCTAAGTTGATTCTAACTGTTTAACACATCAAACTTCCATGCAATCCTTGGGTGAGATTGCCCCAGATTCGGATCAGGTTTTTACATCCTCTAATTCAGTAATGTAATTCAGAGGGATTCCATATTCTAATTCTGGACCTTAAGGGGTTTCGTCCTCAGATCAGATTGAACTGCAGTTCCAAGCTCCAAAGGAGTAATAATCAGATAATATAAAATGTATTCCATTTACTTGTTCTTCCTTATCTTTGGTTGGTATTCCTCATATACCTTTTTCATTTAATGGACATTACTTTTCACGTGCCCCTTGACCTTTATTAAAATTCAAACTGTAATATTAATTACAATTTATGATTAATTTACCATTCTTAAAAGAAATTGCAGGGGCTTTCAGGAGAGGCCATTGCATTTCCAAACATAACATTCTTACAGCCTAGGCACTTTCACCCTTGTGGACCTTTTACTTTGCGATTGTCAGTTAGTTACTTTCCCTTTAGAAACCTACTTTATGCATGTGGTATAAGTTACATAAAACTAATTTTCTTTTCATAACTAACAAAAATATACTTGATGAACCAAAACTCAAAATATACTTAATGAACCTAAACCCAAATGGATCTTGCAAGGTACAAAGCTCAATGCTGAAGCTTATTAATTTTGAGCATTGTAACATTATTTATCTCTTGTAAGCCTTCCCGTGAAATCTCATAACATAACATTGCACATAGAGAGCTAAATTGAAACCTCAACTTTTTAGAGTCTTCCTAAAGAACTCTTCATCCTAAGAAAGAAGAGAATCCCATTTATAATTGTGATTCTCTCCAGCTTAGCACATTTGCAGCTAAGCAAGGACCTTTTTTCTACTTCTCTAAAATAAACAGTAGTACAAACCATTGCACGAAATCCACTTCCTCTGTCTCAAAGATTTTTCATGATGATGCTATGTCTGCCATATCTCTTCAATGCTAGAGTTGGGCATCTTTTCTCAGATATCTAATATATTGTTTCTTTGTCCAAGGGGCTCTTTCTACCTTCAACTCTGTTTTTGGTTCTCCCAATAGGCAGTAGAAGTTTGCAGTTTAATGCCACCATTATTTTTCAATGACATCTCTTCTCTCGAGGATCATCCCTAGCAAATATGGCATTCCAGATTTCTATATGATTTATATATTGTATATGTTGACATAAAAATGAACTAGTACAGTTCTGCATGTATACATGTGTATGTAACAGACTGAGTTTTACTTTGCTACCCATCTTCTCCTTTGGGGCAATCAACAAGATATCATGCCATCTTCTTTATATTATCAGGGACCATACTCTGGGAGCCTGGGATCTTGATTTTAAAGTAGAAATAGCACAATAGAAAGAATAGGTAACACAAAAACACAAGACACGGTAGTTACCCTGGGAAAACCCTCCAACTTGAGGGGAAAAACCCAGCCACACCAAAATATTACTTCGTTGAATAATAGGAGTCTGAATTTTACAATGCTCACAAACTGAAACAATAATAAATCCTTCTCTGAGTCTGCACACACTTAACAATCAATACATAGCATGCATTCCACAATAATATTGAACCTGCAATATAATACTTCACACAGAATACTCTTCTAATAACAATGGATGCTACACACGATAATCACTACAAGAAACACACACGATAATTACAGAAGGAACACCCACGGAATCGACAGTATATGAATGATTCTGAATATCAACAACTGTCACAGAAACAAGAATGTCACTCCAACTGTCACTGAACACACACAGCAAAGATTATCTGCAACAATAATATTGGTCCTGTCCCGTAACACAATCTTTGAATACGATCCAAGAATGAACCCAGGTATCCACAAAAGACCGACGATACAAGGTTAATCTGCCATGTCAACTGGAAACTCTGCCATTGCACAAAATGGCGTCTCTTCATTTTCTTTAACCGACTGACCCTTCATTGCCTGGGTATATGAAACACTTTGTCCATTCGATGCCATAAACTGACGGAACATAAGAAGAAATAATTTCTGGTAATAAAAGCAAAACGACCAGCTTAGTAATACATACATCTCCACAGCAACCAGGAAATGCAATGTCTATCTCAGACAGAGACGACTATGGGAGAAAGATATCTCCCGAAGCTACACAACATCAATATGGGAGACCTCTCTACCACTATTTTAAACTTGGTCATCTTGCAAAAGATCCAAGAATCTAATGCACTTTGGAGTGATTTTGTTCTTGTTCAATTCTCAGCTCAGTTGCAGAGTTTTACTCATGAAATTGCATCAAATTCACAGAAATCTCTGAATTCCTTGAGACTCATGAGTTCTCCTTCCCATCTTCAACCTTGCAAAATGTTTAGCCATTTGATGATTGGACACTTTGTTTAGAGTCTTAGAACAACTTGGTCTTTTTGTTTTCTTGCCCCTTCCTTTTAGCGAGAACCATTTAAATTTTTTTGAATGATGTAAACTTCTAAGGGAGCATTCATAAAGGGGTGGACTATAAACTAACACCAATCCTTGAGTCATTGGTTGAGCATTAAGACCTCCCTTTTTCTTTATGACTTTATCTTAGTATGGATCTCCTAAAAGACTTGGGACAGTTCTCTTCTGCCCCTTTTCCTTACCTTAAAGGTAAAGTCTTTCACAATAAAGACAAAAGTCATACTTTCAAATTTGTATTACTATAAGTTGCTAGGGATGCTCTGCTAATAAAATTTGTGTACAATATGGTAATACTTTTGAATTTTGCTTCCAATTCTGGAAGGCATCATCTAAGCAATACTAATATTTTGATGCAGGTTTTTGTCCTGAGAGATTATGGAAAGGAGACTCTTGCTTTGAGATGGCGGGCTTGGATGACAAACTACTATTTAGACCGTTATTTTGAGAACCGAACTTTCTACAAGATACAATCACAATCACTCATAGACAACCCAGATCAACGGATTGTTGATGATATCAGCTCATTTACTGGGACTGCTCTGTCATTTTCTTTGACACTATTTACAGCAGCTGTAGATTTGATATCTTTCAGCAACATTCTCTTTGGAATTTATCCACCATTGTTTGTGATGCTTATTGTTTATTCTCTTGGGGGAACAGCTATCAGTGTCCTTCTAGGAAAGGTAAAACTAAATATGGAATTGTTTTTAAAGTGGTAAAATCATAAGCTAATCACTTTCTTTGATCTTTTACAACTTGTGAATATAAGCTTTTACAAAACTTGAGTTGCTTTTTTATCCTCTTGTTTAATGCTACAGGGATTGGTCTCCCTGAACTTTATGCAAGAGCAAAAGGAGGCAGACTTTCGATATGGGCTTGTACGCATCCGAGAAAATGCTGAGTCAATTGCCTTCTATAGAGGTGAAGGGAATGAAATGCAGTTGCTTCTTCAGCGATTCAAAGAAGCTTTTGAAAATTTATCTGTAGGTTAAATCGTTATTACTTCATTGTTTAAGTTGATTCATTTATTTTTTTAATACTAGTGGAATTGAATTTAGCTGCACTTCCAATTAATTTGAATTTTGAACTGTGTAAAATTTTTACTTTCAGTTCTAAGGTTTCATTTCTGAAAAACATGTATATCCTAGTGGTCTATGACTCTATCCTACATCTTTATGTACCAAGGTTAAATAACTATTCTTTGAAACTTTGTCATACTATACCATGGCATTGATTTATTTGTCACAGATATATCAAGTCTCCCCCTGTTATTGATTTCTTTTTTTATTGCTTGCAGCAATTATTGATTTCATCAAGGAACTTGGACTTCTTCACTAGTGGTTACCGTTATCTTATTCAAATTTTACCTGCAGCAGTTGTGGCTCCTATGTATTTCTCAGGAAAAATTGAATTTGGAGTGATAAACCAATCCTACTCCGCTTTTAATCACGTCTTGGGAGACTTCTCATTAATTGTCTACCAGTTTCAAGCTCTTAGTGCTTTCTCAGCTGTTATTGATCGGTTAGGTATTTAATTGTAACTTACTTTCTTCTCCTTCTTATATTACCTTGGTGAACAAAATATGTATATTGCAAAATCAAACTCCTTTGTGTTAGAATGCCTGATGATACATATTCTGAAATATGGAAAATGTCATAATATATAAGGTCATGTTACAATATGCTATGTAGCTATTCTCTATTGATGAATGATATCAACAGAAATAGCATGATATGTTTGGTATGTGCAATATCCCAGGCATGCAAACAAGGAAACAAAATGCACAAAATAAGACGAGCGAAACAGTGCTATTGACTTGAATTCAGAGTACTGAGGATTACAACCCGGTATGCTACTGATTGATCCACGTTGGATATTGATGTTGCACAATTACAGTCATACAATAGCGATGCAAGGATAAATTGCTGTCTGCATTGAATATGTCTGATTGGTGATAGTGGTCGCAGACCTCCAAGAAGCTGCCAACTTTAGTTGCAAATTGCTGATCACGATATTGTCACCTCCCCAATGCCAAGATGCAGATCACCGCTATGATATACTGCGAAGTGCAAATGATTGTGATGCTCCAATATTGATTGCGGCCCTTATAGAGATTGCTGTGTGATGCATATAATCATGTACCAATGTTCTGATGAAGTATTGCTGATGAATGCCGCCCCTTCTCCAAACAATGTGAAAGTATGATTGTGATTCCCGTGAAGTATGAGATATCGAATTCTGATCACCAAAGGAAATATGCGGCCCGGAAGCTGGCTATTGATATACACTGAGGTATACACGAAAGATGCAATTTGATGGCAATATGAATGTTGCTTATAGCAGATCAAAATATATGTAGTGCACCATTATCCTGGACTCGGATCTGCCTTGTTATGTCGATGAGTAGTGTCGCTGTATAATGTTTGCCTGTGCCAATAGCCTATTGTTGAGGCCACATGATATCTCAGATGAAGTTGTCAAATTACTGATGCTTGATAAGTACCAGTTCTGAATGAAGTGCCTTAACCGAACATATAGTGCTACATCCGATATAGCTATGAGGATATTATCTCAGGTATATTATTGCCGAGTGTGAAGCAATAGCTTATCGTGCAAAGGGAATATCTCTGATCTCCAACTGATATCAATGCTGATCTGCAAGCAAGATGATCACATGTATCAGTCCAATTAGGTCTTGAAGAGATCACCTAATTGGAGAAATAACAGATTAGGGAGGATCTCACCTCTGAAGACTCAAAATAAAATTAACAATATCCAGAATGCCTTCACAATTCTCTTTTTCCTCCTTTTATAATAGCCTTTTCCCTATTTTGAGAGAAATACTTTATTTTATTTCTTTTATTTCATCTCCCTCCAAAATACAACGTTATCTTATAATTTAAAGTTTACATTATAATAAAGTCACTTTATTAATTGACTTTTAATAATACTTATTTTATTGAATTCTCTTTTAATTAAATTAATTAAAATAAAGTCGTCCTTTTAATATTTAATTTATTTTGACAACTTTAAAATAATTAATTAATTTATTTCGCCAACATTTGGGGACATTATAGCCCTCCCTTTCCGGAGATTGCTTGCCCTCAAGCAATCTGCACCTGCATGCTGAACCAAATACTTGGATCTCATATCAACCTTAGGAACACTTCTCCACCAAAATGCTGCGCTACTATGATATCAATGCCAATATACCACAAACTGTGAAGCAACATAATGGAATCCATGTGAAACAATATACCCAACTAGTCAAATACTTAGATCCCAAATATAGAACCTTCTGTATGAGATGAAGTAGTAGTCTAATACCAAAAAATCATCATCAATCATCCAACCATACATTTAGACCAACCAAAGAATGTGATAAGCAACTCTCACATATTAAAAAGTCAACAGACTAGGCCACCACATATTGCTGTTATATCTCAAACCTGCAACAATTAGGATGGCAACATGAGGATTTCCCATCAAGTAATCGTGTTCCCACACATTCCAATGCATACCCATAGCTGATGTAGACCTAAACAATTCTATTTATTTGGACAACTTTAAAATAATTAATTGAGTTTATTTATTTTGCCAACATTTGGGGACATTACAAAATATTGAAGAGTATTGTAGTCAGTCCTAACCATGAATTTTGCTCTCATCAAATATTGCCTAAACTTGGGCAATGTATGTATGATCTTCTTATCGTAGATCAAGTTGAGTCTTTTAGTCCCCTTAAGCTTTCGACTCTCAAATGTGATGGGATGGCGATCCTGCATCAACACCGCTCTAATGTCCTCTTCGGATGCATCACACTCGAGAAAAAAATATCA
Organism: Chamaecyparis obtusa; assembly: GCA_027943335.1. NCBI lineage: Eukaryota > Viridiplantae > Streptophyta > Pinopsida > Cupressales > Cupressaceae > Chamaecyparis > Chamaecyparis obtusa. The sequence goes on from BSBK01006320.1 coordinate 378,757, forward strand.
AGAGAAGTCAGGCAATGCCAACATTGGACATATACTCATCGTCACCTTGAACTTGTCGAAGGCTTGCTGGGCTTCCTTTGTTCAACTAAGCACTCCTTTCTTCATGAGGTTTTGTCAAAGGAGTACCAAGCTATGAGAATCCCCTCACGAACCGCCTATAGTAATTGCATAGGCCAATGAACCCTCAGAACTTTGTGAGTGTCCTAGGAGTGGGCTAATCGAGAATTGCTTGTATCTTCTTTTGGTGCACCTAAAGCCATTGAATCCTCAGAACAATACAATAACCATGAATTACAAACATCCCAATCTGAAATACAAAAATAACAGTAAGATTGGATGATAAGGAACTTGTGAATACATTGGCGAACTCTGCTGTGAATCCGCACCGGAGATGAACTAGGTTTCCGTCCAATCCACTGAGAAAGCCTGAAGGTTTCCATCCTCAGGTTTTAAAATCGAAAGCTGAAGCTTCCTGAATTCTCAATGAGAAATAAAATCCATAAATTGAGCATCCTCAACTGAGACTCCAAGCCTTCCTTTAAGGCTGTAGCTGTGACTCTTCAGTTTCCCCATTCTGTCTCTTCATATTCCCACTCCGTCTCTTTATATTTCCACCTTAAGTCACTTTTAAATAAATATGACCATTAAGTTATAAAGTGACATAATAAATAAAGTGAGGAATCTTCTGACATTAAAACAGAGGACCAAACGAACTCGGAAGATGATGTGTGATAGCTTGCCGGAAAGCTGTCGGCAAGACGCTCCAAGTCCAATATTGAAATGCCAAGAAATCTGTACCCCGCCAACTTACTATAAATAGTAAGTACCCTGTAAACCTGTGGAAACTACTCCGGATGGCCTGAAACTGAAATCACCTAGGCCAAATATCCTACTGATCACTGCCACACCTCGGTTAACCCACCAGACCATGATGAAGTGGCTAACGACACGACATGAAAAAATGTGCCCCAAAAAGGGGACATTACAAGGATTTATACAAATATAACATTTAAGTTTAAGCGTCATTTATTTCTTTCTTATACTTTAAGTTATATTTGTATAAATATTGTCTGGATGTTTGAGATAGGTTTCAACTTCATAGGAGTTAAAATGCAGATTCTAGATTTCGGGGGTTTTCAAAAAATTCCGGACTTAGCCAAATTTCAGGATTCAGCATGCCTTCAGTAGTGTTATCTCCCACAACCTGTCCTGGCTTTTTGAGGACAAATTGAAGTTGGAACAAGGATTTTCTAATGATTCTAAGACCTAAAAAGGTCATTCCATCATTTGCAAAGACTTAGAAGAGAGGAAAAAAGCTTGGGAGAAGAATATAGGGGTTTTAGAAAATAGATTAGCAAATCGATTGGCTAGAGCGTGAGGAGACCCAGTGGAGGACCTTGAGGTTGAGAGTGAGGGGTCTGAGGATGATGATGATTATGAGGAGGATGAGGATGATGAGGATGCCACTGAGGTTGAGCCTCAGACACAGGGACAGAAGATGGCTGCAAAATATTCCATGACCTATCTTAGGTGTACATGTAGGAAGACATAGGGCCTTAGTCTTCTAGGCTCTAGCTTTTATTTTGATATATGTTTTGAACTTTGTAATAGCTCCATTTTGAGCGAGCATTGGAGTTAGTGGATTTAGCCTATCATTGGGTCTTTGTAAGCTAATTTTGGTGATTAGAGGACCTTGTTGTGGGTTTTGGCCCCGTTTTGAGGGACTTAGTATTTATAGTAAGTCAACATATGGTTCTACTGAGCTCAGATGATTTAGAGGAGTTATATGATGCTCTCAGATTTTATTTCTGGCTTCCAATTTGGACTCCAAGATTCTTGGAGGGAGCATCTATTTTTAGTAAGTCACCTCGTCAGGTTCATTCACCGTCTTTCTTCATCAGGATCACGATTGTGCTGTTAGATTTCAATTCTGATGCGTCTTCAGTCATTTTCGCAAGATGAGTGAATTATGTTTATTATTTAATTAAAATGGATAAGGTTGCCATTTTTATTGGGAATCTATTTTGGGCATCTTAGTGTTATAGCTCGTTGGAACCGGGTTGAGAAGTTTTAAATCCTGAGCTCATAAAACAGAGACCCTGTGTGTCAGAATATGGTTATTTTAATTAAAGGGTCTTTTTTTCATCATTAAAGTGGAAAGAAATATAATTGTTTATTATATTTCAAATGTGCAACCATAAAGCAAGTGGCTTTTAAGTGAAAAGTGTCATTGAGAAGCTATGGAAATATTATATATACAACTTTATGAGAATTCGAACCTCATTCTTGACTTATGCAATTTTTATGAAGTTTTTGGTTGTGGAGAAGTTGGCAAGGGTTTGAGGACTGATTCCTCACTTCTGCAATTTGAATCATCATTAATTGGTGGTGAATTTTGCTACTGAATTTTGGAAATCTAATTTTGATTCTGTGGATGCAAATTTGGTGCTGTTGTATACCAAATTTCAGGAGAATTGTTAATTTGTTGCTGTTATTGAGGTATTCATAATTCTGGTTTGATTATCTTCAGAAGATTATATTGATACTAGAAGGTTGTTATATCTTCTAGTCTGGTTACGAATTGTTAGCAAGGATATGATATTTTCCAGAGGAGCCGCATTTCAAATCAGAGAACCAAATAATTAATTATTGGCTGCAAATTACACCTGGAGGCTGCGTTTTGTCTTCTAGCAGCTATACGTTCAAGTTAAGAGATTGCTTTGCATTGGAGAGAGCTGCGTAAGCATTTGGGAGGTCTGCATTTCATCATTGTGGGCCTGCGTTCTATATTCTCAAGGCTGCTTTCAGACTTTGGAGTCTTATGGTCCTTTTGGTGGCTGCGTTTTCTTCTAGGTTGGCCACGATTTGCAATTAAGGTGCCAATTTGATATGTGGTTTCGTAATTGACAAATTTGTAAATTTAATCCATTCTGGTGAGCTCGGAAGTTTAGAATTCATTGATATTAAACATTATTTTATTCTAGAAATATTTTTGAAGTCAAATATTATCATATAAAAAACAAAACATTGCAAGCAAATTCAGAATTAAATATTACCTTCAGCAAAGAGCCAGGCAGGTTCTTTACAAACTTTTCATTCCATGGATTTCATATTCTATGAATATTGTAGACTTTTGACAGTGACACTATTTATATTTCAGATTTTTAATGTGTTATTTAGTAACTAGTTTAACAGTTAACTTATTTCCTTCAGAAATTCGCATTTATACTTATGTGATCAATGTAAACTTGTTTATGTGTGCAAAGTAGCTTCTATTTATCTCAATTATTGTGTCTTTAATGTTAATTGACTGAATGATGCATGAAAAAAGTTTTAAATCCTTAAAAATCTTTGAATTTCTTGGGTTTTTCAATTTGCCGAGTCCAGGCGCTGAGTCCGAGCTTGAATCTAGCTTGCTGAGTCCGAGCCCGAATCCAGCTTGCCGAGTCCGAGGCGAGTCCGAGTCTTGTAACTATGAAGTGGAGTGTATGAGGAAGGTGAAAGAGTGATGTGGAATTAGAAATAGGGGTGGAATTAAAATTATTAATTTCCTCATATGTGAGCAAATTAGACAATTAAATAAATTAATTTATTTAATTGTGGGAAGAGGATAAAGGGGGCTAAATAAATAAATGTATTTATTTACCAAAGAGGCGACATTAGGGTAAAGGACAAATTAAATGATTATTTGCCCAAGGACAAAGATTAAATAATTGAGGAAATTATTTAATTTGACAAGTGACAAATTGACAGGACATGGTCAAATTGGAGGATAAACATTAATAACTGCAGGGACATGTACATAGATCATTCAATAATTTTCACCTTGTTGAAAATTGGATGGTGCCACCCAAGGACTTGAATAAATGGCCATCGCTGTTAAGAACCACCAAAATCCCATTCAATTAATGGAAGAGTGACACAGTATTGATGAATGATAAAGACCAAATGCACAATATAGAAGACATGTTAAAAAGGGGAGCCATAGGCATTGGCCATATTTAAGTGTCTACAAATGCCACGTCCTTTCCAAATGATGTGAAAGTATGATCATGATTTTGCCAAGGATGAGATATCGAATTATGATCAGCAAAGGAAATTTGTGGCCTGCAAGCTGGCTATCAATAATAAATATACACTGAGGTATAGATGAAAGATACAATCTGGTGGCAATATGAGTGTTGCTTATAGCAGATCGAAAATGATGTTGCACACCACTATACTAGACTCAGATCTGCCTTTGTATGTCGATGAGTAGTGTCGCTATATAATGTTTGGCAGCGCCAATAGCCTATGATTGAGGCTACATGATATCTCGGATGAAGAAGTCGAATTACTGATGCCTGATATGTACCAGTTCTGAATTGTCTGAACCGAACATACATTGCTAGCTTCGATATCGCTACGAGGATATGATCTCAAATATATTATTTCCGAGTGTGAAGCAATCGCTAATTGAGCTAAGGGAATATTGCTAATCTCCAACTGATATCAATGCTGATCTGCAAGCAAGATGAATCACATGTATTAGTCCAATTAGGTCTCGAAGAGACTTCACCTAATTGGAGAAATAGTAGACTAGTGAGGATATCTCACCTCTGAAATTGCAACTCCAATCGAATTCCCAAATAGGAGTTTCAATCGCAAGAAAATGTAAGGTTGAATGATGATAATGATCTCCTAGCAAGCTGATTTAATTATGATACTCTAACACTATAATTCAAATGTGTCAGCCAACCCAAATGGGTGTCCAAATGCTAAAAATCAAAATAGGTCCTAACAATGAAAAGGTGGACTACTAGTGCGCCCCCTCAAACGGGCCCCCATTCAAGGCTAATTAGCTCATGGGTGACCAATTGAGCTAACAACAAGTTATAAATTGGTCTGGTCTAAGGAGGGGATATGACATATATGCCACAATAAAGTTGGTTTAGTTGAATGCACCATCTGAGGATTTGTGAGAATGGGCCATAGACCAATTTGGAGATTTTTGATTTAGGATAAATACTTGGTTGTGTTAATCAACAAGGTTTTAGATCTTGGGTGTTTAACATTGTTGGTGGTTCGGATTTGGTATTTGGTATGATTAGGTTTGGTTACATAGAGAGAGAGACACACACGTGTATATATATATATATATATATATATATATATATATATATATATATATATATATATCTTTTTACATACACGATATAAACAAATATATGTAAATGTACATATATACATATATGATATATACACATATTCACATGATGCGCACACACATATGTATGTGTTTGTATGTATATATACAAACATGTGTGCATAGATATACACACATAAATGTGTATATATACAGATAAGTATATATACATATATATGCATATATATAATACACACGTGTATATGTACATACACATATAAATATACATATACATAACACAGCTGATACTTGATAATTCAAGGCTAATTTTCTAATGTTGAAAATAAATCAAAATGGCTTATATTAGTAGTGCATCTGCATTTGACTCTACTTTTGGACATCCTTTTTCAAGATTCTAGTATTTTTGTTAGCTGATTTCAAATTAGTTTGTTTTCTTTTCACTATTCCTACACTATGTATATGTTCATTTTAAAGTGGTACTTTTTGGAATATTTTATTCTCATTTCTTAAATCTGTAAAAGTTATCATTTGGAAAAAGTGCTCTGAGCTCATAAACTTGGAACGGAAATCAGACTTATGTTGGAGATGTTGTCATTCAAAGTTTCAAATGTTCAAGTTGAGTCATTGTTTTCTTGTTTAAGATTTTGATAGGTGAATTATAGTAAAGGTTGGTGTCAGGCTTTTTATCAGCACTTGTCTTTCGTCTTGGCAAGTAAATTTGTGTACTTCTGAGTTATTTAATTTCATTGCTTCTCACTTTGTAATTTTTTTTCTTTGTTAGAATTACTTTTGTAACTTGTTTAGACCTATCAAATTATGGAGATCTGCTGGTTTCTGCTTTAGTCAATAGAATAAACATTCATCTTTTAATTCATATTGTATTGTTGCAAATCTTATATTGAAAAACTTTGTTTGTGAGATAAGTCCCTTTAGTGCTTGTTCTCAACCTCCGAGATAAAGAAGATAGTTCAGGTCTACTTTTCAGTTATTTCCTCTCATGCAAACCCCTAAATTATAATATCAATAGTGTACATAATTGTAAACTTTATATAGATTTAGGTTTCAGTAGTTTTAGATCTCAGCGAGCTTCACCTGCTAATTTGAAGAGATATTTTATGTTGTGTGCTATTCCGTATTGTGTTCTCACAAGAGACAAAGTAGAAGGGTAACAAATATTAAGTTCTACCTAGATATCTGTACATTTATTTGGGTAATTGTATGTAATATATAATATTCACAGACATGCACATTTTAAACAAAAATGACACCTACATTTATTGCCAAAAGTAGTAAAGAAGAATAGAGTAAAATTAAAATACACTGTACAGTGAAATATTATTTAATTTTGATAGTATCAGAATTTTTTAATAGGATTGAATTGCAAGTATATATTTATGTGTCTATGCATGTTAAAATGTAGAAATTAAGAGAAAATATTAGCTTTTGTTTCCTCTCTATACCTGCACACAAACAGTATATAACAAAGATACTTTACAAAGAAAACCATGGACGTTTAGAACAAAGAGTGGACATCATCAAACCACATCTGTAGATCATGATTTCTTCATTGTTAAAGCTTGAGAATTTGGAAGTCCAATCAATTTGTCTAGCAAACTTATCTCAATTAACAAACAATCAATATTCTTTTGCTTTGTCCAAGGCGCGATAAACAACATTTATTCCAGTCAGTCAGTATTCATCAAAGTCAATACAGTGTTTATCACTGTAAAATGCATTCAAAGAAGTCAATTTTATCAAGGATATAACTTATAAGTTATAACTTGCTGGAACCACAAGCTAAGTTGCTGATGTCAGATTTTTCTAGGCACAAATACCATGAACAGGTTACTGACTTCATGCTTCATTCATACTGACATCAGTAGCTCTATTCTCTATGATGCTATCTTTCTTTTGCAAAATCACTTTCATTGAATTGAATAGATGAATGGGTAATTATATAGGAAAATCAGGTATTTGAAATGTGTTTACATATGTTGCATGATGCTTTAATTGCAGGTTGGTTGATTAAAGGTGAAAATTAGAAAAGTAAGATTTAAAATAGTAAGTTTATGTTGTTAATAGTTATTATCAACTATATGCATATGATGCATTGTGGGAAATATCTTCACACATAGTTTACATAGAAAAACATTTTTTCAATTTCTGTTTAGAATTTTAGCAGCTTTCTGGCCAATAATATCTGGACAGCACTTGACAAAGATCCTTGTATGGCAGCACCATATATAGCATACATGTTCAAACCACATGGGTAGAGCTATATACAAAGCCTCAAGTGATAGTGATATGAGGGAATAACCATCATTAATTTCCCCATGGAAACCGTCCCTTAGCCCAGAAACATTAGTGAGGAAATTCTAGTTGCAATACAATACAAAATACCTAGCCTGGATATCAATGCCAAGAGGAGTCTACTTAGGTGGTAAATGGGAATAAACTCCAGGGAATGTATAAATATGAACAACAAATAGAGGTTGCAAGATCTGCATCATTTGGACATCACTGTTGATCTTTTTAGCATGTTTACTTTTTTTCCAAAAATTAGTTGACCCAACAGGGCTCTTCCACCTGCCCCTTGGTGTCTAGATCACAAATCTGCTTTTCAACCTTCTCATGGATATTACCATCTTTTGGTTGGTATACCAGAGGCTGTTTTTTCACTTTCTCTACTTGTCTCCTTAGTTATCGGGCTCATTAAGCTAGTTTTTGTTAGTCTATTTCAGCCTTTATTAATCCAGAGCAAAGTTCCATGACTCGGATTCGCCCATGACTCGGCAGGGTCGACTCGACCCATGACTCGCCGATGACTCGACAACGACTCGGCTATGACTTGACAAAATAAAAAAACAGAGATTTTTTACGATTGAAAACTTGTATCACGCACCCATTATTGAATAAAGCTTAAAGACACTATAACATCATCAAATAGAATCTAATTTGATCACATACATAAACATACATCCATCACATAAGTACAAACGTAAATTGTAGCTGAAGGAAATAGAAAACATAGATATGCAGAATTATAAAATATAAATATTGTCAAATGTATATAAAATCTATGAAATCCATGACATCAAATGCTCCCAAACATGTGTTAAGTTGTAAACAACAAAAACAAGTCTATGGTTCAGGCTCTAGGTCAGCCTCATCCTCAAAGTAGTCTGTCTGCCTCCTACAAATGCGTTTGAGGTAGGTCCTGTATGACTGACAAGCCACAATCTCTGCTTGTGAGGTGCCACTTTGATCAACATCAGCTACACGGGCAGCTGATCATACTCTATCCTCCTCTGCTATAACCATAGCCACAGCCTCAGCCTCTCTGTCTGCCTGGTCAGCCCAATCATGGTTCTCCTCAGTGAAGATAGGATCGGTAGACTCAGTGAGCCACTCGAACTCCGGATCGATCTTTGCTAGAGTGACCAGAGAGGAGTCAGTGTCCAAAATCTGTCTAGTCCTCAGACGGAGGTTGTAATGAATGAAGACAAGATTATTCAACCTCTCCACAGACAATCTATTATGTCTCTTTGAGTGGATGTACTCGAACATGGACCAATTGCGCTCACATCTAGAAGCACTGAATGGCTGACTCAAAATATGGATGGCAAGTTTTTGAAGGTTTGGGGTTGTAGGCCCAAACATTTGCCACCATCTATCTAAAATAAGGAAAAGAAAAAAATCAGTCTCATTTCCAACTTTAAGGATAGATTATAAAATCAATTTTGCATAAGCCATAAACTTTATAATCTTAAGTTTAAGTTTAACATATATTTCTACTTGGCTGCAATGTTGTCCTAGCCTCTTTGCACATCTTGCTTGCAAAAATCACCCCTTGTTGATTATTATATGCATCTATCTCTTGCACTATAAATGTGCTATAGGTAGACATCCTTTGCATCACTGTATATAGGCCACTAAGAACCTCCTCATCCGCCTTGAAGTTATCAAGGAAACGAAATGACAGATTGAGGTAGTAATTTGTTGCATGGATGGGCCTATGAAGCTGGTTTTGCCATCTCCTATCAATGATCTCCCAAATGGGGCCATACTTATCCTCAATTCCTACATACTTGGATCTAATGGCCTCCTTGGCCCTATCCATGCCCTTATATATGTTAAAGCTTGCCAATATCCTCTAACATGAGGTCAAGGCAATGGGCTGCACATGGAGACCAAAAAAATTTCTGGTGCCTCTCCATCAAAAGTTTACCTGTAGCAATTTTAAATTAATTAGAAATTTAGAAGTGTTAAGAAAATCTTAAATAAATTTATAGATGCCTCTCCATCAAAACTTAAAAAGTTATAAGTTTACCTGCAGCAGCATAACTTGCTGCATTATCCGTCACCACCCACACCACATTTTCTTCTCCCACTTCAAGTATAACTTCCTCAATAGCCGCATATAAGTATGTGGCATTCTTCACATGTGAGGAAGCATCAATAGAATTCAAGAACGTGGTGGTTCCTGAATATAAAGAAAAATAATTATCAATTATCATGGATCAATCAAAAAATCAAAATCAAAATTAAATTATTGAATGCATTTGGGGAAGTAGAATTCAATGAACAATCACCTCTGTTGGAAACAAGAAAATTTAGGAGTGTCTTATTCCTCCTATCCATCCAACCATTTGTCATGATGGTGCATCCCTTTTGGCTCCAAGACTGTTTGTGGTCCTCTAGATCAAGCTGCATATCATTAACCATTTCTAACAAGAGGGGGCCACTTAACTCAACATCAGTAGGGGCTTTAAAGCCTGCCCCACAAATGGTTATGAAATCTATCATGCCTTGCCAATAAGGAGACCTGTCACAAATAGATTACAATTAATCATTAGACAAAACATAGTTCAACTTCAAACTATAAATTTTAAAATTTAATTTTAAAATTAAAGGAATCAAATAAAAGAGAATTACTTGGCTGCAAGAAATGGATGTTGCAAAAGTACCAAAACTTGCAAATTTGTTTTCGTGCAACATCATGGACCTCCTTGTTCCAACCCATGTTCTCAAGTGAGAGCTGTGCACTAGGAGTAGTACGTGGCACAAAATAACTGTCCAACTTTGATTTTCGGGTTCTAGGGCCAAGGGTAATAGTGCCACTGGAAGGAGCAGCAGTAGAAACACTAGCACTAGGACAAAAGGGAGGCATGGAAGAACCCTCTCCAACACAGCCTGCAGATGTGGATGCGGATGCAGATGCGGGTGTGGATGAATGGGAGCCAATAGCATTTATCTCTTCCTGTTACCTCTTTTTAGTTTCCTTTTTCTTCTGCATATTTTTTCTAACCGGACATAACAAAAATGAATTGCCTTGGGAGTTGCCAATAAACATGGGTCAGCATCATTGCCAGGTATGCCGGCAATATGATATTTAAGCCTATTGATGCCACCATGAAAAATCTCTTTACAAAACATGCATTTTGTTTGGTTTCTTTGTCTACCGGGAAACTCTTCGGTATATTTCCAACATGGACACTTTTGAGGTGTTGGGAGGAATTAATGTTTTCAAAACTTGAAGGCGGCTGCAATAAAATTATAAAACTTCAAAAAAATTTAAAAAAAAAATGGAAAACCATAAATATACAAAAAAAAATCAACAAAATTTTGAAAATTTAACACTTACCTCTTTCAAATGAGTTGAGAAGTCTTGGAATAGATGCTATGAGCTCCTTGATGCTCTCAATGCAAACCTATGCTTCCCCAATTCGATTTTGTGGACTCCTTGATACTCTTCTTCCCGGCTGGTTGCAAACCTATGGCCTCTATTTTTTCTTCCTCCCTCTCTCTCTCTCTTTTCCTCTCTTCTTCTCATAGAAAGCAACTACAATGTCTTTTAAGGAAAATATGAAAACACTCATGCAAAAGAAAGTCTAAAATGGTCAAAAGTTTTTTTTTTTTTTAATGCCCAGCCGGGCCTGCCGCGGCGCGGGTCATGGCATGACACGTTGACTCGGCAAGTCATGCGGGTCATGACCCATGACCCATCAGGTCATTAAAACCCGGCCAGGTGTGCTCGGCCCGCAGGTCTTCATAACCCGCGTGACTCGCGGCAGGTTAGGGAACTTTGATCCAGAGTTCTATTACAATATCCATCTTTGCATTGATCATAATCACCTAGGTGTGAAGTTGGATTTTATGCAAATGGATCTGCTTGATTTTATATGTGAGTTTTCGTTTATACATAATATAATTCTATGTTTCAATCTGGTCACATAAATTCTAGCAATTTAAATAGTTGCCAATCTTTAGCTTTTTACTTTGCATCTTTTTGGGTTCCTATGAGATATAATGATTATGAAATCCCCATTATAATACTGAGATCTTTAGAAATATCAACTTAAACACGTACCTAGATCATACAATGAAAGAATTATTGCAATAAATTGATATACGTGGAACAATGTTTCTTTAAATCATAGGTAAAATATACATATTTTTCCCATATAAGCAGTAGAAAGATACACACCTCTGCACAAAAAAACTCATAAGCAGGGATGCTAACATACTCAAGATTTGCTTTAGCATACAGATGATCTAGGATCTATGGAGAGATTCGATTACTAGCTTTAGTATTGTCACAAGACAATGTAAAAGAGAACTTTGATAAGTTTGTGAACAGGTAGGGTCTTTTCATCTATCATTGTTATTTACTGAAGGTTGTAACATGGTCTGTGGTTGGGTTCTATTGGCAGAACATCCAACCAAATCGCTATAAGCTCACAGACACCTTCAGTTACTGTATACTTCTGGATGAGTAACATGATACATCTGATATGATGGAATCAAGGTTCCTGCTTGCTCTCCTGCAATGCCAATTTGTTATTGTCAATATGGTCTGTGTCAATCAAAGGAGCTCCTTAGTGTGATGTAAATGAATCTTCTCGGAATTTAAATTTTGGCAAGGCATCCAAAATTATGGTAAGTGGAATAATATAAGTGGAAAATTGTTACAGTTGGGTTATTATGGTCTCCTAGATTTGGATGCTTTCCCTTATAGCTCTTTGTTTGGTTGTGAGCAACAATTGCTAGGATTGCATTTAATGAGAAATGGCTTGAAAAGCAATTGATTTTTTCATGAAACAATATGGAAGTTCTTGTATGCACTAGAGAAACAATCGTGCATAGAAAACAAAGAATCTGTTGCATTTGTAGCTAAAAGTTTTCATGCAAAACAAAAGGCTAGCAAACTTTGAAGGCAACTAAGTGAACAGCATGCAATGCGAAAGGGTAAGCAAACTTGCATGCATGGTTTTACTTTAGATTGTTTTAGAAGGCCTTTAAAGTTTATTTGTGTTGCAAATAATTTTGTAAATTTGTAATGTTACTTGTGTCTTTTTTGTATGTGTGGGCTTGGTCCATTTTTTGATAATAAAATTTTAACCTTTATAAAATAATTTTTTTAACTGGAAATTATCAGCCGAATTGCAGGATAGGGGGGCAAGCTGGGTAGAAAACCCTGAGAACTGAGAAGTAATGCAGTGTGTGTTAAATTTTATGGAACCACCATTTGACTATAAAATCCAGACAAATCAATCCAAACCTTATTATTTGTGAGATTGAGAACTTGGAAGCTGCATGATAGACTATTAGTGCTGTAAACAATAAGCACTAAAGCTCACACATATTCCAACAACTGAACTCAGAAGGTGAGAATACAGAGCGTTCTGTGGATGTGTATCTGGGATGCATACCCTTTTTGTTGGAGAGACCAACCACCACGGAATGTTTAACTAGTGCAAGCCCAATAATCTTCCCTGTAAATGGATAGCTAAAATTGCTCTTTACTAGTGTTGCGATGATATTTTTCTTAGGATGAGATTTGTTCCTTACCTGTCTGTTATTGCATCCATGACAGGTGAGTTCAGTGATATTCTGGATCAAAGCAATGCACCAGTGATAGAAGATTCCAAACCACAGATAATTATTTTGAAGTCTGGGATGATGTACACTGGCACATCTGGCTCAGAATCAAATGGAACAGCTAATTTTCAAGCTCGCCCAAAACTTTTGGAAATTGAGAATTTAACATTACAAACACCACAATACAGTATGACTCTTGTTGAAGATTTGTCATTGGTGGTCTATAAAGGAGATCATTTACTAGTAAGTTATTTAGATTTTTATGGTCTAATTTGAACCTTAATAAAACTGATGCTTCTATCTGAGGCACAGTCATAAATATTAATAGCTGATTTCTCTACAGATAATGGGTCCAAGCGGAAGTGGTAAAACATCTTTATTGAGATCCATTGCCGGTCTATGGTCATCTGGTAGAGGCACCATTAAGTTCCACGTAAAACAGAATAAGCAAGATCTCAGCAGAGCCATTCCTGGGGGAGTGACTGACAGTAACCAGCTACTTAATGAAGCAAAATCCCAGACAGATGACAAGGAGCAGGAACCGTTAGATTTAACTGTAAGAAACTTTGAGTCACTCCTTTTCCTTCCTCAAAGGCCTTACATGGTTTTGGGAACACTACGTCAGCAGCTTCTTTACCCTACATGGATTGAAGATCTTATTAGTGTTGAAGAATCTAGTAAAAGTAAAGGTAAATTCTATTTGTAGCCTTCAATATCTCATATATAGTTATTCTATTGAAATTAATTCATTTTTCAAGATAGAAAATTTATATTAATGTCCTGAACAACTAAAGTAGGTGGAAGAGATTCAAAAGCATTTTCATTTGCATTAGAAAATTACTATTGTAAAAATAATTGAATTTTCCAAAAATTAACTAAACATTAAAACAATCTGAACATAACTACAGGATTTCAACCTCAAGTGTTTAAATTACTGAGGTGGAAGCAACCAGAGGGTCATTTAAAGGAGAAGTAGAAACAAACAAGTATGGTTTAAAGTTTAAACATATTGGATTATGGAATTGAATAATTTAAAATTTTAAACCCATGAGGAAATAATTAAACTTTACACATTTGCTTTCCTATTATCTTGTCTGCATGTTTTCCAGTGTGTTCCTTTCTACTTATTGTCTCAAAGAGATGAAATATTTTGTAAGCATTATACTACATGGCTAACCAACAGATAGAATTTTTACGCACAAAATTTCTCTCATTTTTGTTTTCTTGTCAATGAAAATGTTTTCTTTACTATGGAAGCCTGCTGCAGGAATGGATGCTTATCAAAAACTTCAATATTCAGATCATATCAGTGACTGAAATTTTGCAGGAAAGAAATAATGATTGAAATTGGACTCCAATTTACTACCTATGCCTTATGCTACTTAATGTTTATAGAGTAACCAATATTTTGTAAGTTGTTAATAGCCTTCCTTGCTTTGATAAGAGAAAGCAATGGTCCTCAAAATCTGTTATACCTGTCTTTAGCTTTTCTGAAAATTTCCATTCATGCTATCAAGTCTTGTGGCTTGACTAGTGAGTCTCATCAAGTCCTTTCAGAAACTTGCAAGTCAGTCGAAACTTGCTGAGTATGCTAGACTTGTTTGTTATGAGGTAGAGACTTGTTGTCAAAAAGTCAGCTGCAGCTCCTTGTAACGAGGCAAAAAGATCTATAATTTGTATATCTTTGTTTGATCAATTTTTCTTTGCAGGAACTAAGAAATTCTGAAGCACAATAAAATAGACTTAATCTTTGACTTAAAGGCATTTTTATTGAACCTCCACCTTAGGGATTCAATTTGTATATGGGTTTGTGCTCTAGGAGGTGTTATTTGAGGTTTTCTTCACATAAAGGTTTTTCTTGTTGAGCGATTTTTAGTATTCTTAACTTTTTAATCATAGCTTTTTTCTTTCCTCTATTCTTCCTGGACTTTCCTTTAACTTCATTTTGCCTTTTTTTTCTCTTAATATTGGAGTAAATGTATTTATACCATTTACTCATGCTTAAGTTTACTTAGGCATTATTTATTAGTTTATTAGGGCATTTTTAGTTGCTGGTAGTTGCACAGTTATTTCTCCCTATTGGCTCTGCCCTTTCCATTATAAGCAAGGCTATGTACATTATTTTGCGTTTCAATATAGTTTTCATATTTTGGTGAAATATCCTCCGTTTCTCTTCTCATCAGTCAATTTGAGGTCAGATTATTTTCTGTATTGAGAGCATTTGATTTACAATTATTTTACCATCATCATTTGGCAAAAGTCGTTTTGCTCCAAGGTTTATTGCTCAATTTGTATATTGGCAAAGTTCTCTGTATCAATTTGCAATCTTGTGGACTGCTTCATGTTGGATGATTGTTTGAGCGGATTGGCTTTGTCTCTCTGCATGGTTGATCATTGATTTACGGTTTTATTGCTGTTGGGTCCATATCCTTTCATCATTGGCAGTTTGCATTTCAATTGACACCGTCTTTTTTGTCTTGGCCAGCACACTGGTACTCCATTTGATCTGGCGGCCTGTGTAGAGTCTGTTTTGACCAAGATTTTGTTTTGTTTTGGCCCACTTGGTATTGGTGGTGGCTCCTTTTATTCTGCAGTTTGATATTTTCTAAGGCTCGTATTTGAAGCTTTTTATTTCGCGGGAGGCTTGTAATTTGCGTGTAAGGACAGACCTGCACACGTGTATACCTTTGCCACGATTCTTCCATTGGCATTCATTTTTCCCGTGTTCAATTATTATTGAGCATGCTGATCTTGGCATTCATTTAGACCAGAGCAATTTTATTGGAGACGTTTGAAGCTGCACATTCATATTTTGCAGAGGCATTATTTGCTTTGGAGACCCCATTATTTGTTTGGTGCAGGCATTACTTGTCTTGTAATAGGTTATCTCTATGGAGTGGTTGTTTTTGTGGCTGAGGTGATTGGACTATTTTCTTTGTTTCTTGTTTGGTTGCACATTGATTTCACAGAGGCATATTGTTTGACATGCGATTTGTCTCTGATTGGCAGTTTATATATATTGCTCTGAGATTTTTTTCAGATTTGGAGTTTCTTTATCTCTGCAATTTCATTGGCCAATATTATGTTGGTTGGAAAAATTCTATAAACTTTTTGCACAAAGGGCTTTGTCTCTCTGCATGGTTGATCATTGATTCACGGTTTTATTGCTGTTGGGTCCATATCCTTTCATCATCGGCAGTTTGCATTTCAATTGACACCGTCTTTTTTGTCTTGGCCAGCACACTGGTACTCCATTTGACCTGGCGGCCTGTGTAGAGTCTGTTTTGAACTTTTGACCAAGATTTTGTTTTGTTTTGGCCCACTTGGTATTGGTGGCGGCTTCTTTCATTCTGCAGTTTGGTATTTTCTAAGGCTCGTATTTGAAGCTTTTTATTTCTCGGGAGGCTTGTAATTTGCGTGTAAGGACAGACCTGCACATGTGTATACCTTTGCCACGATTCTTCCATTGGCATTCATTTCTCCCATGTTCAATTATTATTGAGCACGCTGATCTTGGCATTCATTTAAACCAGAGCAATTTTATTGGAGACGTTTGAAGCTGCACGTTCATATTTTGCAGAGGCATTATTTGCTTTGGAGACCCCATTATTTGTTTGGTGTGGGCATTACTTGTCTTGTAACAGGTTATCTCTTTGGAGTGGTTGTTTTGGTGGCTGAGGTGATTGGACTATTTTCTTTGTTTCTTGTTTGGTTGCACATCGATTTCACAGAGGCATCTTGTTTGACCTGCGATTTGTCTATGATTGGCGGTTTATATATATTGCTCTGAGATTTTTTTCAGATTTGGAGTTACTTTATCTCTGCAATTTTGTTGGCCAATATTATATTGGTTAGAAAAATTCTATAAACTTGTTTACACAATATTTTGTTAGGGTTTTCTGTTGTGGGCCCATGATTGAAATGTGGCAGTCTATTTGGGGACTGGCTTTGTCTCTCTGCATGGTTGATCATTGATTCACGGTTTTATTGCTGCTGGGTCCATATCCTTTCATCATCAGCAGTTTGCATTTCAATTGACACCGTCTTTTTTGTCTTGGCCAGCACACTGGTACTCCATTTGACCTGGCAGCCTGTGTAGAGTCTGTTTCGACCAAGATTTTGTTTTGTTTTGGCCCACTTGGTATTGGTGGCGGCTCCTTTCATTCTGCAGTTTGGTATTTTCTAAGGTTCGTATTTGAAGCTTTTTATTTCTCGGGAGGCTTGTAATTTGCGTGTAAGGACAGACCTGTACACGTGTATACCTTCGCCACGATTCTTCCATTGGCATTCATTTCTCCCGTGTTCAATTATTATTGAGCATGCTGATCTTGGCATTCATTTAGACCAGAGCAATTTTATTGGAGACGTTTGAAGCTGCACATTCATATTTTGCATAGGCATTATTTGCTTTGGAGACCCCATTATTTGTTTGGTGCGGGCATTATTTGTCTTGTAACAGGTTATCTGTTTGGAGTGGTTGTTTTTGTGGCTGAGGTGATTGGACTACTTTCTTTGTTCTTGTTTGGTTGTACATCGATTTCACAGAGGCATGTTGTTTGACCTGCGATTTGTCTATAATTGGCGGTTTATATATATTGCTCTGAGAATTTTTTCAGATTTGGAGTTTCTTTATCTCTGCAATTTCATTGGCCAATATTATATTGGTTGGAAAAATTCTATAAACTTGTTTGCACAATATTTTGTTAGGGTTTTCTACTGTGGGCCCATGATTGAAACGCGGCAGTCTATTTGGGGATGGTTTGTCCCGCATTGGTGGCATATGAGTCTTTTTCAGACTTTATAAGCTGAAGCTTACAACATTTAAAATCTAAGCTAAGGCTTGCATGAAGGAAGTTATTCTCTTTCACGTGCTTGAAGGTTGGCTCATTGTGTATTTGGAGGTGCCTTAAGTTGTTGTTGACATCGTACACTTGGAGTTTGGCTCTTAGTTGGTGTGGATTGGCTACTTATAGAGCCCCATTATTTGGCCCCTATATTCAGTTGTGGTCACATGAGTGACAAAGTGCTGATGCGAGTTTAGCCCCTTGATTTTTCTCAAAAGTGCCTTTACAGGTCTTTTTTTCAAATTGACATAACTTTCACATCCGAAGTCCATTTTTGGTGCTTCATATATTGTCAGAAAGCTCTTTTTCCCAAGTTCATTATGGTGGAGGTATTTTTCCAATATTTTTGCATTCTTGTGCACATAAGGAGCTGATTGGATATTGTGAAGAATATTGCTGCATTCTCTTGTTTGATCATGGATTGGTCCAAAGTTGTACTTCTAACTCCATATAATTATCATGAGTGGAAGTCACAAATGGAGTTATTGTTGCTAACATTGAAGTTGCATTGAATCACATATGGCCAAAATCCTTAACCCACAACAGGTGCTGTAGAAAAAATATTATTGTTTGACCGTTTGATAGACAACATGAAGCTCTTGGTACTCTTTCTAAGTCCATTTGTTGATCTTTGATATCATGTTGCATCTTGTACACATTCCAATGAGATTTGGACCACCTTGGAGAATCTCTTTGGTAAGCTAGATAAGATGAGGAAATTTCATTTCGAGAATGAACTAATGATTCTTTGATCAAAGACATTTTGATCATATCGAGGACTTCTTGACCAAGCTTGATTCTCTTTGCAAACAATTGTCTGAATGTGGTTTTACATAAGGATTCTAAGTCCAATGAGAGAAAGGATCATACTTCACAACTTACTTGAGTCCAAGATCTCTTCCAAAGAGGAATCATCACAAAAGAAGAAGATGAAATGTGCTTATTGCAAGAAATTAGGACATGATGAGCATTGATGTTATCCTAAGAAGATTGATGAGATTTCATAGCTTCAAAAGCACAATATTCCACTACCCTCATCAGTGTCTCCATCTTCTTCTTTAGCTACACAAAACGTAACTTCTCCATCTTCATCCACATTGTTAAGAAATTCATATTTTGGGAATGGCAATGCACTTTTGGCTTTCACGATTCCTGAGAATAGTAGATGGATTATTGGTTTAGTTGCATCACGCCATATGGCATCTTCTATAGATATGTTTTCTTCCTTTGAACCTTGTAATTCACCAAACATTGTAATGGGTAACAATACATACATGAAGACTTGTGGGAAAGGATCTATAGATATGGGTGAAGGATCATTCAATGATGTTCTTTGTGTACCATCCTTGACCACTAATCTCATTTCAGTTTATCAAATCACCCATGGTGCACAACGTAAGATAGTTGAGTTCACTCCTAGTCATGCATTCATTAGAGATATGGAGACTAGAGAGATCATTGCTACAGGTGTGATAGATCATGCATCTTGATTGTATTGCTTCTCTCATTTTGTTCCTTTGGATGATGTGCACACCCTTCCACCAAGGGTAGATCATGTTTGTGAGAAGTTTGGTCATTTGAACCTTGGTGTTTTGAGACTATTGATAAGATTCCTCCTCCACCACCCACTTCTTTAGTTTTGGATATTGCCTCTATTTAGCAGGTTTATCCTAGTTTTTCAGATCTTAGGCATTGGGTCATTTTTTTTCTAGGCATCCTTCATTGACATTGGAGCTTCTTCATTATGGGGGGGCTATGTTGTCTCCTTTCTTCCTTCCTATGGAGGGATATTTGATTGTATATACTTGATGTATGTAGTTGTTGGGGGTTGTGATTGAGTCCTCCATCCATGCATCTTGTTTGTTCCTCTTTTTGGAGAGGAGTTTTCTCCCATGTGGTTTTCTTCTTTTATATGCTTTCTAAGAGATTTCTATTTTCCTTGCATTTGCATTGCACATGGGTACCTAAAATGGTTTTGTAGCCAGGATCCATATTGCATCTTGCTCATTTTTCTTAACAATTTTCTCCCTAAGTTGCAGTTAAGGGGGGGTGTTGGAGTAAATGTGTTTTGACCATTTACTCATGCTTAAGTTTACATAGGCATTATTTATTAGTCTATTAGTGCATTTTTAGTTTCTGGTAGTTGCACAATTATTTCTTCCTATCGGCTCTCTCCTTGCCTTTATAAGCAAGGTTATTTACATTATTTTGCATCTCAATATTGTTTTCATATTCCAGTGAAATGCTCTCTCTCTCTCTCTCTCTCTCTCTCTGTGAAGGTGTGTTTGTAGTTAGTAGATTTTTGGCATTGGAGCTTTTCTCCAACATTTGATCCCAAGATTTTTTTTCTTTTGGTTTAAGAAAAATTAGATTCTAGAAATAAGAGATCCCTCATTAAAATATGACTTTGAGAGCTAGAAAGGTGGAAGGGTGATATGCAACTATTACAATTTTATTTTGCAATGGTATAAGTTATTTCAAATTCATCCTTACACATACATAAGATGGTGCAATAGGTCCTTGCGAAGATGTTGACTCATTTGTGATCAGGCACAATCATTCTTTTGGAGAGCATTTTAAGTGAAATAGGAGCAGAGGGCAGTGATTGGGGCTGTCACTACTCTTCCATTTCCATTTGTGAGTCCATATCCTACTGTTAGTCCTGGGAACTATAATGGTTAGGTGCATACATAATTGACCCCAGTTCTCAACCTCCTTGTGAAAATATCATTTGAAAATATGGTAAACAATAAGGGAGCAAGGAAAGAAATCTATGTTTTTTGTACTATAAAAAAGGTGAATAGTTTATAATTATATTTATTTTTACATTCTAATTTCCATTTTTGATTGGGATGTTGAATTAAATATTGTACAAATTTTAAATTCCAGTGTTCTTATTTCTGTGTTTGGGCTCCTTTTTGGTTGATACCGTTTGATTTTAAAGTTGAAAACCTGTGACTCAGTAAAAATTGGCAGGCCCGACTTTGACTGGTGACTTGACAAAACTCAGAAAATAAAAAATTACTTAATTCCTTATGAAACAAAAGAGTACAATGTTGCATTAGCATATTGGTGCCCTACAGCAACTAATAATGTGATGTGAATATCATCATAAAAATTACAAATCCATGCAAATTATAACAATTTAGAATTTTCTCTCTCGTATACATCCTAGTGATGGATGGAGTCCTACTCATAGTTGGTTTTGGCTACACCCTTGATCTAAAAGGTGATGAGTCAATGGCTCCTCAGGATCATCAATATCCTCAACTATGATTTTATCCAATCCATCACCTTGTACTTCTATTGCACCCTCCTTTGCACGCCTTTCAAAATAAATTTTTGTCTTTTGTAAATATGGGGTGCTCATCTTGGATAGTTCAGTAGTATGGATCAATGTTATCCAAGCCAATCACCTAATGACTATTTGAGCCCTCAAACTTTTTCAAGAGAAGGAAAAGTTATATTACACAAAGATGAGGTCAATGAGGCATTTTTGTGTATAATTTGTTGCACTTCTTCCATTGAATGGCATCAAACAAGATCCAATTTTGCTTACATCTAGAAGCACTACAATGTTTGGACAAAATTCTAAGGGCCAGCTTTTGAAGACTTAGGTTTTTAGCATCTCTATCTTCCCACCAATTTACTAGAAACAAGACATTCACAGATATGTAAGCAAGCAATAATTGCACTCACTTA
Organism: Chamaecyparis obtusa; assembly: GCA_027943335.1. Lineage (NCBI taxonomy): Eukaryota > Viridiplantae > Streptophyta > Pinopsida > Cupressales > Cupressaceae > Chamaecyparis > Chamaecyparis obtusa. Next base: position 400,330 of record BSBK01006320.1, read on the forward strand.
AGATTTGAAATGAGTGAAGGAAGACTAAGATTTTTCACTAATTATTGCTTGGGTGTTTCTCCCTTGGATAGCTTTTAGTGTAGAGAAGAGCCTCTCTTCTTTTTTTTATTATTTGTACCTCTACAATAATCTGATCCATGATTTCTTCCTTATGTATCATCCTCTCAATGCATGTAGTGAGGCCTTCCGTAACCTTCCCACTAGAGATCCTCAAGTCTCCTTGATAGAAAAATTGGGATCAAGGTAATATGTTGCTTGAATGGGTTGGTTGAGATAATTCTTCCACTTTTGATCAATAATTTTCCAAATGGGTTTGAATTTGTTTTTTTCTTCCCTATGATACTTTTGGATGGTCTACCTTGCTTTGTCGATGGCCACATATGGTTACTGTTGATGGGTGTTTTGTGTCACTTCTCAACACCAAAGAAAAATAGTAAGTATTCTATCCTCTCTTGAACAAGGAAACTTTAAATGTTGAGCAATGTTGAATTGTGTGATCAAGTAAAGCAACCCCAAGGTTTACAATGCGCACTTGCGACTTCATGTTGGATACAACTCAGTTGAAATGATGTGATATGTTGGTTCTCACAAATTGACTTATGTTATTCTTCTTGGATTTATCAACTTGTTCTCAAATGATGAATGATTTTGCAATGTAGGCTCTTCAACTAATCCTAACAAGGGGCCTTGAAATAAAATGCAAAAGGAATGAGTTTAGAAATCTAATCTACTACAATGCAAGAGACTATTGATGACTTAGTCAAACCAAACCAATCTTTACTTCGCCAAAAGAAACAACTATGCAAAGATGGTTCAATCTTCCAAGGGTATGCAAATGATTTTTAGATCACTTATACGCATTAAACCCATAAAGTATTCCAATCAATAAGAACAAAGCAATTGAAGTTAATCTTTGAAGTGAGTTCAGGCTAACGATGCACTACAACTTGTAATCAACAAATTACAAATGGTATGAACATAAAGGTTTCACCATTAATCAATAACAATGTCTTCCATCCAACTATTCAACATAAACAAATTCGAAATTAAATTGAGCAGGAAACTATGCCAACATTCGAAACTAAGAAAAGTATTCACCAAGCTTCAATGAATTTGTATATATAGACCTCTCAATTACAACTAAGAGCTCAAATTGATTCAAGATCAACAATCGGGATAATTCAAAGGAACCCTAATTCGGGTTCACTATAGCTACCATCTACAAACATTAAATGCTAGCCAATGAAAAATAGAACATCCTGTATGGGTGAATAAGAAAAAGAAAATTCCATGCCACGTAGGATCATAACAAACTATCTTCTAGAAGCATGTTTCCCTTTTCCTTTTTTTGATGGAAAATTTGATGAATTGGACATGATGATGATGGAAGAAAAGCTCAAGGAAAGGAATTCAAGGCAAGACTCACACCTTCAGAAGGAACGCAAGATGTATAATGAAGCGAAAAGTGCTACAAGTGAAGAATGCTATCACAATCTTGGATTTTGCTTGGAAATCCAAGATTGAAATGAAGGACTCAATTGCTAAAAGAAGATCAAGATATCAAGACATTGAAGGGGAAGAATTCCAGGAATAATGAGGAATTACTATGAAGAATGAAGAAGAACGTTCAAGAAGATGATGCAATTTGGGAATATGAACCATCACAATCATTCATAAGAAGTGGATAGTTTTAGAAGAGTTAATAAAAAATAGAGAGATAATGTTGAGTATCAAGAGATATCTCTTCTTTGTGATGAAGATAAAGTTTACAAGATATACATGCTGAGATGGCGTTTATGTTAGATAAGGTTTGTCATTGATGTCAAACTAACCAAATGATTTGCAGAGATTCAGAAGTTTTTTATCAAGTAAATGCCTGAAATTAGAATTGCTGTTGCTTTTAGACTGTAATTGAATGCGTTTTACAGAAAAATCAGACAATTTATATTCGGTGATTGAAAGAAAACTATGATTATCTTACCTTCGACCTGTTTTGGTCACATATGAAGACAAACATATTTTGTCAAATATACATGTTGGGAAGAACCTCTGTATGAAAACAAGTTTATTAGTACAGATGATTATCGGTCTTGAACTTGCCATGATGTAAATTTCTTCAGATTTGTCAAATGACTTGGTTGGATGAGATGCCGTGGTGTTGGTTTGTGAAAGCCAGAGGTTTTATGATAACTCTTCAGGAGTTCGATGGTAAAGCAATACGTATGATTTCTGCTACAAAAAAAATGATTCCTTTCATTCTGAACATTGATTCTTATTTTGCAGTGGAAATATTGTCAAGTCCGTTCATGATCACCTTTCCACGATGCATATTAGATGCCTTTTTAATTTGTAAAGATATATGTTGATGCATAGTGATTGATAGAACCAGTAATGTGCGGTAATTATATGTTTATATGAAATCTTGACATGTCCTGATGGATTGGTTTCAACTTTCAACTAACATATGCCACTTGTACAAACCGACAATTATTTTAAGAAGCAAATTATTGACAGTATTCAGAAGAACGATGCCTTAATCTTTGTTTGATGGCTGCCAGTTATGCTTGGTTATACCCGTACTTAGCTTTTGCAGTACATATTTATCCTTGTTTATCCAATGCTTGTAGAGTAACATTTGATGATGTGGCAGAAACTGAAAGATCGGCTAAAATAAGTTACCTCTTTATAACTATCAATTAACTTACCCAATGATATGTATAAAATTGTTGTATGTGCAGCACTGAACTAGTGTGGACATGTGAAGAGAGTTTATACACGATAAAAGGCACTGTTCTGGTTTGAAGTAACATACAGCAATAAAGAACACAGTTGTATCTGTGTTTTCTGAAAATGATCTCAATTATTTTTGCAAAGTGAATGATAGAGCATCTCTGAAGCAGATTGCAGGGTGATGAAGAAGAGTGGTTTGTGTTAGCAATTTAAGTAGTCATTAGTGTAATTCACAAACACCATTCACACTGGTAAAGGTTCACTGGTCACTCACGTTACTTTGATAACACTAGTAGACTAAGCAAAGGGGATATACCGGTAGAGAACCGAGTACTCAGTACCGGTCTTATATTGCATACAGAGATGAACCGGTAATAAGAGTATACCGGTCTACTGCATAAAGATCCGCATTGGATTCTGCGGAGCAGTTTGAATTAAAACCGAATTATACGGAGCATCCACCGCTCAGAAATGGAGTTAGTTTTTTAACAAAAGTTAGCTTTATTTCTACGGATGTTTTAAGGTAAACTCCAGATCAGAACACACAGCTTTTTGGTAGTTGCATGATTTATTGTTGAGTTTACAGCCTGGTGGTTCTATGAGTTAAGGGTTTCAATAAGATGAACCCGTGTATAAATACAGGTCATAGGACGCAAGAAAGAATGTTGTCAAGTCTTGTTGAATAAAGTGAGCAGAGAAGAGACATCTGCATAGAGATCACAGTCACCAGAGGTGAAAGGCAAGGAGGCAGAAAGGATTTAACAGCCAGGCAAACTGGGGAAGAGATCAACATGTATGATCTAATCAGACAATTAGTGTCAATTAAGATTAGTGCTTTTATAAGGTGGGAAAGCAAATTGAAATCCCTTAGTAAGGGTGAACCTAATCGGTTCTTTGTAAAATCCCCTAATAGGGTACCATCTTTGTAGATGTTGAAAGTCCTTTAACTAGGCAACTCGTAACAGGGTTGAGATCTTAACCGATCTTCTTTAAAATCCCTTAACTGGGTAGCACCTTCACAAGTGCTTTGTAAGCCCCTAACAGGACATCTTTATTTTTGCAGAAGTGAAGTTGTGAGCTCTGTCTCACCATGATTTTTTCCCTTCTAACCGAGGGTTTCCATGTATACATCTTGTGTTGATCTATGTGTTTCTATTTATGCTTTTTGATGATTGTTTACATTATGCTTATCTTGAAAGAATAATTAAACAAGTGTTGAATTGTAATAGAAATAGTTTTTACTGATTCACCCCTCCCCCCTCTCAGTAACCGGATTGTAATAACAATTGGTATCAGAGCTAAGTTCTCTAATACATAAAAGCTTAACAGCTTGAGAGAAAGATCGTGGAGGGTTACAGGTATCAGAAATAGCTAGAGGAAGCCAACGACATTATTGCCTCTCTGGAGAATAGGCTGAGAAGATCACTTGCAAAGAGGAAGGAGCTGACTCTGCAATTGAATGAGAGCAATGAGACCATTGATGAACTCTCTGGGCAGAGTGGATTTGATGAAGCTGAGGAGGCAGTCTCTGAGCTCATGGAGAGGAACCAGATCCTAACCGATCAGATCTGCAACCTTAAGAGGGAACAAGAAGATAATGCCCTAAGGATGACTGAACTAATTGAGAAAAAGCGAAAAGCTGAAGATGAAAGAAACACAATAGTCAAGTCATTAACAACCTCAGAAAAAGCAAGGAATCGGGCAGAGGAAGCTGTAGGAGCAAATGATCTTGTCATTCTGCAACTTCAAGAAGACATGCAAATTGTCACCCAAGAAAACGCCAACATGCAAAAGGGCTGGCATGATAGGGATGAAGCATGCAAAACACTGGCACTAGAGTTGTATCAACTGAAGGAACGGATGAAAGAACTTGAAGAAAGAAATGAAACCCTAAGAAGATACGAGAGCTCGGTCAAGCTTGATAAGCAACTCAAAGCTCAAAGAAAGCACAAAGATCCCATCGGTCTTGGATTCACCAATAAAGTCATCAATGAGACTGGTGAGTCTTCTGAAGCTAAGACAAGCAAGAAGGATAATAAGAAACCGCTGGCACAGAAAGGTAAAAAGACTCTTAACACCTCTTGCAATCATTGTGGGAAACCGGGTCATGGAACAAATGACTGTAGAAATGCACCGGTAAAGCCCAACAACAGTTACTACAAAAACTGTTGCAGATATGGCCACAAGAACAACAAATGTTGTCAAGTCCCACAACTGTGTCTAGTGGAAGAAGGGGAAGCTTCAAGGGCTACTACTACGCATGCAATAAGTTTGGACACAAAACTGAAGAATGTAGATCAAAGACAATGGCGTTCAGATCCCCAGGACTGGTATTCATCAAGAGAAACAAGAATTGGAGCACAACCAATTGTGCAAACTGTGGGATGCACAGTCACAATGACTCATGGGACAATTCACTTAACACAAGAAGGGTGAACCCATGGAAGGCAACCGGGAAAGTCTGCTATCACTGCAACAAAGTTGGACACCTAGCCAAAAACTGTAGGAACTGGTCATCTCACAAAAAGAAAGAATCGGTTAAACTGATAGAGAAGATCTCATCCTCAAATGAGAAGAGCAATAAGGAAGAGAAGACTGAGAAAACAGTCAGGCAAATTTGGTTCAAAAAGGAATCAAAGAGCTCTGCTGAGGAGAAGACAGAGGAAAGATCATCATTTGCTGATGGTGTATATCTCTTCAGCGAACTGAGCCGTAAAGGACTAGAGGGAACCAGTAGACCATCTACTGTTCCCGGTAGAACTAGTGAGAATTGGGCTCACTCAGTCTACAAGGATAACCGGAGAGGTAAGCAGTAATCAACTGAGGTTTGCCAAACCGAAAAAGCCGGATCACTAGTTGGCAAAAATGGAAAAAAAAGTTAGGTAAGGCTTTTAATATTGTAGCCATTTAACAATAGCTACCGTTTGGCAATTACCGTTATGACCTAACCCTATAAAAGAAAGGAGAATTACTCATTAGTTTTACTTTGCTATCTTTGTGATTAACGAATTCTTGTGTTGAGTAATATTCTCGCGCTTTGATCATTGTGAGCTATTGTTTGGAATACCGATCAAGCGACTTTCTGTGTTAACCGGTTGATCTCAATGACATCTTCATCATTTGTCATCAAGCTAATTTTTGCAGATCAATTCGATCGACCTTCTTATGATATCATGGCGGTGCAGAACCGGGCAACCGATATGGCTGGAGCTTTGTCTTCAGTACCAAATGGTGTCTTCATGACAGAAGATGTGACTGCATTTATCCACACCAAGCAGGAAGAACTTGGTGAAACATACATTCAGAGCGAGTATCTCTCTCTGTGTGAGGATGGAAGACTACAAGACTGATATGCGAAGCTGGTGTCATCCAGTCTTATCAACAGAGTCACCTATTCAACTATCTTTCGGCCAAACTGGATTTGACTGGTTCTTAGTCGAGTGCACGATCCAGGGTTTTGGCTCCAGAAGGGTGTAGTTACAGAATAACCAAGGAGGACTTGCATCGTGTGACAGGATATAGTCAGGAAGGGGAAGCTTTGACCCTGCGAACTATCTCCAATGCAATCGTCACAAAGCTGACGAAATCCAAATCCGATGGTCGCCTCATGACAGTGCATGACATCGAAGACGAAGTGGTTCGGTTTGCATCTGCGGTGATAGGGTATAAGGTCTATTAGTCCAGTAATCTGAACAACATAGCGAGAGGAGCCATACATGCCGCTCACCGGATAATGTATGATAACGCCAACTATGATATCTACAGAATGCTTCGAGGGTAGATATTTGAAAATATGAAAAAAATCGGTATAGTTAAGAAGAAATCCATGAAGTACGGGACCTTGTTAGTATGTCTCTACTTCTACTACCAAAGTTTCTTCCTGGGATTGGCAAGGTGACATGGAGAATGGACAGACCAGTCATGCACCAAATAGTTGAATTGGCCAACGAATTGGGAAACCAAGTAGGAAAAGTTATGACCAAATATTTTGAGGCCTTTCAACTAAGGATGCATGCAAGGGAGCAAGTGCCGTCAACTATTGTTGACTCATACAAAGATGATGTATGTTTTCTGGTTTCCACTGATCGCTGCATCATTCAAGCAGTGGAACCGAGAACGGAGTATGCTCTTGAGCTGGGATATGAGATCACTACCAAAATTGCTAAGGCATATGCTAATGCCCTAAATGAAGCAAATCTGGATCTCACTGCCAACCGGTTCGGTACATTCACAGAGATTCAAGAGAATCTAAAGAAGAGGGCACCGATAAAAATGTCTATGGAAGGGCCCCCCACACCAAAGAAGAAACCAGTGACAGAGCAACCCAAGGCTCAAAGGAAGAAAGCCAAACCGGTACCCGACACCCAAGAGGTAGAACAAGAGGAGATAGGTTCAGAAGACACTGTTTCGATAATCAAGAGGAAGAGGGGTTCTAACAAACCGGTAAAGGATGAGCCACTAAGAAGAAGAAAGCCCACAATTGATGAATTTGTGGCAGGACTAAAAGAATCTGGTGGTATGGGTTCTGTTAGAGGAAGATATCAACTGGCCAATGATGAAGACAAAAGGAAAATTGAAGAGGCAATAGTGTTCTGCCTTCATAAATTCAATCTACATCCTAATGCATTTCACACAACTCTACCTGAAGATCTTCTATGATTAATTGAAGGTCGGTGGAAGGCTTCAATAGATAGAGAGGAGCTGAGGATACAAGCTCTTCTAGAGGTTCAGAACCACCTCACTCTGGAAGAAGCCACAGAACAAGCTGAACTGCATTAGCAAACCTTCTCAACCAAAAGGAGGATCGGTCTCATGCTTATTGGAGAAGTTGAGAAAGTGCATAATGGAGTAGTGATGTGGACCAAACTTCTTCAGGCCCAACAGCAAGTAGAAGAAGAGTGCCAGAGAACAATAGTTCCACCGGTCCCTGATATCAGTAAAGGAAAAGGAGTGATTGGAGCTGAAGCACCGGTCAGAGAAAAGAATCCTACAGAGCCGGTCATCGTCGACATCACTGATGACAAGAGAAGCGAGCCAACTCGTCCAACCATTCTCATCTCTCCGAGCAAAGGTAACACTCGCCCTATGTCTGTAGATGAGGTAATGGACTTCAAAATAGTAGATAATGCTGCTAAGTGGTATAGTGTGCTAGAAGAGGAGGATAAATAGGCAATAATTGTAGCTATAGTGGAAGCTTTTTGGATTTTCATAAAACACCGAGGGACTACAGGTCCAAGTTTCCCCATGAGTTAACTTCTAGGCTTTAGGCCAAATGGAGAACCGGTCTAGGTACAAATTCTAGAATCAATAGAGAAACCGTGTCTAAGGTTAGACCTGGCCTAAGTGAAGATAGGATCAAGCTTCTACTAGAAGAAGCATCAATGAATTTGGATCCTAAATATAGAGTTGCCAAAATAATAAATGGTTTTGAAAATGAGGTCTACAAAGAGACTCTGGATTTCTGGCAAAAGTACGACTTCAATACCCTTGACAAATTAGGTCCTCAGGGTCAGATTGAACAAGTACAGGCACCACCGGTTAGATTCACTAATTGTGAAGAACCTTCAACCAAAAAGGAAAAAGTTCAAATAGAGGAGTTCACAGCTAGTGAACAAATAAATGTTGAACAAGAGCTAGGAAGTAATATACCTATGGGTGAACTTCATACAGCTACAGAGAAACTGGAAATACTACTTCAACAAGAACATAATGTAGAAGTTGAAGTGCAAACGGAAGATGATGCTCAGAATGAGGAAGAAGCACATGCCAAGGAAAATCTACCGGAAGAAGAGGTACAACTGGAAGATGCAGCTCATCAAGAAGATGAAGAAGATAAGGAATAGGAAGAAGAAATCCCTGTCCACACTAAGTAAGCTCAACCAGAACAAGAGCCAAAGCAACAAGCTCAAAAAGACATACCAAGCTCCTCATCTAAGAGGAAGTTGTCATTTACTGAGGATAAGGAAGCCAAAAGGAGCAAGGTCACCAATACAGTGGTTGACATAGCAAGATGTCAACAAGGCAGCTAAAAGAGTTGACCAGAAGGAAACAGGACATGGTCCTGACGACTGTAAAGAATATTCTGTGCAACTTCGTATCGGATGCTGATATAGATGAAGAAGAACTGGTCATAGATCAGTTGGAAGTTTTGGCACAAGCTATTGGTGAGGATCTGACAGATCTAGAAACTGTGGCAACAGACCATTATGAGAAGAAAAGAGTAGAGATTCTCCACAAACAGGTTGAAGAAATTAAAGGTAAATGTGTCAACCAACCTAAGAGTGCTTCAACAACAAATTTAGGTGGCAAGTAGTTTGATGACTCGAACATCAAACTTTGAAATTTTTCTGCAAGATTTGAGAGAGAAGTCTGCAAAGACTTAAGAAGATATAAGAACTTTGTCATCTCAATTTGATATCAAAAGTAAGTCTGCAACAAATTTTAGCAGAGAAATGACAAATCTTGCTTTAATCCTGAGAAAGATTGCAGAAGAGAAAAATAAGAGAATCCAGGACCTTATTGGATTTTAGCTATTTCTGGCACCAATATTTGACTCAATGCAGCAAACTGCGACCTCTACATAAATTGTGATCAATGAATTGGATTACAAAACTGTGGAAGATATGGAGAATATATTAGTTTCTCTTATAGCAGCCCAAAAGAACATTGAATATGTAACCGGTCAGTGGGCACTGTTTCTTCACTTTGCAAAGACAATCTACAAGGATATCCTCACAAAGCTACAAATGTGAAATCCTAAGAATAACCCTTTGTCCTACGGAGGCAAAAAGGGGAAGAAGAAGTAGAAGAAGCAGAAGAAATAGAAAGGGAAATGGGAAGCAGAGCAGCACTTAGACAGTGGAAAGGTCAGAAAAGGAACAAAACAGAACAGGTACAACCACACAACCGGAGCACACAGATAGGGGAAGTGTGCTACAGAGGAAAGAAAAGTCTACAGAATGAGTAAATTGTCACAAGTGAGTATGGTTTTGTGTATGGTTATGGTTTTGCCACCAATGACAAAGGGGAAGATTGTTAGCAATTTAAGTTGTCATTAGTGTAATTCACAAACACCATTCACACCGGTAAAGGTTCACCGGTCACTCACGTTACTTTGATAACACCGGTAGACTAAGCAAAGGGGATACATCGGTAGACCGAACCGAGTCCAGTCTTATATTGCTTACAGGGATGAACTGGTAATAAGAGGATACCGGTCTACTACATAAAGATCCGCACCGGATTCTGCGGAGTAGTTGAGTTAGCTTTTTAACAAAAGTTAGCTTTATTTCTATGGATGTTTTAAGGTAAACTCCAGATCAGAACGCATAGCTTTTGCTAGTTGCATGATTTATTATTGAGTTTACAGCCTGGTGGTTCTATGAGTTAAGGGTTTCATTAAGATGAACTCGTGTATAAATATAGGTCATAGGACGCAAGAAAGAATGTTGTCAAGTGTTGTTGAATAAAGTGAGCAAAGAAGAGACATTTGCATAGAGATCATAGTCACCAGAGGTGAAAGGCAAGGAGGCAGAAAGGATTCAACAGCCAGGCAAACCGGGGAAGAGATCAATAGGTATTATCTAATCAGACAATCAGTGTCTATTAAGATCAGTGCTTTTATAAGGTGTGAAAGCAAATTGGAATCCCTTAGTAAGGGTGAACCTAATTCTTTGTAAAATCCCCTAATAGGGTACCATCTTTGTAGATGTTGAAAGTCCTTTAACCAAGGAACTCCTAACAGGGTTGAGATCTTAACTGATCTTCTTTAAAATCCCTTAACCGGGTAGCACCTTCACAAGTGCTTTGTAAGCCCCTGACAGGGCATCTTTATTTCTGCAGAAGTGAAGTTGTGAGCTCTGTCTCACCATGGTTTTTTCCCTTCTAACCGAGGGTTTCCACGTATACATCTTGTGTTGATCTGTGTATTTCTATTTATGCTTGTTGATGATTGTTTACATTTTGCTTATCTTGAAAGAATAATTAAACAAGTGTTGAATTGTAATAGAAATATTTTTTACTGGTTCTCCCCCCCCCTCTCAGTAATCAATTAGTAATAATAGTTTGAAGACACAGTGTCTAAGGAATATTGAAAAAGTTTGTAAATTTTGTGAACAAGCTATGCGTAATAATTGTGGAGTGTGTAAGGTGTGTATGTTTTGTGGATATTGGTTTTGAAAGATTTGTGAATTTTAACAGTGATATATATTTGATTACATTCATGCATATATCACAGTAAATAAAGGAGCAATATATATTAGAAGCTGTTTTAATGAAAACATTTGTGATATTCATTAAGTGTAATCTGTTATGAAAAGAATTGTAATTTGTATATTCTTAAAGTTGGTGCTTTTTGAATAGTAATTGGATGCTCATATCTGGAAGAATTGGTGCTCTTATAATAGGGGTTTGGTGACTCCATAGTTTTGGTGACCTTAAAATATTGTAATCAAGTTTCTTTGTGAGGCTGGATTAGGACAGTCAATTCTAGTAGCATTTCTCACCACGGTTTTTCCCATTCCTAGTTTTCCATGCACTTCTTGTGCATTGGTCTCATTGTGTGATTTGCTCACTTATGATTCTTTTTAGTTCTGTTTTATTCTTATCAAAGTTTAAATTGATTGAGGATTAAAAATCTATTTCTACTTATTCACTCCGCCACCCCTCTCAGTAGAAGAATTGTGTTCTATAGTTTAATCATCTCCAAGTTCCAACCAATCAAGTAATTGCAAGTTGAAGTGTCCAAGTTCATCCAACTTGACTAATTCAGAAGTGGATATGTGGAATGTGTTTGATGCAATGTTGTAATCAATTTTCTAATTGGTTCATCCTTGAAAGGATATGTACGTAAAAACTTATAGTTCTCTCATTCTATGATATTAAATGTATGCAGGTGGTAGTTGTAAGATGTAACCACCCTAATTAAGGTTTCATTGAATTATCTCGGCCGTTGATTTAGAATCAATCTAGGCCCTTCATTTGTGATTTGGAGGTCTATATAAGGTTTGAGCTTCCTATTTGTAAAGTCATTAGAACATTACAAATTAGATAGACGATAGCAAGTACAAGTAGTAGTAGTAGGAGGAGATTTGAAATTGTTGCCAAGACTATGTCGAAACCAATATACAATTTTCATTGAAGATGTGGTGGATCTTTGTATATTTCAACATTTTGTATGGTTTCAGTATTGTCCTAAAAAGTAAGCACCTAACTTGTGCTCATTGTGGGACCATTTTGTGCCTACTTTAGTGTGTTTTCTATGTAGGACCTCATATTGCGCTTAAATGCATCCTTAATTCAACTATGGATCCTTCTTCTCCTTCAATCTTTTTTTAACTCGAGTTTGCCTCTCACTTCTAGGCATGATTTTCCATTTTTTATCCAATCCTATAATTCATTTTCTTACCTAGGACCTATTCATTTATTTTCCGCTTTCGGGATCTGTGTTGACTTCATGACAACTTGCATTTTCTCCTCCCACTCCTTTTCACCTTCCCCAACATCCCTGTGAAATTTGAACCGATTTTTCCTAGGACAAGTCGACTAGTTGACTTGTCCTTAGGTACAAGTGGAGAACCCGACTTGTCCCTCAGGTTTTGGGCCCAAATTTTGCCTAGAGCTCGATGTCAGGGCTTTCCTCCGAGATTCAGATTTGTGGTCAGCCTTGACAAAATTTGAATCCCGAATGGAGGGAGTTAAGTATAAAAGGACATCTCCTCTCAGTTGATCCATCCACGATTATGCTATTCCTTTATTATGCAATCAAGTCATCCATTATTCATATGCAAGCTATAATCAAGTAACCAAGAATTCAAGCAATCAAGCATTCAAGTGCAAGGAAGCCATCAAGAGCCATTCGAGCATTCAATTCTTTATTCCTCTCATGCAATCAAACTGTTTTCTTCCATAGATTTAGCTTCTTTCCCCCATTGGAGGGAAAACAAAGGAGTTTTCTATCAAGGAAGGAGATCCACATTCATCTATCAAGCTCTCTTCTTCTCTCTCTTCCCCAATCACACATTGTGGCTTATTACAACATCTACTTCATAAGGTTTTATCTTTTCATGATTTCTTTTTGGGTTTTTATGCTTAGTCAAAGCTATTGCATCGACATACTTGATCACATCTAAAGAGGTAATTGCATCTACATGGTATGATATACATCATTGTCTAGATCTAGCCTCTACTACATGACATCACGTTTTTCCTTTATTTCATTTCATTTCATTTCAAGGTTGATTCCTAAATAGGGGTTTGATTGAGGCAAACCCCTTTCTTCAACCTTCTTCCATGTTTTTCTATGTGCAGGAATAGGTTGTGGAGCTGCGATTTCGGATTTGAGAAGTATAGGTGCAACTGAAGAATCTAGGAAAGTTTTATCAGTTTTTGCCAGGAACAAGTCGACTAGTCGACTAGTCCCCTAAAAGTCAACTTGTCCCTGCCATTTTTCAGTGAGATTTCAGGTGTAGAAAGATTCAGGTCCCTGCCTTCCAGATTTGAAGTTATAACTGATTTCGAGATTCCGACGATGGTCAAATTCAAATTCAAAGTCCTATCTTCTTCATCTTGTTTCCAGGTGCACTTGTTCCTATCTCTTTCTTCTTGCTATCACTTTCATAGATTAGAGCTGTCATCTACATTTCATTTCCTTGTCAATCTTTATTAAGGAATATACAAACCACATTAAGCACAGATCTTGCATTGGGACCCATCCTCCTTTTGGTTGTGCTAATCAGAATTTCTTTGTGAGGGTTTTGTATTCCAATGTATGTGGGATTTGGGTTATAGTAGCTTCCATCTTGCTGTCACCCACATTTTCTTCTATACAGTTTCTACTTCTCAATATTTTACTTGAAGTTCATTGATTTTAATGGTGAAATGTGGAGATATGTGATGGATTCCTTGGTTCATATTCATACCATTTGTAATTTGTTTATTACAAATTGCAATATATGGTTTCTTTGAACCCACTTAAGCATTAGTTTGATTGTAGAGGTTGATTTTAGGATTGCGCTAGTATTGGGTATTTGGATAAATGTTTACAATATGAAAATCCTTCATTACCTTTGGAGATTGCATTAGTTTTTTGTAGTTGTTTCCTCATGGCGAAGCAAAACTTGATTAAGAAATCCATTTATCTAAGTATCATCCATTAATCATTGTCCTTAGATAGAAGTAGATTAGATTTCTCTAAACCTTATCCCTTTTTATTTTCTATTTGAAGTTCGAATTAGTTTAGTATTTCAGTTCTGGCTGCTTTGATGGAAAAGTTGATAAATCTAGAAAGAATTGCATAAGTCCATGTTTGTGTTACCAACAATGTCACAACAATTCATTGAGTCTACATCCAACACAAAGTCGCATGTGCGTAGTGTCAACTTTGGGGTTGTCCTATTTGATCATACAATTTCACATTGTTTAGCATTTGAGGTTTCTTTGTTTAAGAGAGAATAGAATACTTGGTATTTTATTTTGTGTTGGCGAGGGTCACAAAACACGCATCAACATACCCTAGTAAAGGAAATGGCCGAAACTAACAAAATTGGCTGCTCTTGCAGAGTTCCATATGTATTGTCCACATCATGTTTACATAAAATGATTTGATTTTATAATCTAATGAAAATACTATGTTGAGAAGTTGTTGATTTGACATGGTTGCCATTGATGTCAAAACCTGGGATCTAGATGGTTGTGCTCCGAATGTTGTGCAATATTAATCTATCCTATGCAATATGTTATGGTGATGAATTGTGTGAATGTTATCCTTATTTTGGATTTGGCAGTATGTCTTTTTGGGACATCCGTGGAAGACAATTAGTGCAAAATAATAAAGATTGAAATGGTTGGTATTGGTTGTTGTGTTCAGAGCTTATTCTGTGTATCTTTGTTATCCAGACATTCATGCAGTATGTTGGAAGTTTTTGGTATGCCACTTTTACTCAATTTATGACAAATGCTATTTGGTGCTGAATTTGATGGAGATCAAGACTTGGTCTTGGTTGTGGTGCTCCCTGCGGCTCCAGATCATATCTTATGTACTTAATGTTCTTTATCTTTTGGTAATTACGCTATGTAGCATGCTTATCCTATGTATGACCTATTTATGGGTCCTGTGGTAATGTGGTATGAAGATCTTTATGTGCAGACTATCTTTTAGGTCCAGTGCTAGTGTGCTAAGCCTTATTGAGTATTTCAAGACTGTTCTTCAAGCCGACTTATTTGTATTGTTCTACCGGTGTGTGTGTGTGTGTGTGTATGTAAAATCTTTTTGGATCTGTGTGTGAGTGTGCATGCGGCAAAGTGTGCAAGAAGAGAGTGATGCAAAGGGTTAAGTGAGGCGACAAGGAATAGTGAATCAACTACAAAGCGAGTGACAGAAAGAAGTAAGCAATGTTGCAGAGGTTGTGCGAAGAAGGTTGTTGAAGGTGGGTAGAAGATTCCTAACCGAAACTGTTGTAGATAGTTGTTGTTGCGCTCTTAATCGGAACAGACTTCATGCATATGTAGAAGTAGCTCAATCAATTCATATTTTGTTTGTAAGACTATTTTTGTATTAGTTACTTTTGTATTTTGGCAGTTAGCCCACTGGCTGTGAGCCTACCTATAGTGAGCAACTTGGCAGCAAGCCTTTGTGAAAATCACCTTAACCGGTGTCACCATAACCATGAGAATTAGCTTCTCCCTAGTTCTTCCCATCTTGGGTTTCCAAGTAAATTCTAGTCTTTATGGTGTATGGTGTTTATGTGCTTTCATGTTTATATTTTTTTTAATTATTTGATTGATTTAGTATTGCTTGGGATGAATTAAGTTTGAGAGAAATGTTTTAGAATAATTAATTCACCCCCACTCTTAGTTATGCAGACTGTTCAACAATTGGTATCAGAGCTTGGTCACTTGTAGATAGAGGTTAATCTCTTGAGGGAGATCTTGGCAGTTTGAATAGATGACAGGAGATTATTACTTTTATGAAGGATTGAAGACAATGTTAGATGACGTGGAATGCATAGAATCTGAAAATGAAGAATTGAAAGAAAACATCATGGAGGCAAATGCTTGTATCTCCAAGCTAAAGTAGAAAATCCAAAAATTCAAAGAAAGACACAAAGAGGTCAACTAGGAATTAAAGGAGTCAAAAGAAAGTGTTTTGAATTTGAAGCTACAATTGGATGAATGCAAGAAAGCTGAAGAATATCTCAAAGACACCATTAAGCAGAAAATGGAAGAATGGAAGAAGAGTGAGAAAATTTCAAGGATACCATCAAGTAGAAAATAAAAGAGAATGAGAAGTTAGATCAAGAGTTAAGGAAGTTGAAATCAAAAGCAAGAGTATGTGAGAGTAGCATTATTTTGGATCAACTTTTGTCCCTGTGGAAAAGTCACAAGGATAAGGAAGGACTAGGCTTCTTCGGTGAAAGTTCAAATCAAAACATCAATCGTAAAAATTGTTGACTTGGTGGTCAGCACCTCCTTGGAGATTCGTGACATGGCTTAATCGCCTCCCGTGGATCGGGTTAAATTTGACATTTGTATCGGGCATTGATAGTTCGAGCTTTTGGTGTAACGGCAAATGATTCCAACAATTGGTATCAGAGCCTTGGGTCACGGGTTCGAGTCTCCCTTCAGTGGGTGCTAAAGGCTCAGTCGGTGCTGAGGGGGAGATTGTTGACTTGGTGGTCAGCACCTCCTTGGAGATTCGTGACATGGCTTAACCGCCTCCCGTGGATCGGGTTAAATCTGACATTTGTATCGAGCATTGATAGTTTGAGCTTTTGGTGCAACGACAAATGATTCCAACAAAAATAAGGGAGTTGAGCCTGAAGAAAAAACTAAAGTAACAAGCAAGGTCTGAAATTCAAGAACACCTACAAAAAGACCTCTGATCAGGCAACCAAATGCTCAAAGGTACTTATCATTTAATGGTCATTGTTTTCTATGCAAAAATTTTGGTTACAAGGTTGTAGAGTGTAAAAGCAAGAAGGATCAGAGTATTCAACGTTTTAGCTGTCACAAGTTTGGTCACAAAGCGAGTGCAGAAGTCAATTGTCTAATCTGGCTAAGATGAATGGGATGAATAATATCTTTCATAGTAATTTCTATTTATGTCATAATTATGGTCACAAAGCTAATCAGTGCAGATCTAGAGTTTAATCAGTAAAGTCAAGACAAAAGAGTATCAAATGTTTCAAATGTAGTTAGCCCAGACATTATGCTAACATATGTAGATATGTTGCCGCTCTAGAAAAGTCTGGAAATGAAAAGAAAGTTGTAGAATTAGATGAATCCAAGAAGAAGACAATCATGGTATAGAAGAAAAATAAAATATGTGAGGAGAATTATGTGGCACCGGATTTTGGTGCAAGCTCTTTCAAAAATTGATCCCACTACCTTGCCTTAGGGGGAGTTTTGAAAAGCATAATCTATCAGTTCCCCCTCTCCGAAGTGATATATGTTGTATCTATTGTGTCTCTGGCATGATTCGGTTGATGAGGTATGTTAGAGTTTGATCTAGTTGATTGATAGGTGAAGTATGATTGTTGGCATCATCGATATATATCTTTTTGGCGGCAAAAGTAATCATGAGTAATTAAGGATAAAAAGGTGAAGTTTCAAATCATTTGTCACTATTTGCAAAGAAGGATACAAAGAAGTTGTAGAGCGATAAAGAGTTTGAAGAAGGTAGTGGAGTGCGACAATGGAATCTAGGTAGGTTGTTAGTGAATTAAGTGGCAGTATTTCACAAAAGCTGAAGAGAGTAGAGGTGGAAGAATTTGATCATAAGAAGATAAGAGATTGGAGGTTGACGAGTTTCAGCGCATAAGAACGTTGGGTATGAATCTATGGGGAGAATTCCCCTGGTTTGCTGATAAAGATCTATCTGGTTCTTGTTGACTCGACTCAAGGATGGTAGCATATTTTTGGACAAACCTTATTTGGTCACGAAGGAAGCCATTGAAGTAGTTATTGGTTTGTGTAGTGTTGGTGACCTCCTAGGAAAGAAAATGGTGAAATATAAATAAGTTGAGGAACTTATTGGCATCAACAAAGACCCTTGAGCGTTATTGATTAACACTTTTGTCTATCTTGCTATAAGGTATGTTGCATATGATATATCTTATAAAATCTATTTCCAAAATCGTGAAGGTGTTACATTTGCTATTGTTTTGTATTTCACAAGTTGGTGAAGGAAAGTGTATAGTTTGATTTTTGTAGTTTTCTTTTGGAGAATTTGTTTGAGAATGTTAGAATGTTGTTGGTTGAGAGTTATCCCTTCCAGTTTGGGTCTCTTCTTATGTGTTTAGTATTTTACTTTTTGAGTTCGTTACCAACAACAGAGAACGTTAAGTGGAAGTGCAACATCCCTGTTGAAAAGTAAGTTTTCAGGTATTTAGAGTATATGGAGGATAAAGCAAGTGCATGCAAAGTTTATTTCACATCCTTGTAGTTGAATTTGTGCTCCGGTATGACATTGTTTGGCGCCGTGCTTGTTAGTTATGTTGAGGAGGGTTCCTCCTCTGGTAAGAAGGAATTAGAGATTGTTATTGGTGGTTCCCCTCTGGAACCTAAAAGAACGAACACTAGTTTGAAGGGAAAATAATTCATTACTATATCAGAAGAAGAGAAGGAGAAGGAAGATGTCTCTGTTTGAATCTGACTCTTTTAGTTCAGATGATGTTCAGTCAATGTTGGAGGAAGGTGATTTGAAAAAGGTTGGTGAAATGTGGTACGCCTGCTCTTCGGTCAGTAGGCTTAGAATTGAAAGTGCTTTAGTTGCTTATCTTCTCAGAATGGGTATTGTTGTTTCTGTTGTTTTTGACTTGTTACTGGATGATTTGGTAGAAGTTGTTGAAGAAAGATTGTTAAAGGAAAGTGTTGGACATAAGATCAAAGATATGATTGAGAAGAAATGTGTCAATGCAAAACGAAAGTTTTCCAAACATATTGGTGAGACAAAAGAGTGCATTAAAGAGATGTTTGATATCTATAGGTATTGTCTTCGGTGGACTATTGTTGTTGATAATTTCAGAAGTAAAATTGAAAGTATTGAGTCCGAGCTGAATGATATTCGAAAGAATTTTGTTTACTTCAAAGACAAAGATGGAAAACAAAGAATGAGAGTCAGTGAGTTGCAATTTGAGTAGTTGTCTACTCGGAGACAAAGGGAAGATTTGGTTAGAAATTTATGGTTGGTTTTGTTGAAGTCTGGTTAGATCATCTTTCCGAGATTCTCTCTAATGCAGAGGATTGTGAATGATAGTGTCCGCCTCTGAACTGGTCATCTTCATTTGATCTGTTGATTCCATATGATAGTATGTGCGCCAGGATGGTTTCCGAAGTGCAAGCTTGGAAGATGATTCTTCCAATTGTGAAAGAAAGGTACAAGAAAATTTTTCTTGTTAAAAGTGTTATTTTTACCTGATTTCTTGAATGTTTTTATTTGGCCCTTTTCCTTTGATGGCAAAAAGGGGGAGAAAATGTAGTGAAAAATGGAGAGAAAAACTGAAAGAAGAATTGCTTGAGTAAGGGGAAGTTTTAGGAAGTTTTGGCCGTTTTAAATTTTTGGAGATTTTTGTTTTTGTTGTTTTTACATCAATGCCAAAGAGGGAGATTGTTGAGAAGTTGATTTGGAATGGCTGTCATTGATGTCAAAACATGGGATCTAGATGGTTGTGCTCCAGATGTTGTATAATATTGATCTATCCTATGCAGTATGTTATGGTGATGACTTTTGTGGATGTTATCCTTATTCCGGATATGGCAGTATATCTTGTTAGGACATCCGTGGAAGACAATTAGTACAAAATAATGAAGATTGAAATGGTTGGTATTGGCTACTGTGTTCTTATTTCGGGTATCTTTTCTATTTGAACATTCATGCTGTATGTCACAAGTTTTTGGTATGTCACTTTTATTCAATTTATGACAAATGCTATTTGGTGCTGAATTTGATGGAGATCAAGACTTGGTCTTGGTTTTGGTGTTCTCATCGGCTCTAGAATATATCTTATTGAATGTTCTTTATCTTTCGGTAATTACGCTATGTAATGTGCTTTTCCTATGAATGACCTATTTATGGGTCTTGTGGTAACGTGGTATGTAGATATTTATGTGCAAGCTATCTTTTAGGTCAGGTGCTAGCATGGTATACCTTATTGAGTATTTCAAGATTGTTCTTCAATCCGACATGTTTTGCTAGGCCGACTTATTTGTATTGTTTTACGAGTCTATATATAGAACATCTTTTTGGATCCGTGTGTGAGTGTGCATGTGGCAAAGTGTGCAAACAGGTAAAGTGATGTGAAGGGTTAAGTAGTGAAGCGAAAAGGAATAGTGAAGCAATTGGAAAGCTAGTGACAGAAATAAGTAAGCAGTGTTGTTGAGGTTGTGCGAAGAAGGTTGTCGAAGGTTGGTAGAAGATTCCTAGCCGAATTTGCTGCAGATAGTTGTTGTTGTGCTCTTAACTGGAATTGACTTCATGCATATGTAGATGCAACTCTATCAGTTCATATTTTGTCTGAAGACTCTTTTTGTATCAATTACTTTTGTATTTGGGTAGTCAGTCCACCGACAATGAACCTACTTGCAGTGAGCCCTTGTAAAAATCACCTTAACTGGTGTTTTTATGCATGAGAATGAGCTTCTATGTGGTTTTTCCCATCTTGGCTTTCCACGTAAATTTTAGTGTTCATGGTGTATGGTGTTTATATGCTTTCATGTTCATATCTATTTTAATTATCTGATTGATTTATCTGAATGAATTAAGTTTGAGGGAAATGCTTTAGGATAACTAATTCACCCCCCAATTATCCGGACTGTTCAACAAACTATAGTAGAATGCCCAAAACTATAATACAACATTGAAAAAATATCACCTAGTTTCCTTATTGAAAGATCATAGCAACTTGAATCTCCTCCTTATATATAGAGCAAGGCTCAAAGGAAAATGACCAATCGATAGAGTCTTGGTTATCAACCCCACTGATGGTTTTTATAAACTCCAATCCCCTAATGCTGTATTTTTCAGTGACCATTCACATTGTCACCAAAAGCCTCGATTAGAAAGGAACCTAGGACCTATTATAATTTGGGTGCAACATAAGCCATACCCTACTTCACTTTGCAACCTCAACCCCACCACCATGCAATTCAAGATGGCTTTAAGCCCCACCACCATTTGAGTCAAATGAGAGCAACAAAAAATTTCAAAACATGGACTCAATCCTCCCCAAAATGAAGTGTAACTTGTACGTATGAGAGAAACAAAAATTTTTAAAACATTGACTCTATCTTCCCTAAGACGAAGCATAACAACTACAAGTTGAGATGAGATGATAGTATTATCTCTATACCTTACTATGTCCTTCAAGAAAGTGTCTATGAGCACCAAACTAATAGCCTCTAGAATAATGGTGGAATTTGTTTTCAAGATTTTCTTTAATCTCATCTTTGAGATAGCTCCATTAAAGCAATTTGTTGCTTCTTGGGTAGGAGGAACGCCATTGACTCCATTGACACTACAATATGTTATTGAAAAATTTGGATAGGGTTCCTCTCCATTTCTATAACCAACGACATGCACAAGCATAAATGCATGGATGTCTCAGCAAAAATTTTGGCATAAATATTTTCCATCTAGAGATACTTAACACGCTTGGATAATAATCTACAAGGAACTGAGAGTATGAAATATGAATCATTAATAAGACCTATGCATGAAAATACTCATAAAATCCCACACCACTTCAAGTTTTGACACCCCTTTGACACATCAACTGCTAGGTTTGCCAAATGTCCGCCTCCTTATTTTCCTCCCTACGCACATGGCTAACATTAAATTCTTTGAAATTCTTTAGTGACTAGTTCCTAGTAGGGGATTTTTTCACATGACTAAGTTATCCAGGTGGCTCCACAAAAAAAAATAGAAGGAATTTGCTATTTGTGGGGGTCAAACTCATGACCCTCCATTCCCTAATGTTTCTCTCCACCACTACGCCCCGCATTGTCCAATTGCCTATATTTGGGGCCAACTTGTATTTAAACAAGCTAAAAGAGGACATGCTAAATAGGAGGCTGATGGCTCGAGCTGCCAACCTCCGTCTCTCTGCAAAAGCCTCTATATCGCCACGCCACCATAAATTTCATGAATGATATGAGGTAAAGATTATTCCTAGTTTAGATTAGGCCGAGAATGGAGGACTCGGGCCAAACCCGAGCCCCCCATATAAAACAAAATTAGAACTATCCCCAATCTTTATACCTTTAAAGAACCCAAATCTTTATTTTGTAAAGGCTCAAATTATAAGAGCCGTTAAATGTAAAGTGGGGTTTGTTTTAATTGTAAGGCTTATAATATAAAAGCCAAAGATAGGAGATTTATTTGATGTAAATAGGGGGATTGTGGAATCATTTGGTTATAAACCAAATTGGGTGAATTTCTTTTATAAAAATGGGAGAGCTTGGGAGTTTTAGGGCAAGTGTTGATAGGGCGAGAATCGTCCTGAAGACTGAGTGTTTGTTTCTGCACAACAGAGAAGCATAATTTTGTTGTGTTGGATGGAGACAGACTTGTAAACTCATAGTTGAAGCCTTGTAATCTTGTTTTGGAGCATAATTGGGTTGGTCACTCCATTGGAGAGGAGCCTAGAGACGTAGCCACATTGGCAAACTCCGTTATCAATTGTTTTGTCTTCTATCTCCTTTCTCTCTTTCGTTCTGTTCATCACGTTATTATTATTTTGTTAAGTATTTCAGTTATGTTATACATTTTGAATTAATTGTTTTCGTTAAGCATTAATTAAGCAATTGTCATAGATCCCAAATCAAATCAAGTTTTGGTATCAGAGCTTCGTTTGACTAGTATTGCAGAAGTGAATGCTAACGAGATCCAGGATTCGGTGAGATGAAGAAAAGCTTGAAGAATATAATCCTGAGATCGGATGATGAAAAACTAATCCATTGTCACAGATGGAAGAAACAAGTGGTGGAAAAAGTTTAGAGCTTGATGAGAAGGCTTTCCAGAAGGCTTTTCTTGACATGAAGGCCATGGTAGAAGTTCTATTCCAAGAGAGGCAAGAATGGATGCAGAGACATGAAGCTCGCGAGGGCAAAGGGAAAAGATCAAGAGGTGATCGTGAGCCTCTGAAAACACCCCCAACTCCCTCTTCTCCTTCTCCATCTTCTACTTCTACTCATTCTATGTCTTCTAATCCTTTTAAGGGTGCACTTAAGCCTAGAATTAAATTGGATGCAAAATTTGACTTACCAAAGTATTGTGGGGAATTAAATGTTGAGAAATTAGATGACTGGGCTCAACAAGTTGAAGTCTATTGTAGAGTCCAAGATCTCGTAGATGATGTTGATAGGATCCAGTTAGCTACTCTTCGGTTGGGAGGTTCAGCTCTCACTTGGTGGGAGAGTAGAACTCTGGCTGAAATTTCACAACATGGTAGAGTCAATTTAACTTGCTCAGAATTTGTTAGTGCTCTTAAGAAGCAATTCTATCCCCTAGGCCATATGAAACAGTTAATGAAAAGGATAGCAAACTTTTAGGCAAGGGAAAGGTCAGTTTGTCCAAGAGTACACCCATGAATTTAGGAAAAAGGCTATTGCATTGAATGTTCTATTATACACCCAGGATACATTGCTTAAGTACATAGGTCTTCACTCTTACCTAAGGCATTCCATTTTGGTTTTGAATCCTAGTAATTTGGATGAAGTATGTGTCCAAACAACACACTTAGAGTCAAGGGGTAAGGGTATTTTCATTGATAAGTTTGATAAGAAGTCATCTAAGTTTGAAGGTAAATCCAAAGACAAAGGGATGGGGAAAAAGACAACGACAATGAAGAAAGAGGGTGAAAAACCCACATGCTCACATTGCAAGAAAGAGGGGCATGATTATTCCAAGTATTGGAAGTTGCATCCAGAAAAAAGGCCGAAGAAATATGGTGGAAACAAAAGCAAATAGAAGGCTGTTGTAGTTCAATAGGATTTTGGATCTGATTTCAGAGATGAGACAAAGATTGTTGCTGCCGAGATCCAAGATAAAGGTAAAGATATATCTCTTTCATTAGATACAAGTTTTTCTAATGCAAGTGCAAGTACAAGTAAAGAATTATCTCCTCCTAAAAATGATAAGAATAGGAATGAATTATTTCATTTTGGGTTGTAACCAAGCATACTAAGGTCGATACTTTATTTTATACGGGTTCTCAAGTTAATCTAATATTTGAAGAAGTTGTTAAAAAGCTTAATCTGACTACAACACGTCATGCAAAGCCATATCCTCTTGGATGGGTTTGCAATGATGCACAATTACAGGTAACAAAGCAATGTAAGTTAAGATTTGCTATCACTGCAAACTTTGTAGATGAGGTAGAAGCTAATGTAGTCACTTTAGATATTTGTGGACTTGTTCTAGGGAGTCCCTATCTGTATGACCAGAAGGCTATCTTTTATAGGGGGGAGAATAAGTATCACCTTTTTAAAGATGGGATTGAATACATATTGTATGGGCACATAAGATAAAGACAAATCTTGCACTAGTTAATGTTGGTCAGATGAAAAGGTTGGTCAATTCTAGTAAGAACTTTGTAGTAATGCTTGTAAAAGCCAAAGAAGATGAATCATTTGAGGCATTCAAGGGGTGTGATCCAGAACATAAAGCTGAATTGGTCAAAGTTGTTTTTGCTTATGATGACTTGTTTTAGGAATCGAAGGGATTGCCTCCTAAGAGAGAGATACAACATGAAATCCAAATGCAGCAGGATGTGCCACTTCCTAATATTGGCATGTACTGTTTATCAATTATGCAGAATGAAGAAATAAAGAAGCAAGTTCAAGAGCTGGTTGAAAAGGGAGTTATCAGTCCCAGTACAACTCCCTGTGGTTTTTCGATTGTCTTGGTTCCAAAGAAAGATGGGACTTAGAGAATGTGCATCAACTATAGAGCTCTGAACAAGATAATGGTAAATAACTGGTATCCTCTTCCTCGTATTGATGATTTACTTGATTAGTTGAAACATGCTATTTATTTCACTAAGCTAGACTTACATAGTGGATATCATCAGATAAGAATTACAAAAAGTGATTTGGAAAACTGCTTTTAAGACAAAACAGGGACTATGAGTGGTTGGTTATGCCCTTCAGGCTTTGTAATGCACTAGCTACATTTATGAGAGTCATGAATGATGTCTTTAGTCCTTTTATTGATGATTTTGTCATAGTCTATTTGGATGATATCCTTGTATTTAGTCGAACTTGGGAAGATCATGTAAGTTGTGTAAAGAAAGTCTTTGATGTATTGAAAAAGGAAAAACTCTATGTGAAGATGTCTAAATGTGAATTTGCTAAGACATCTTTAGTGTACTTAGGCTATGTCGTAGGAGGTGGTCAATTGAAAGTAGACCTTGCGAAGGTCGAATGTATTGTAAAATGGCCTAAGCCAAATACAGTCACAGAAGTTAGGAGTTTCTTAGGTGCAGTTCAGTACTAGAGGAAGTTCATTATAAACTTCTCTTATATTGCATCTCCACCGAATATTAACGAGTACGAAGGCAACTTTTCAGTGGGGAGGTCCACAACAAAAGGTTTTCGACACTTTGAAGGAAAAGTTGAGCACCACACCAGTTCTGGCTTTACCAGATTTACACCAGCCATTTGAGATC
This sequence comes from Chamaecyparis obtusa, assembly GCA_027943335.1. Taxonomy (NCBI): domain Eukaryota; kingdom Viridiplantae; phylum Streptophyta; class Pinopsida; order Cupressales; family Cupressaceae; genus Chamaecyparis; species Chamaecyparis obtusa. Next base: position 425,724 of record BSBK01006320.1, read on the forward strand.
GAGACAGATGTGAGCGGGTTTTCCATGGGATCAGTTCTCATGCAAGGAGGTAAACAAATCTGCTACCACTCTGAAACCTTTTCAGGAGCAGTAAGTAACTATCCAACTTACAATAAGGAACTTTATGCATTAGTTTAGAGTGTTAAAAAATGGAAACACTGCATAATGGGCAAAGAAATTGTAATCGACACTAATCATCAACCACTACAATATTTGCACTCACTTTCAAAGTTGCATCAAAGTAGGCACTTTAGGTGGATGGGTTTTTTGCAACAGTTCCATGTGGTAATTAAGTATAAGAAAGGTGCCCATAAGAAAGTAGTAGATATGCTATTTAGGCCTCTTATTATGAATGCATCGATAATCTTTCAGAATAGTTCTATGGTTCATGAAATTTTTCAGGAACAATATGGTAATGATGAATACTTTAAGGATATCTATGTAGCTTTAATCCAGGGGAAACATATAGAAGAGAAAGATTACTATGTGTAGGATAAATTGTTGTATCACTTGGGAAAGTTGTGCATTCCAAAAGATGAACTGGCACATGTGATCAAAGAAGCACACGCATCCTTGATTGTTGGACACTTTGGGGTAAGTAAAACATTGGCTGAGTTGCAAAAGTATTGATATTGGCGTCATATGTAGGAAATTGTATCTAAATATATTAAAGGATGTGTGATGTGTGCAACTAGTGAACCTAGTAACAGGAGATTGGGGTTGTACACACCTTTACCTAGACCATCCCATCCATGGGAAAGTGTGTATGGATTTTGTTGGGGGTCTACCTATGTCTAGGAAGGGACGTGATTATCCATATGTGGTGGTTGATTAGTTCAACAAAGTGTGTATTCTAATGCCTTGTAAGAAACAGGTCACTGCCAAGCTGACAACTCATATGTACTTTCAATTTGTATGGGTTCATTTTGGGTAACCTACTTCTATTGTATCAGATCAATATTCTGAATTCTAGGGGAATTTTGTTCAACATTGTGGGGCCTTATGGACACCAAATTGAAGAGGAGTACTGCTTTCCATCCGCAGGTTGATGGATAGACAGAGGTAGTAAACAGGACAGTTGTACATCTACTCGGAGGTTACTACAGTAAGCATCCTAAGTTATGGGATGAGAGTCTTCATTATGTGCAGCATGCTTACAACCATGCGGCACACTCTTCTACAAAGAGGTCTCCTTTTGAGACTTGTTTCGGTTATCTACCAAAAACACCGATGGATTTTACTTTTGGGAAGGACGATGCTGAAGATGGATGCCATGATGCAAAGAAGGCTTTGAAGTTCATCCAAAAAGTCCAAGCAATTCATCAGGCAGTAGAAGTAGAGTTGGAAAAGAGCCAAGCCAAATACAAGGTTCAACATGATAAGCATCAGATCGATCATCATTTTTAGGTTGGTGACAGAGTTTGGTTACACATCAGCAAGGAAAGAATGCAAGGTGAAGGAAGGAAGCTCATGCCGATCAGATATGGTCCTTTCAAGATTCTGGAAAAGATTGGTACCAATGCCTTTCGCCTTAATCTTCCTCCATATATGCAGATCTACGCAATTGTCAATGTTGAGAGTTTGAACTTGTATGAACCTCTAATGGTATCGGATGAGGAGGTTGATGTTCAGATTCCATCTGTTGATGAACCATCCCTTGAGTACATGAATGATTTGCAAAAGGATGTCATCTTGGACAGAAATGTCAGATCTTCAAAAAGAGGTGATGTCGAGTACCTTAAAGTGGGACGTAAAGGAATGCATCCTAGTAGAGTAAGATGGATGGAGATTGGAAAAGTGAGGGAGCTATACCCTCACTTTTTGTATAATCAAACTTTTGGAGGTCCAAAAGCTCTCCAATGGGGAGGATTGATCCAGGTGGCTATTTGTGGGGGTCGAACTCATGACCCTCCACTCCCTAATGTTTCTCTTCACCACAACGCCCTGCACCGTCCGCTTGCCTATATTTGGTGCCAACTTGTATTTAAACAAGCTAAAAGAAGACATGCTAAATACAAGGCCAGTGGCTCGAACCGTTGACTTCCGTCTCTCCGCAAAAGCCTCTATACTGTCACGCCACCTTAAATCCATGAATAATATGAGGTAAAGATTATTCTTAAATTTGGATTAGGACGAGAATGGAGGGCTCGGGCCAAACCCAAGCCCCCCATATAAAACGAAATTAAAACTATCCCCAATCTTTATACATTTAAACAACCCAAATCTTTATTTTGTGAAGGCTCAAATTATAAGAGTCGTTAAATGTAAAGGGGGGTTTGTTTTGATTGTAAGGCTTATGATATAAGAGCCAAAGATAGGAGATTTAATTGATGTAAATAGGGGGATTGTGGAATCATTTGGTTATAAACCAAATTGGGCGAATTTCTTTTATAAAAAGTGGAGAGTTTGAGAGTTCTAGGGGAAGTGTTGAATAGGGAGAGAATCATCTTGAAGACTGAGTGTTTGTTTCTGCACAACAGAGAAGCATAATGTTGTTGTGTTGGATGGAGACAGACTTGTAAACTCAGTTGAAGCCTTGTAATCTTGTTTTGAAGCATAATTGGATTGATCACTCCATTGGAGAGGGCCCCACAGACGTAGCCACATTGGCGAACTCTGTTATCAATTGTTTTGTCTTCTATCTCCTTTCTCTCTTTCGTTTTGTTCATCACATTATTATTATTTTGTTTAAGTATTTCATTTATGCTATACATTTTGGATAAATTGTTTTTGTTAAGCATTAATTAAGCAATTGTCATAGATCCTAAATCAGATCACTAAGTTTATTTAGGTCCTAGGACTGCATATAGAAGATATATTAGTTGTGACATGATCTTATCTTCTTACAACTACTTTTAGTTACCTAGGTCATTTAGTATTTATCATTTTAGTTGTTTTATTGTATAGGATTATGGCACATGTCAACATCTTGCCTAATTACCTCTCACCTTGCCTTTGTAAGGAAGGCCTTTCATGTACATATTCAATCAATCAATTTTACATTGTTGAAGCTAGCTACTGTTGCCATTCTCTCTTGTGGAAGTTGTTTTAGTCTTGCACGGATTCTAGGGTTGACGAGGAGTCGCCATTCAACTCCAACATGGTATCACCTGAATTTGAGGGTTATCATATGGCTTGAAAAATTTGCTGAGAGCATTTTGAGGTTTCAAAGACCTCATGGTTGGACCCAGGGTGTCAAAGAAAGTCTGGGTTGCCTTTCTTTCTGTCAAATTTCATTATGTTTTATTAGATTTGCAAAGGTTTGAAGTTGCCTATTCATGAGGGTAGCTGAATTTTTGGGACACTTTGGGCCAAATCTGACCTTTCCATTGCATTTGGAAGGCCTGAAAATCTATAGATCGACTGTCTAATCATTGAATCTCAACACTTTTGTTTGGGGGCATTAGAGAATTTTTCCTCGTGGCGAAATCCTGTGACTGTATAGATTCACTCATTTGTACCATATAAATGTGTTTGTGGAAAAAAATATACCCCCTGCGTGGTTTTGACATATTTTGAAGCATCTTTGACAAGATTTTTGTCCCTGGCATCATCACTTCTATGTAGTTGTACTTTTCTATGTCATTTCTATCAGTTTCCCTAAGTCATAGGCTATGCTAGCGCAATTGGTTGGTCAAATGGTACAAAGTTTTTAAAACAATGTTTTTTGTTGTTTTTTTATTAAATAAAAATAGTGTTTATTTGGAGTGGTTGGTTTACTAATGGTATGAAGTTTTTAAAACAATGTTTTTAATTGTTTTTTATTGTTTTTTTATTACATAAAAATAGTGTTTATTTGGAGTGGTTGGTTGGTGTTTGGTTTGCAATGTTGCCCATGCATTTTCTTTTTTTGCAGAGGTCACACTGTGACCGAGGATTATGTTGTCTCTCAGAGAGCTTATTGTCTGGTGGCACAACCCAAGTCCACCATCACGACCACTACCACATGCTTTGGTCATATGGAGTCACTAAGGAGTTGACCTAGTTTAGCTGCTGAGTGCTTATTTGACCATCTAAGTACCTTAAAGGGATTTTTGTTTCCGTTTTGCAATAACTTAGGGATACGGTATCGGTTTTTTAAAAATGAGATATTTTTGAAAAGCTAGTTCTATGTACTTTCTAGTTGTGTAGGTCATTTTCCCAAATTTTTCTGCTTGACCACATTAATTGCTGTTTGAAGTCAGATCTTCATTTTTTGCTCCCAAGCTCATAAATTTGACCCTCTAAAGTTCCTTAAAGGGTTTTTTTTTGGTAATAACATGGGCACATGATATCGGTTTTTCAAAAATGAGATATTGCTGGAAAGCTGGTTCTATCTACTTTTCAGTCATATAAGTCATTTTCCCAAATTTTGCTGTTTGATCATAGTAATTTCTGTTAGATCTTCATTTTTTTGCTCCCGATGTCATAAATGTTTGCCATGATCTTCAATTCTTGCCGTGTTGGAAATGTATTGAAATGTACTTGTTATTCAGTTTTTGCTATATTTGCATCCTAGAGGATTACTTAGATGTTTTGGCTGTTAGGGAGGTGTTGTTTTGATCTAATCACTTCATTTCAACTCTATTTCATGTATTGATCTTTGATTTTATCATTTGATAAGTTTATGGACTCATTCTTTAGCCCAAGGCACAATTGAAGAAATCAATTTGGGATAATAAGAATGACCATATTATAGGATTGCTTAATTGTAGTTTTAGTGCAAGCATCTTCAGATAGACCTTTTTTTTAGATTTTAGGAGCGCTTATGCACAGTTTGGACCAAGATTTGAGAGTTATTTGGAGATCCTTATGATCCCACTTCAGATTTCCTCATTCCACTTGATAATCTTCCCTTATGTTGATAATCTTCCCTTTGATGATGATACCTTAGAGGAGTTTGAATATGATGTAGAACTTGAGTATCTTAATGATTCAAAGACTTCTCCAACTTTCGCTTCTCCAAGTGAGATCACACATTCATATTTGTTGTTGATTCATTAAGAAATTTTGATGATTTATTCCAACAGGTACCTATTGTCTTCCTGATTGGGATTCCTATCAATCATATTTTACTTCATTGTTTATGGAGTCCCACATTTCGGATTCGGAAGACCAAAATTTGAGGGGTTATCTCTCTTATTTAATGATAGTCATGGCACAATTGTTGTCACTTCATCTTTGTCTTTGGAGCTTTCTCAAAATCAGTTTTCATTTGTTCCTTTTTGTCACCTTCTATTATGATTTGTCATACTTGATTGGTTTGTGACATCATCTTAATCATCCAAGGACTTGACAACACATGAGCAGTTTTCAGAGACATCATCATACATTTGGATTCTTCTTCCTACCAATTCCTATCTAGAATGGGAAGCATTCCTACATTTGTACTTGGTCTATCTTCTTCCCAAGGGGAGAAATGTTATTTGTAGGCATTGGACTATGTTTTGTCTTCAAGTAGTCACCATTTCTGCAAAATATTGTACATTGTGGGGGGGGCTATAGTCTTTCTCTTTCCTTCCTATGGGGGGATTATTGATTGTATATTCATGATGGATGTAGTCCTTGGGGGTGTCGTTGAGTACTCCATACATCATCCAATTTTTTTTCTGTCTTGAGAGGAGTTTTGTCCCACTTGGTTGTCTCCTTCTCTTTGTGAGAGATTTGCATTGTACATGGGTCCTAAATATGGTTTTGTCGCTGGGACCCATCTTAATAATCTTGCATCTTTGCATAATAATCTACTTCTCTAGTTCCTAGTAAGGGACTTATTCATATGACTTAAGTTTACTTAGGTCGTAGATGTCCTAGAATATCAATTAGTTGTCACATGATCTTACCTTTTGACAAATACTTTTAGTTACCTAGGTCATTTAATATTTGTCACTTTAGTTGTTTATTGTATAGGATTATGACACATGTCAACATCTTGTCTAATCCTACCTCTCACCTTGCCTTTATAAGCAAGGCCTTCCATGTACGTATTCAATCAATTAATCTTGCATTGTTGAAGCAAGCTATTCTTACCATTCCTTTGGCCTTGCAAGGATTTTAGGGGTGTTGAGAAGTCACCAATCAACTCCAAAATTTCTAAGCAGCCTCTGAATGCACTATTGAGTCTCCAATTACTTAGCTTTTCCACTCGAATCACATTCATGGTTTGAAGGGAATCCCCTTCTATAATATAATTTTTTAAAATCAAGTTTAAAACCATAAACCATGCCAAAGTGCCTGTATTTCAGCTTCATTGTTTGTCCCAATTGACAATGGTACTTTTCTTCATTATTTCCTTAGTGATTTATGAATAGGCATCCCACTCTTGATTTTCCAGGATTCCCTCTTGAGGCCATTCCAAAATTTATTTTAATACACCCCTCGTTATGTAGGTTCCAATTTACTTTCATCCTGGCCTTGGCATGAGTATGCAATTTAAATGGAAAGATAATTGAAAATTAATCAACACTATCAAGAGACACAAATTTTTATCTTAGAAATCTCAAGATGAGGAAAGGTAGTTTTAAGTGGCAATCGCACATCTTCAGAGCATTTCCTTGGGGAATGAAATTAATTATAACTGCAAGAAATTCATTCCCTGTGTTTCCTATCTACTTAATGCTCTTTGGCTTCCAATGCTGAGATCACAAAATTACATCAAATTATTTGCTTCATATTCGTGTTCCTATCATTCTGATGAAAGTGTCCCGACCATTACAAAACTGCCTCAGTGGTTCCTACTGGGAGTTTTGAAACAAAATAACCACTTATCATGTGGTCCTCAATCTTTAAGAAGCCATAATTTTTGTGTAGACTCAAAATATGACACTATTTTTGGAAGTGTATAATTTTTTGAGGGAATCCTGAATAATTAAAAATATTTTAGTTTGGGTGCCGCTAAAGTACTGTTGGTCTTAAAAGACAACCACATGTATGAGGCCAAAACTGTGCTCACCCACTCCAAACAGTCCTGAATACAAACATAAAAAACTTGGTGATGAACTAATTCCATTTATGGACCAGTCTACCTTGACATTATTTGACATTTTGGTCATGCCAGGTGAGGGTATGTTATCAATTGTTACAAGTTGAGATCATTATATTTCATGACAGGATAGAATCTATCATTTTTACTGACTTTAGTAGGTGAAGATAGTAGTTAACTTTTATCAGATTATCTTTAAGCACTGTGTATTTCAAAAGATCTGAGGGAGTTCAACTCTTTGTATAAAGATTTAGGAGGGTTCCTTGCCACTAGGGAAGTTTGGCATTATAGGGACTACCAAGGCCACTAGATAGTAGATTGATTACTTATTTTAATCTAACTCAGCTACAAGATGTGTTCAGTGCTTTTTAGTCTCATGAATCACCATGATAGATGGTGAAAGATTTGTGAGATGGTCTACCCCTCACGAGTGACCACCAATAATCTTTGCCCTTATGTCAGCATTCCTAGCGTAGAAGGTTGATTACTCTTCACCATTCATAATGCCCGATATAGTGGATAATGAACATTACCAATTTTCTGTCTATCTTGAGGATCTTTGGCCAGTGTCTATTGACATTGGGTAAGGCATTAGGCACACCTTGCTTCATCCTAGCATTGTTTAGCTAGGTTCACTTAGCCTGAATCATTCTCTTAAGAACATCAGCAGAATCTCTATAGTTGCATTTGTCTCCACAAGGGTTCTAGTCCCCTCCCCTGGCTATATCAGAGGTTCTTTCTTAAATTATTTTGTATTATATAATTGTGTCGAGTTGTTTGTCTATTGTTTAACTACATGTAGTTACACCTCTCCTCTTAGGTTGTTTTGTTTCCTAGATGTAACTCTTGATTTGCTATTGTAATTTACTGTACTTTTGAGACCCATTTTGATTTGACAGTTTGATTATTTGGGGACAATATTTATTTCTTTCCAAAGGAGGCTCTGAATTGAACATTAGATTAATTTGGCTTTAACTGAAACAGCTCCGGATAATCTGGTTTGGATTATCATGCAGTCGACTGGTATCAATGTTATATCCAGTTGTTCATACATCCCCTGTATGTCTTATAAGACCGGTTGTAGACACTCCTGTTTCGTCTACAGGTTCATACTAAAGAGTACCGGTGATAGATTTGTCTACCAGTGCTCCGGTGGGATTGATGTTTGCCTCTAACTTAACCAATGACAACTTAAATATGTCAACATAATTGTGTCGACTTGTTTGTCTATTATTTAACTACATGTAGTTACACCTCTCCTCTTAGGTTGTTTTGTTTCCTAGATGTAACTCTTGATTTGCTATTGTAATTTACTGTACTTTTGAGACCCATTTGACAGTTTGATTATTTGAGGACAATATTTATTTCTTTCCACAGGAGGCTCTGAATTGAACATTAGATTAATTGAAAAGGTCGATAGGTCACATGTAATGGCCAAATAGTAGATGATGCTTCGTCATATGCTGAAGGACCAAATGTTTGAGTTCATGGAGAGTATGAGAGGACATTTAAAGAGTTGGAAGATTCTAATATAAAATAGGCATTCAAATATCCGTGTAAACTTGGGGTCTTTGAGTATTCCTACAGTGTGTATTGATTAAATTCCTTTGCTTCCTCCCATTTCATTGTACCTTGTGTTACTGCTGTGCGCTCAATGGAAATGCATCTAGTAGAACCTTGTTGCATGATGGCACTAATTTTAACTGTATCTGGTAGTTTTTCTACCATCCACACCAAAGGACTTGTTTGGAAGAACTGATTATATCATGATTGCCTTCTACCATGGAAAGTCTCATATAGTGAATGAAGATAGGCAGTTATCAAATTATTTTCCCATCGACAGACATTAATTATTTGATTCATATTTATATCCTACTGACACCTTTTTTTCTGTTATTTCTTCATTTGCATCAGACATATCTTAAGCAGTACCTTATTGCCATTGACTTGTTTTATCATTTATGCTCACGAGTATGATTTCTTTCTTTCTTCACTGCTTGCATATTGCAAAGAATGACGCATTCTAATATTCATAACATTGACGCATTTTAATATTCCTAAGGCTATGCACAGAAGTTTGTGGCAAGAGTACAATAAGTTCTGAAAAAACCATGTAATTGATTTTTCTGCTCCATGTAATTGATTTTTCTGCTCTGTCTGAGATGATTGGAAAACTAAGAATGATCCCAACCCAAAAGAATGCAAACCATGTTTAGTTGATGTTTTAAATTACCAAAAACTAGTTTCCGAGGTTCTCTTTTAATTCGAGTAACTAATATGAAAATCTTAATCCTTTTTCTGAAAAATATTTATTTTGAGTACTCATTTTTAATAAACATTAATATTAACCATCCACAGTTGTCATCAAGCGTTAAAGTTTAATATGCAAGATTTTCTATATAAACCCAAGCCTTCTGTTCATTTTCAAAGGAGATATCCAAGCCACAGCTTGTCCTGATCAAAAGAACTCTGAAATATGTTGCTGCATTTGATGTTGGAAATCGGAAGGTTTACTTTGATGGCATTTAATAACTATTTTTCTTTATCTCTTGAGATAGTTTTGTCTGGAGCTTATGGAGCCCTTATGCAATCTCATGAAATTAATACTGTGTGTGTATGTGTCCCCTCTCCCCCCATTGATGTATTTTTGCAACTCTGAAATTGCTTGAGGCTGCTTGAAAGCGAGGTAAATTTATTTAATCAACAGTTTGAATTTCTATGAACAGCTTCTTTACCATTTTCATTGCAAAATTCAGCCTCGATAAATTCTGGTTATGAACTTAAATCCATACCAAATGAAGATGAACTTGTGCGGGTATTGAAGCTTGTACGTCTTGGTCATCTATTGAAACGTTGCAATGGTTTGGACTCTAGTCTTGATTGGTCCAGTGTACTTTCTCTCGGTGAACAACAACGACTTGCATTTGCTCGATTGCTACTCGTACAGCCAGAACTTGCTTTGTTAGACGAATCTACAAGTGCACTTGATGAGGTCAATGAGGTATGCTTGCTCTTCAAGATTGCATATATTCTGAGGTTTTGAAATAGTATTGCTTTACAATATCTATTGTGTTTTATAGAAAATTTGTGTTTAAGAAGATAAACTAGTAAAGCTTTGAAGAATAACAGTTCTATGGGCATCCACTTCTTTAAATGGAAACAATTATTTTATTTTATTGCCATTTTTATTTATTACTATAGCACATAATTTAAAATCCTTATGTAATTTTGAATTTCATTTGATCAGTGATGCATTATCAAGGAGCAGAAAGCTTAGACGCTTGTCAAATTTTTTATTAGTGTTAAAATAAATTGGTGTACTGCAGGCTCATCTGTATAGAGAGATTGAAGCTGCAGGAATTACGTATATAAGCATCGGACATAGAAGTACACTTCCCAATTTTCACAAACAGATTTTGCGGTTGGAAAGTCCTACATCTCCTAGTTGTGGACGCAACTGGATACTTGAACCTCTTGATCAAAATAAGCTAGGCTTGACAAAATCAGCTGTGTAACTGTATATATTATTCTTGTGGGCTACAGTATATATTCACTCACAGATCTTGCAGCTGACTACTCTGTGGCCAAGTTATGTTTTGTCTCTTTGAATCAGATAGAAAATTGAAGGCTAATAATACTTTACAATGTAAAATAGCAGATGACTTCATGTGTTGCATGAGGTTTCCAAGATACATAATTGAAATATTGTAGAGAAACAAGTTCTGTTTTGTACGGTTGATTAGTTGTATAATGCAATGGGTAATTGTCCGTGATTGGTGGAAGACAACTACAAAACATCAGATTCCTGATATTATTCTTTGGAAAATGAGAAGTCTTCCTGAGCACCATTCTCGAGTTAAGATGTTGATGCCCGTATTTTGATATGATAAAATCTATTTTATTTTTCGTGATTTTGCTGTGTGGAATGTGAGGACATGACCAGTAATTCAATCTTTAGATTGTTGCAGTCAGTGGCATATTTGGTAAAGTTTATTAGTGCACATCATGGGCTTTGATGATGAGTGTTTATTTTGTTTCTCGGTTATAATCAATGCAGCAGGCATTCTCATAAGTTTGTGTTCATGGTGCCTTATGGTAAACGATGGTTTTCTTTAGGTGTGTGCTTTGGATGTAAGGTTTGTTTAATATGAAATAGAATGGGAAAACAAAGGTCCGCTGACAACCCCCCTGGTCCCCTCTCTTCTCCTCTCGGTCTCCTTTCTGTGTGCAATTAAATTATTTCATTTAACCTCAATGGAATGTACGGAGAACATTCTGTGTCATAGACTATAGTTTCTAATGGGATTAACAAGAAGCCAATGTTGGTTCGCTTTTTTTTTTTTTGGAAAAATGCCCAGGCACTCACACTTATATATTAAAAGAAAAGAATATACAAGATAAATCAACCTGAAAGAGGCTCAATAAGGCCTTTGCAACTCAGGCTGAAAATTAAGATCCATTTTTTTTTGTTAGTAAAAGTTTCATACAAATCACACCTTAGAGCTAGCTTTTAGCTAGTTTTCATCATGGAATAGTTGCAAAATAGATAGATAGATAGATAAAATTTTTACGTCTACGAGGCTAAACATAGCCTATGGGACAGCAAGGCAACCTAGGCTGACTTGAGTAACTAGGTCCGCTTCTTGTGCAAGCTGATGATGAGCCCACTTAACTTCTCAAATCCTCGCTGAATAGGCTATGCCAAGAACTATCGGATATAGTATCCACAAATTTATCCCTGAAGTCCTTGGAGGCTTCACATACTAAAATAAAGTGATGTTCAGTTTCTACTTTCCCAGAGTTGCAAAACATGCAAATTCTCTATTCTCAAGTCTCCTTTGGCCTCTTCCAACACCCGGTCTCACATCGGAGTTGATGGGAGTTGGTACGTAACTGGGCAATAAGAATTTTAGCTCTCCAAGAAATGTTGACACCAATATACGCTTTTTGGAGTTGATCACATGTGGGGTTGAACTCATTGATATAATATACTTTCTTCCTTCCAATCCCATTTCCCCAATTTCTCTTCTAAAATTTCTCCATAACAAAGACCTTTATTTTTTTGTTATTTGTGGGACACAAGTTGAAATGGATATTCCATTTCCTCATCCACTTGAAGTTTTGTTGCATCCACGTCTTTTTATATTTGCACAATGTGTCATTAAAGACGATGTTAGGCCATCTATCTCCTTCCATTTTTTCGATTCTTTTTAGATAGCTTATCAGGCGGGCCATAGCAAATGCCTCAATAGGGACAGCCCCCATTTCGCTTAGCATGATATCTTAAGGGACGGTGCTTTTGATTTTGAATTTGTTTGTGATCAAATGCTTTTGGATTCCTTCAATTTGCTTCCATTGTGCTATTGAAGTGTTGTTGGCCCATAATTCACACCCATAAAGAACAACTAGCAACACAAGAAGACCAAACAAAGTTTGAATAGTTTTCCAATCCCAAACCTCCGCTTCACGACACCTGTTTTGAAGCGCATAAAATGCTTTCCATCCCCCTAATGCCTTTTTATTCCTGCAACCTGCCCAATTTAAATGTTTGTTGAAATCAATGCCAAGATATTTATACTCCAGGACTTCCTTAAGAACGTTGCCCCCAAAATAAAACTCATGTTGATGTTGTTTTTTGTTATTAGAGAAAACCATAACTTTAGTTTTGCTAATATTGACCTGCATCCCCACCCTTCTACAAAAGCACTCAAGAGACAATAAATGATCTTGCAACCCATTGACAAATTTGGCAATCAAAATGAGATCGTCTGCATATAGGAGCAACTTTATTATAAATTCACCTAATTGTATACTCTCACCATTTTGCATGTTCAACCACTCTTCAAGTTTATCTATGTATAAGCCAAACAAAGTAGGAGATAAAGGACAACCATGTTTGACCCCGATATCACTCCTAAAACATTCTGAAATGCCAACAGAGGTTCTGATTTTGACTTTCACTTCTTCATACATTCTATGAACAGTAGCTCTGAGATGCGTAGAATCCCCAATTCTTCCATCCTGAGCCAAAGTTTGTCCCTAGGAACAGTGTCAAAAGCCTTTTTAAAGTCAACAAAATAGCAAAAAACCTCCTCCTTTTTCTCCCACATTTTTCGATAATGTGCCTCAGAGTGACACAATGATCAACCGTTGAGTGCTTTGGCCTAAAGCCAGCTTGCCCTTTAGCACGCTTATTGTTTTCTTCTGACCATTTGCTGATCCTAGTTTTTATCATGCTGCCAAAAAGTTTTGCAAAGAGAGGATTGATCATTATAGTCCTGTAGTTGGAGGGATTGTTGACATCACCACTCTTAAACAGTGGGATTGCAAGGCTGATTGTCCAATCTTTAGGAAACCCCTCACGACTGATATTATTGAAGATTTTTGTAATGTGTGGTGCAAGGTTTTTCATACCCCATTTGAGATACTTAGCTTGAAGCTCAACAAGGTCTTTCGCTTTACCCGTACCTAACTTCTTAATACCCATCTCTATCTCCTGCACAGTGAAAAGAGTTGTAGTATCGTTGACCAAGGGTGGCTGGTCCACTCCTCCTTGTTCATAGAACTTCCTAGCATAGTCGAACCATTGAGTGGCTGTAATAGTATTTTCAATTTGTTTCTTCCTTGGCTAGAGTTCTTTCCAAAAGAGTTTGAGGTTATTTCTACTTAAGAAAATCAGCTCCTCTCTCCTTGTGAGCATAAAATTAGTTTTCTTCTTCTTTAGGATTTGTTTATAAGCCTTAATGTCAAGGTTTGTTTTATTTGACTCCCTTAGATTTCTTCTTGTCATCTTGCATTTCTTATCAAACCACGCATTAACCGGAAAACAATTAGTTTCAGATTTTCTATTTTTTGTTCTCTTGCATTTCGAGAGAGCCTCGTGGATTAGACTTGATAACGAATGGATATTAACAACATGTCTGTGCATTTGCATCCCCCTACAAAGACTCTCAAGAGTAGCCCTAAAGATGTTATTGTTTTCTGGAGTCAACAAGATTCTACCTTGGGAAGGGGGTTGTTGAGAGCATTGGTTCTTTGCCCCAAGCTGCCTATCCTTTGTCCAATACAAATTTACGTACAACGGTTTATGATCTGATTTGAGATCCCATATGTGTTCTCCAATTTCAACTCCCTCAATTCTCTCATACAAATTCTGTGAGCATATAACATAATCCACCACGCTTGCCCCGTTATATGTGTTGCAAGTGAAATTGCCCGACTTAGACCATCTAGCCAAACCGTTGCAAATTATTAGATCAAAAGTGCCACATAGAGTGACCAATTCTTCCCCAAAATGATGCAGCCTTTAGTATCTTCAAAAACTCTTTCCCACTGATGTTTTCTCTTTCTGTGAGCCAAATAGGGTTACCATTTTTTTTATAACTGAAAATACTAGCTTGACAATTTGCAGTTCTAACATTGAAATCACCGACAAGAAGAACATCCCCACACTGCGAAAAAACAACGACATCTTTCTTTAAGGCAGCATATGGGTCATTGTGATCTAAGCCACACTTTTTATAAGCTTTTGAAACTTGTGGAGCAAAGTAGCAAGCTGCGATCCTGAGAAGACTATTGTTCTCCACGATTTGAAACCATATGAATTGTATTAGAATCTGCCTTTTCCAACTGAATGACACGTCTTTCCCTTTCTTTTACTAAAACCATGATGCCCCCATGACCTTTACCATTTCCTGTTGCCTCATTCCACACTGCCATCTTCCAATAACCTTCAAACAAAGGAATCTTACATCCTTCAAGCTCATGTGTCTCTATGAGACAAATAATGTCTTTGTCTTCCGCTATAGGCCCTAACCCCGACCCATGCCTCCATGGATAACCTCTACAATTCCAACAAACTAAACTTAAGGAAGCCTAGGCTAGATTTGATTGCTATTTGTTTTGATGTGTAAGAATCAGAGTTGAGTTATTATTGCTATGAGTGGGAGCTGATCTTGTCGTATTGCTGCTTGCTGAAGTGTTCGTAGTCACACCTTTGCTGCCTGCTTGTTGCTCTACATTAGGACGGTGGCCAAAATGAGCAATAACTATTTTTCCCTTAAACATCCAAGCTCTTTTGCCTTCATTTCTAGCTGTTCTAATTTTTTCCATTTCCATCCTTCTTTCTTCTTGTTGTCTCGTAGTTAGATCCTCCTCTAAGAAGAAGCGAGAACCCCTCAAGAGTTGTTTTTTGCTCAATAAATGTTGTTTGTCACAAATGCTGGGCATGACCACCTTGATGGGCCTATCTCTCTCACCGTAGGATTTGCCAACCCTCCAAGCTTGGCTGATTTGACCTTGCCATAGCAACACTTCTTGTAAGAAGTCCCTTGTTAAGTCAAGGGTGTGTTCTCCTTCACCATAGTCTTTTATCCCTTTGATAATTATGTTGGATGTCCTAACCTGCCTTTCCTTGGCCTCCCTGTCTTGTGAGTTCTTCACATGAGTCTTTGCTTCTTCACCCTCCCTTGCAAAGTGTTTGATGTGTTTATCCCAAGTTTTGGTGACTTATGAAAAACTTCTTTTCTCCTCTTCAAACCCTGCCTTCTCCAACAAACTAGCATGGTCTATTGGTAACTCTTTAACGTGAGACAATTTAGTATTTGTTATACCCTTGTTTGCTACCAAAGCAGCCCTCGAATTTTGCCATTCCTCCTTCATAATCTGCCATTCATCTTTCATGTTCTGCCATTCGAGCTTCCCAGCTGATAGTGTTTCTTGCAACGTTGAGATTTGAACTTTTAAAGCATTGTTATTGTCTGCAAGGGATTTATTTGTTACAGTCAGGGCATGTATTTTGAGGTCCCGTTCTTGCCCTTTAACCTCTAGGAGTTCCAACCTCTCCTTGGCCATCAAGAGTTCTTGCACATATAGGTCTGGGCACCAAGTGAGAGGTGTAGAGGTAGGGTTGTAAATGACGGGGTCTACAAAGTTCTACAAAGTTACTACTGCCGCACAAATGATTGTTGCCACCTAAGTGTGAAGGAGGACTCATTTTGACTCCACCTTTTAGTCTTGTCTCCTTCTTAGACCACCTTTGACCTTGTTTTTTCTCATGTGACCATTTCATATGAGCGAGTCTACATTTCAAAATGCCTTTAAACTGTTTGAAGTTGACCCAAATGTATTTTCCTGTCTTGCCAAGTGAGGCAATTTTCACTTGTCCCAAATGATTAGTTTCAAAATGCACCAAAAATTCTTGACCATTTTTAATCAATGAAATAGTTTGTTTTCCCATTGCTTGTATTTCCATTGTTGGTTTTTCGAATGTTTGTTTTTCCACTGTTTGTATTTCCAATGTTTGTTTTTCCATTGCTTGTTTAATTGAGAGAGAAATATATATGACACCTTATTTTAGAAATAAAACCCCTTATATGAAATTATTTTTAAACTTTGAGTTTGTAAACAACAATGTTCTTTTTAATTGGTTGGATAGATTCTATTATTGAAATGATGAAAATTGCACACCCTACGTTGCTCTGTTTTAGGCTTACTTTGATTTGTTTGTCCTTTGTGTAATAATTATTGTACAAATGATGACTTTTCATGTGGAAGTTGACAAATGATATGATCTTATTACAACTCTATTTTTTTTTACATCTGAGGATCATCTTTGTTTCTCATTGTCCCAGGTCACTTCTATGGCATAGAAATGAACTTGGTTTGTTGAAATTTGGATGCCAAATTGACCTCTGAATTTTTAAATTCAAAATTTTAATTTGGGCCCAAGCTAACTCCCTCCAACTGATTGTTATGAGCTGATTGAAGTACAAAATATTTCAAAAGACCAGTGTTGTATTAAATGACACCCTATCATTTAGAACATATTCAGGATCTTAGAATTTACTAATACGTTGCATCATCAAAAGAGCATAGCATCTAGATGACATCAACATCCTATTTCCTAGTGTTATTAACATTATACCAAATTGTTGAATCAATAACAGAGTATGACGAGAGGAGAACAATCCTAGCTTAACAAGCTTGTCAATGGTGTTGACAGTAGTCCTTCCAAACACTAGTGTAACTATGAAATAACACATCCTTGACATAAAATTGTATATTAAAGTTAACACATTTTTGACATAAAATTTAACGTAGCTCAAATATATGTGCATAAGATTTAGTTCTATGAACAATAGTTCAAATGTGCTGATGCAGAAATTAGTTTTGCATGCACATAAATGAACTAGAACATTAGATAGGAAATTTCTTAGTCTCAAGGCAATTGCTTGACATGTTCTAATCTTCTAACACAATGACAAATGGATTTGCTAAATTTGTTATAGCAAAGACTTCTTCAAACATAGAACTAAGTACTACTATTATTACAATCAAGAGATTTTGGAAAAATCTATGTATGCTTTTTGAATCAAAGCTTCAGATTGCACTCAACAATCCATCATTAGGTTGACTTTTCCTCTTTATGATGATGGATTGCTGAGTGTAATCCGAAACGTTGATTCAAAAAGCATACACAGTTTTTTCCAAAAACTCATGCTTTTCAAACACGGACTATGGAAAACTCATGCCTACTACCACCACCATCATCATTTATGTGGTTTCAAATATTTATTTAAGTAGTATTATCTAAAAAGCATTTATATATAAAATAAAGAATGTTTGTAAACATAAGTGCGATTACAATATTAAAAATGCTTTACATTTGGGGAGTTACTATAATATAAAGAGTCGAGATTGGTAAAGACAATTACTATTGTACTATGCTTGTGAGCTATGCACTTTTATTCTAATTTATCATATGGGTGACTTACATAACATGCATATTGACCTAATTAATTCTAACAAATACCTAATACACATATTAGTATGAATACTTTTAACATGCCTTCAATCCAAAAAAATTATCCCCAAAGCTTGACATAAGAAAACTTGAATAGAATGTTTGTTGGCTCCCATGCAGCAGCATCAAACTCTAGGTTCTATTAGACCAAAACCTCTTCAATACCAAAATCTCAACATGTGACTAGAACCTCTTCAATATCAAAATCTCAAAGTTGCATGTGGTGTTTGTTCAAGATTCCCCCTAGCTTTAAAAAGATGAATTCCTCCTCATCCAATATGGGAAGGTTTGTTATAACTTCTATAATGAGCTTGATAACTCTCTCATGGTGAGAACCATGAAAAAATAGTTGGAACTTTGAAGAGGAGAGAAGTTCTTAGTTTATATGCCACCTCACATATGTGTTGCTCCACTGATAATTGCATATAGTTTTAGACCCAACTTATGACCCATCTTGTCATACAAGGATGACTACTTGCAAGTATGGAGACATAAAAAGACCCAATCAACAACTTCAAAGATATGCTCTTACCAATGCTGATACACCTACTAATTCACATGGTTCTACATTTGCATAAATCTTTCCTTAAGGACTCAGCTTAGAAAAAATCCTTCCATGAAGAAGGGATGTGTTGACTACTTGGAACCTGGAACTTGAAATATATGTAGCCAAAGAAGATTGGGTTGACCATCAAAAGCCTAATGGAGGATCATTTTAGAGAAGGAAAAATATTAGGAGATGAATTAGCTAACACAAGAGCACATGGAAAAGAGTTCACACAGGTATTCTCACAAAAATAAGGCGAAGGATGTTTAATGTCCACAGGAGGTTGTATTAAGGCAAGCAAAAATTATTGCAATTTTGAGAACCACATCTTGAAGATACATGTGGTCCAAAAAGGATCCAAAAAGGCCCAAATTGGAACAACACCCTAGGAAATTGCATTTATAGGCATGAAAATTGCATGATAGGTTTACAATACTACTCAAGACTTGACCTAGACACCTTAAGTTCAATTTAAACCTCAAAACATATTGTTACATTCATTTTACCTTTACCACATTAGATCATAAGAATAATCCACAAATAATTCATGCTCGGCTCCAACACCAAGTCACGTAATCAAGTTCAAATTCACTATCATAAATCATATCAAGTGCATTCTAACTCAGTGAGGAATCCAAGGAAAAATATCAAAATTACATTAAAAAAAGGACTTAATATCCTTTCACAATACAATTTACATTTGATAAGAAACTAAGTACATAAAGTATTTACATCAAAAGGAAAATCCATTGATCAATCTCGATCCACAATCCTCTAGTTCCTAATGGTGATTTCTATGCCACCTAACCTCATGGAATCAAAATATCCACTCTTGCCATGCTAGGAGATAGTTACACAACCTGCGCGCACGCACACACACACATGCAAGACACAATCGAAAAAGGGCACACACACATCCAAGCATGAAGATTACATGGAATCCAAATACGCAATAAAGTCAACACCATTATGAAAAGTAACTACTCATCTTGTTGGTGTCACTCAATTACACAAGGATTAGATATTATAGAGCAAGAGATGGAATGCCATTGTGTAGCTGAAAGGTATGGATCACGCAGAATTGAGTTGTCCTCTCCAAGAGAGAAGGAGACTCTATTGCACTGTATTAGTGGTCCCTATGAGGTCAAGTCTTCTCAAGTCATCCTGAGTCTGTATGATCTCTCAAGGTATGATTGGGGAATCCATCACTTGGTTAATTAATTACCCATGCTTTCTTTAGTTGACACTTATTACCATGACTTCCCAACGAGTTATCCTCATGGCCTCTTTGTTCCTTAACCTTCATTGGAAGTCACTCACATAATCCTCTCTAATAACTACACCTTAGATTCATCACATCCTCCAATGAGTGTGGCACAGAAGCCCAAACAATGCATAATTTTTAATTTTACAAAAAACTTCTCAACACGATCCCAATGGATTTCATTTCACAAAACATGAAGTACACATTTGATTCCACGTTATAATTATCCAAAGATTATCCTTTTTATTCCCTTAAAATTGCATTCTAGAGTTCATTATTTCCACAATAACTACTTCCATTTTGTTCATTAGTGTCTATCACTCCATAATTTTCCTTGAAATATCCTTCGATTTCTTTTCTTCCATATTTCCCATACTACTTTGAAGGTGAAATTATCCAAAGATTACCAAATAAACTATTATTGTTTATCCTTTGCCAACATTGAAATAGTGTCATGAAATAATTTGGTAATGCTATTAGCCACCCTAATTTAGCACATAACCATTGCCAACACTTTTGCGCAAAGGTATAACTAAGTCACATATGATTGATAGTCTCTTCATTGTCGCTGCATAAGAAGCATATGGATTGTCCTTGGAAACCAATCTCCTTGACCTAATCTGTTGTTAGAGTCTCACCTTGAAGAGATGCCCATGTGAAGATTTTTGCCTTTGGCATGCATGTTTTGTTCCAACATAAGTGAATTGGTAATTCTGAATAATTCCTTACTTGTTGATGATAGATCATCTTATACCCATCTTTGGCATTATAAATCCCCATCTTAGAGCCATTCCATATGATTTCATCATTACCTTGCTTAAAGGAGATAGATTTGTCTTAAATAATTGTTCTAAGTTTTTCAATGTCTTGTGATGACAAGGTTAGCTCTTCTAGATTCCTCCACTGCCATTTGTGAGAATGTATGAGATTTGAAATAATAATATAATATCTTACATGGTATCCTCAATATTGTTCACAAGTATGTCTAGTTCTATCCACATTTATTTGATTGCTTACGATTGGGTAGCCTCCCATGTGTCCTACCAAAATAATGCTTTCCCTCCATCCATTCCATGAGAGTTATTTTAATATAGTATCACTACATTTGGCCATAAAATTCCAAATATTGAGATCCCCTTGGGAAATCGGATATTCAAAAAATTTCTTCATGATTTGAATATGTGATATATATTTGCCTTTAATAATCCCAACCCACTTGTGATTTGGTTCGTTGTGGAGTTTCCAAAATAATTTTGCTCCTTACGCCTTATTCTACCAAAGTTGATTTTTAATACTAGTTCCTCCATATGTAATAGGTCTACATATTTTGTCTCATGAAATCAACACATATTTTTTCTTCATTCTGTTCCTAATTACGAAAATAAATTACTCAATTTCTTCACTAATTTGGCATAAGCCCCACTAAAAATGAAATACATGATATTAAGTAGATGTGGATAGATAAAAATGTTGCTTTCAACATTATAATCCTTCTTGTCTAGGACAACCCATTAGCTTTTCGTGAATCCATTTTCCTATCCATCTTTTCCCTACTGATTTCCAAGCCATAGTCATTCTTAAGTTTTTGTCTAGGGCCGTTCCTAGGCATGATCAAGGTATCTTACCTTCCTTAAAACCCGATAAGTCTAGAACTTATCTATCTAGTTCGGATTTAAAAAAGAAGAAGAATATATGTAATTTGTCTTGATTGACCTATTTTCCTGAGGCTTTGGAATATAATTTTAGCATCCTTTTCAAATGCAAAGCCTCCCCTTTTCTTCCTCGTCCAAAAAAAATTGTATCATTTGCAAATTGTTGGCGAGTCACTAATTGAAATGAGGATGTCACTTTCACCCCTTTCAAGGCTGCATTTCTTTGACAACTATATAATTTTCCACCTAATGCCTTGGCTATAATGATGAACAAAAAGGGAGAAAGAGGACCCCCTTGCTGAATCCATCTAGAACTTAAAAAAAACCCATGACAATAGAATATACAATAGAATATCAAGTTAATCCAGGCTTTGCAAAACCCAAACCCTTCCATACATTTAGATAGGAATCTCTAGTCAACTTTGTCATATGCTTTTTTAATGTCTAGTTTGATAATCATGCTTGATTCCTTTATCTTTTCAATAGAATGCATCACTTCTTGACCAATGATTACCCTGTAAAAAATTGATCTTCATGGAATGAAGCTTGTTTGTTCCTCTAAAATTATTTTTGAAAGAAGGTTTTTTAATCTATTAGTTGTCACTTTAGCTAAAATTTTGTAAATACTGTTCCACAGTGAAATTGGTTTGAATTCATCTAACAAAATCGCTTTCTCCTTGTTTGGGATAAGTACTATAAAAGTGTTGTTGATTTCTCTTAAGAACCTCCTTGAATTCCTCATCGCTTCTAACTCTCCAATCATTTATGATCCTATAATTGACCAACACTTCTAAAAGAAACTTGATGGAAATCCATCTGGGCCTAGAGCTTTGTTTGGATGAAGCTGGTTTAAAGCCTTGTAAATTTCCTCTTCTAAGAATTTGTTTATCAACATTTATTATCATCCTCTAAAATAAGTTGAGGGATGTCCTCTACCATCTTTTGTTGAGATATCAATTCCGAGCTCTCCTCATTATCGAGAAGATCTAAATAAAACCCCACAATCCTTCTATGGATTTCCTCTTGATCTTCTATGCTTACATTATTTTCATCACTGATCTTATGAATTCTATTTACACTTCTTCTTTGTTTTGTACTATTATGAATTTTTTTTGTGTTCTTGTATCCTCCCAACAAGATCTCTCTTGATTTCTGCCTCCAAAACATTTCTTCTTTCACCAATATGTTATCATACTCTTTTAATAACTCTTTTTCCCGAATAAACTTCTTAGATTCCATACCCTAAAGAATAACCCACTCATTCAGTTCCTTGATGTTCTATTCTATAATACTCTTAGGTGCAAAAATATTCTTAAAGTGATCCCTATTCCATATTAGAAAATTGTTTTTTATTTTCTTTAGCTTGGAGTCGTATGAACCATAATAATTTAGATCCTTCAAATTAGGATGTATTCCACCATTTATCAATAAGATTAAAAAATTCCTCATTCTTCACCCACATATTTCAGCTATGTTACTTAACCCTAGTCTCCTATTATTTCAAATATAAGTTCTATTTTTCATTTCTATCTCAATAAGATTGTCCTTTGCAACCCATCATTTGAAATCTATTTGTGGTTGACATCCTTTTTATATACCCCCCATTTCTTGAGAGATGAAGTGTGGCTTTAAAATCACCCGCTATGATGAAGTTCCCCAATGGCCAATGTTTGAAAAAAGTTATTGATTTCATTCCATACTTCCACTTTCTTCTTTGTCAAAATAGGACCATAAACATTGATAATCAAAAATTTCAAGGGTCTATTCAGATTGTTTACTAGTCCTCCACGCTAGCTAGATCTACCCTCCATCTTTTCAAGATGAACTCTAGTTGGATTCTATAAGGTTGCTAACCCTCTTGAAGATCCAAGGGCCTCCACAGATTTTGATTCCCAATTCCCAATTGATTTTTTTAAATTTCAACCACTATTCTCCATTCAACTTAGTCTCTTGCAACATAATTATTTTTGCCTTAACTTAAAAAATGTTGCATTTTATTAATCGCTTCTTGTTAGGAGCATTCATGCCCTTAACATTCCACGAAAGGATTTTCATTTCGCCTTGGGAAGGAACTTCCCCTTCCCTATGTTCCAATAAGTTGTGATTTTGGCTTCGTTTGATTCCTCTCCTTTGAAATTCTTAGATAAAGACAACGACTTTCATCCTTTTCCTCTTTTTAATCTATTCCCACAATATAGAGATGATTTGGCTGAGTTTGATTTCCATAATCCTAGATCTTGAGATCTCATGTCTACATTTTCCATAGTATTCATATGTTGGTCACACTGAAGGTGCTAAATTTTAGACTCCCCTCTCGAATTTTCCCCCTCTTCCTCATTTGGATCCATTTGCACCCGTTCTTTCTCATACATGTCCATTTCCATCATTCTATCTAGATAAAATTCTAGCTCCTCCTCCTCTGGTTTGTCCGAGTCCATAAAATTTTCTATTAGGCTGTGCTTCCTAGCAATCCCCTCTCTATTGTCTAACTTCCCTTGCTCTGCTATTCCAACTAGTTCATAGATCACTTGTAAACTTAATGGGATGTTTACTTTTTGAGTTTCTCTTGCTGATCTGGCTTCCTCCAACTTAAATTTCTTCTTCTTCTTAATGATTGAGAGTGGCAATAACCCTCCTTTTGTATTATTTATGTTCTTCTTTTCCTCTATATTATCTGTGTAAAAAACAACTCCCTTCCTTTTGTGAAGATCCAAATTAGTCTTGCTACTGAAATTATGTGACCATTAATGTGATCCTTGACTCACTGTGGTTGCCTTATCAAAAGCTTTTCTCTTATTGATAACTTCTTTTAAATTGTTGTGCTCATTGCCCATATCAAATAATGTTCTTTCTTGTTGATCCCCTTGATGTTACAAGCTCCTTGCCTTTTGTCCTACTACTAATTGGAAGGGATTTTGAGTGTGAGAGGTTTTCTTTTAAAGCTGTTAAATTTCCATAATCCATATCAATGTTACAATAGTTTCTGGAATTTGATTGTGTAAAAGTTTTTCATCATTAATGTTTTGGATCACATTAAGTGATCCATCCATAGTGTGATTTGAAATGTTGATGATAAAAAACTTTTACACAATCAAATTCTAGAAGCTATTGTAATAGATTTTCTTTTTCTATATAAGCCTTAATGATTTTTTTCCATCTGAGTTTAGACTATTTGATTCTGTCATATCTTAATTAATTTTTCGGGAGTTTGTTTCTTCTTCCTTCTTTTTTGAGCTCCCTCCTAGTCCTGCCCCCCTCCCCCTCTTTTTAAAAAAGTAACTTCATCATCCTTAGATAAGATTATCTTTTCTAATATTGGAGACTCGTCCTGGCTGAGTAAGTCAATTAGTTTCTCTTGTAGCATATTATCCTGCATATTCTGCCAATGCATTCTGGGACTTTCCAAATGTTATTGTTTGTTCTTGGATTTCCTCTTGATCTTCTATGCTTACATTATTTTCATCACCGATCTTATGAATTCTATTTACACCTCTTCTTTGTTTTGTGCTATTATGAATTTGTTTTGTGTTCTTGTATCCTCCCAACTAGATCTCTCTTGATTTTTGCGTCCAAAACATTTCTTCTTTCGCCAATACGTTCTCATACTCTTTTAATAACTTTTTTTCCGAAATAAACTTTTCAGATTCCATACCCTGAAGAATAACCCACTCATTCAGTTCCTTGATGTTCTATTCTATAATACTCTTAGATGCAAAAATATTCTTAAAGTGATCCCTATTCCATATTAGCAAATTCTTTTTTATTTTCTTTAGCTTGGAGTCGTATGGACCATAATAATTTAGATCCTTCAAACTAGGATTTATTCCACCATTTATCAATAAGATTAAAAAATTCCTCATTCTTCATCCACATATTTCAGCTATGTTACTTAACCCTAGTCTCATATTATTCCAAGTATAAGTTCTATTTTTCATTTGATCTATCTCCATAATATTGTCCTTTGTCACCCATCATTTAAAATCTATTTGTGGTTGAAATTTTTCTTGTCTACCCCTCCCCCCCATTTCCTGAGAGATGAAGTATGGCTTTAAAACCACCCCCTATGATGAAGTTCCCCAAAGGCCAATGTTTGAAAAAAAGTTACTGATTTCATTCCATACTTCCACTTTCTTCTTTGTCAAAATAGGACCATGAACATTGATAATCACAAATTTCAAGGGTCTATTCAGACTGTTCACTAGTCCTCCATGCCAGATAGATCTACCCTCCATCTTTTCAAGATGAACTCTAGTTGGATTCTATAAGGTTGCTAACCCTCTTGATGATCCAAGAGCCCCCACAAATTCTGATTCCCAATTCCCAATTGATTATTTTTAATTTCAACCACTGTTCTCCATTCAACTTATTCTCGTGCAAAATAATTATTTTTGCCTTAACTTAAAAAAATGTAGCATTTTATTAATCGCTTCTTGTTAGGAGCATTCATGCCCTTAACATTCCACAAAAGGATTTTCATTTCTTCTTGGGAAGGAACTTCCCCTTCCCTATGTTCCAATAAGTTGTGATTTTGGCTTGGTTTGACTCCTCTCCTTTGAAACATCTTAGATAAAGACAATGACTTTCATCCTTTTCCACTTTTTGATCTATTCCCACAAGATCTAGAGATGATTTGGTTGAGTTTGATTTCCATAATCCTAGATCTTGAGACCTCATGTCTACATTTTCCTTTGTATTCATATTTTGGTCACACTGAAGGTGCTAGATTTTAGACCCCCCTCTTCCTCATTTGGATCCATTTGCAACGCTTCTTTCTCATACATGTCGATTCCATCATTCTATCTATTTAAAATTCTAGCTCCTCCTCCTCTGGTCTGTCCGAGTCCATAAACTTTTCTATTAGGTTGTGCTTCCTAGCAATCTCCTCTCTATTGTCTAACTTCCCTTGCTCTGCTATTCCAAATAGTTCATAGATCACTTGTAAACTTAATGGGATGTTTACTTTTTGAGTTTCTCCTACTAATCTGGCTTCCTCCAACTTAACTACTTTCTTCTTCTTAATGATTGCAAGTGGCAATAACCATCCTTTTGTATTATTTTTGTTCTCCTTTTCCTCTATATTATAAAAAAATCCCTTCCTTTTGTGAAGATCCATCAGTGTTGCTATTGAAATTATCTGACCGTTAATGTGATGCTTGACTCATTGTGGCTGACTTATCAAAAGCTTTTCTCTTATTGATAACTTCTTTTAAATTGTTGTGCTCATTGCCCATATCAATATTAATGTTCTTTCTTGTAGATCCCCTTGATGTTACAAGCTCCTTGCCTTTTGTCTTACTACTAATTGGAAGGGATTTTGAGTGTGAGAGGTTTTCTTTTAAAGCCGTTAAATTTCCATAATCCATATCAATGTTACAATAGTTTTTGGAATTTGATTATGTAGAAGTTTTTTATCATTAATGTTTTGGATCACATTACGTGATCCATCCATAGTGCGATCTGAAAAGTTAACGATAAAAAACTTTTGCACAATCAAATTCTAAAAACTATTGTAATAGATTTTCTTTTTCTATAAGCCTTCATAATTTTTTTCCATCTGAATTTATACTATTTGGTTTTGTCATATCTTAATTAATTTTCCAGGAGTTTGTCTCTTCTTCCTTTTTTTTTTTGAGCTCCCTCCTAGTCCTGACCCCCTCCCCTCTTTTTTAAAAAGTAATTTCATCACCCTTAGATAAAATTAGCTTTTCTAATATTGGAGACTCGTCCTGGCTGAGTAAGTCGATTAGTTTCTCTTGTAGCATATTATCCTACATATTCTGCCAATGCATTCTGGGACTTTCCAAATGTTATTGTTTGTCCTTGAAACTGTTCTTACTTTAAATTAATCATTTTTTATTACTATTATATTATCTACTTGCATAGAAATGATAGACCAATTTTTTTTCATAGACCAATTTTCTTTCGTGTGATGGTTAATATTATTTAGCCCTTGGACTCACTTTGAATCAATTTGTGTGTAAAAATACAATGCAAGAACATGATTCAAAGATATGGCATTTATTTATTTGCTTGCGAGCATCTTTGGAACGCAAATTAATGATATTTATAATTGCAGCGCTTGCTTCTTTTGACCATATAGATCTCCAAAGTTATTTATAATTTTAAATATTTTTTAGAACATTTTTGTGATGAATAAATTTAATAATTTTTTATACTAATAAAAAATAATAATACAATATTTTTTAAGTTTTATTATCTTATGCTGTTTAGAAAAGAGTTGTATATTATTTGTATTAAAGATATATTTATTTGAATTTGAAAAATCTTCGAACATGGAAAATTTTGGTTTTGAGAATATATATTATTTTTCATTAATAAATATTAAAGTTAAATAAAAATAGATCTTAAGAATTTTTAAATTAAAAATAATTAGTGTTACAGAAAACATTCTACAATAATAAGGAAGTAGTAGAATGTAACAACAGAATATGTTGACAAAAATTCTTATTATTTACAATCATTCACATGTCAATATATTAATATTAATAATAAACATAATATTTTTAAAATTAATACTACATAAAAATAAAGATGTACTCTCATCAAAATTACAAGTTTTTTAATTAATATAACTTAATAAAGACTTTCATTAAAAAATTATAAGTTTTAAATAGATATATTAATTTAAAATAAAAGAATTTATTTAAAAATTAATATAATTATACATATATTTTATAAATTTAATTTTAATAATTTTTAATAATAATAACAATTTTCAAAGTTCAAATATAAAAGTTCAGATGGGAATAATCAAATTTAAGAAATCATAATGAAGAAAATTATATTAGAACAACAATTTAAGAAATCATAATGAAAAACTTGAAAAAATCATAATGAAATAATTGTAATGGAATAAGTCCATGACTGGTTTTGAAGATGCATCTCAACCTTTTCTCTGTCACCATCTGCCTCTGTTGGCCAATGACAACCATCCTGATTGGTGTGTCCAAAATTTAACCAGTGCACAGAACAAACAAGTCTTAATCTCATTCATAATATAAAAAACACTGCTAAGAATATTTAACCAACAACTTCATTTAAAATATTTTTTCAATGTTGTATTCAATACCAAACCCATTGGCATCGCTTTTACTAGGTTGTTTTTCCCTTGTTCTATAAGCGATGGGGATTCTGAATCTCAAAGTCTCCGCAGCTTCTGTACTAAGCTTCACCTGGCTATGCCTAATTACTTGTCAGAGCGCACAGCCTTTAAGGATAGTGCACAATTTGGATACCCTCAATACAGACGATGATCAACCATATCGCACTGCATATCATTTTCAGCCTCAAAAAAACTGGATGAATGGTTCGTTTATTTTACAGAATCCTTGATTTCTGCTCTTAAAATTGCCAAATGGTTGTGCTAGTCTGATAATTTTGTTTTGGATTGGCTTTTTTGGATATGGAACGCGCCTTTGAAAACGATGAACAGATCCAAATGGTGAGTTTCCAATACAAATTATTCGTACTGTTTGCTTTTAATTCATAATTTGTAAATTCAAATTAGGGAAATTCAAATTTTTCAGGGATTGGAATGTTTTGATACAGGACCCATGTTTTACAAAGGCTATTACCATTTGTTCTACCAATACAATCCGGAGGGACCCATTTGGGGTAACATTGTGTGGGGACATTCTGTGTCAGAGGATCTGGTGAACTGGAGGTTTTTGGATGCAGCAATTGTGCCTAGTGAGTGGTATGATATAGGAGGTTGTTGGTCTGGATCTATTACTTTTCTTCAAGGCGGGAAGCCTGTTATTCTTTACACAGGAAATACCAATGCCTCACAACAGGTACAGAACATGGCAGTGCCTAAAAATTTGTCAGATCCTTTCTTGATAGAATGGGTTAAAATCCCCGAAAACCCTATTATAGTTCCAGATAGGGGCATGGATGGGAACAATTTCAGGGACCCAACAACTGGATGGTTTGAATCTGTGGATATGAAGTGGAGAATTGTTGTTGGTTCATTGGAGCGGAAAAGCAGGGGAATGGCACTTGTGTACAAGAGCACTGATTTTGTTAAGTGGGAGAAGGCCAAACATCCTCTGCATTACTCTGAATCTTCAGGAATGTGGGAATGCCCTGATTTTTATCCAGTTCATGTTTCAGGAATGCAGGGTTTGGATACTGGTTTTGTTGGGTCTTCTGTGAAGCATGTTATGAAAGCAAGCTTGGGTGATAGAGGGTATGATTACTATAGTGTGGGGAGCTATTTGGTGGATGAAGGTATATTTGTTCCAGATAAGGGAGGCCAGGATGATGAATTGGATTTAAGGTATGACTATGGTAAGTTCTATGCATCTAAGAGTTTCTTTGATGTGAGTAAGAGCAGAAGGGTTCTGTGGGGATGGATCACTGAATTTGATAGCCAGTCAGATGACCTTATTAAAGGGTGGGCTGGTTTGCAGGTACTTTCCACTTTCACTGATTGAACACTACTTTTTTTGTGTTTTTGAAAGCAGGTTTTCCCCAGTCTATAGCTTAGATAAACCAGAATCTGAATAAAAGGTTACAAGAGAATACTTGACTATAATTTAATATTTTAAAGATAGTTCAGACTTTATTTTGCTTTGTTGCTGTCGTGTTTAGGGGATTCCAAGGACCATTTGGCTGGATGATAGCACAAAAATGAACCTGATACAATGGCCTGTCGCAGAAGTGGAATCTCTTCGTGGAAAGAAGACAGTTAAGAATAACACTGTTCTAAAAAGTGGGGAGCTTGTAGAAATCTATGGGGTAACTGGTGCACAGGTATTGTTTTACTTGTACTGTTTCTTTCATCTGAACTTTTAGGTTGTGATAAAATTTCTAGATGTGTTGATAAAATTGTTATCATTGATTTTAGGATTCCTATGATCTATTTTCAGTGAGATTAAGGAATTAGTTTATGTTCTTAGTTAGAATTTATTTTATTTTATAGGTTATTGTTGATGTTAATAGTATATTTATCTTATATAAATTTGTATAAAAAGTTGAAAGATACATAAAAAAAAGAATGAGAGGAAAAAGTAATTTATCTGTATCTAAGTTTTTAAATTAATTTAAATGATTAAAATTTAATAAAAAGAAAAGTTGAAAGATATTATTTTAGAGATGTCTTTATTTGTTTGATTGTTTTTGTAATAAAATTAAAAAAAATGGTTTGGAAATAGTCTTTCAACATCTTTATATAATAAATCTATTAAATAAAGAGTTATTAAAATTATAATTTTACTTCAATATCTAAATTCTTTATGAAAAATCTTTTACATCAGATAATGGCCATAATCTTAATGTTTGTGGGCAAGAATCATTTCTCAAGAGTGGTTTATTTTAACCTTGACCAGGGATCAGCCAATGTTGGCTTGAAGGAACAAATAATTACATAGTTTTTTCTGGGTGAAGGTAACTTAAGTTCTGCCATGTTCAACAAAGACCCTAACAGACTCAGGCAGGTTAAACCTCTGCTTCATTTTGTCTGGCATACATTTGACTTTGGAAATTTGAACATTTATTTGCATGAAATATACTTTGTTTTAAGTGGAATAATTTAAACCATGTAAATATTTTGTGTTGATGACCTCCACCATATACAAGTTTTTTAAGGTTAAAATGTTTGTAATTACAAAGGCTTTAATCAGATATACATTAAATTTAAAGTCCTATGGTAATCATAAAGATATAATTTTTGTTTTATGAAATTTCTAACTAATTATATTAACTTACAAAAGAACATACAACTTAATCAAAAAATTGGTGGGAGGAACACTCACTCCTGGTGAGTCACATGGACAAAGCCCAGAAACCATAAAACAAGGGCTTAGCCCTAAAGCATAATCAACATAAGGTACAATTTTTTTAAAAACCACCTTCTCTAGATCTCAAATGAAACCATTATTTTTCTTATGCAAATATAGTATGAGGTGAATGTGAGATTTCTTTTTAGAAAAAAAGTATTTATATAATTTAAATATTTTTAAAAATCTGAAGATAGAATAAATAGAATAAGGAAATGATACTGATATCTTTTCATATTAGTTACCATCGAATGTGGGAGGATTCATTATGTTCTCAAAGGTCAAAAAATAGGTCAATAAGTGATCATTTCAAGATAACATTCAATATATAATTTTATATTATCCTACTCTCAATTTGTTTTGACCACCGCAAAATTTGGATAAATGATCCAGCATATATTTCTTTAATAAATGTTTTGACCAATACTTATATACAAATGTCTCACCTACCATAAAAACTATTAAAATTGCAGAACTCCTTTAATTAAATATTTATTTTTAACTACAAATTATAAAAGTAGAGGACTGTTGGTACATACACATAAATAATTATTGAAATATAGTTTAAGACTTTTTTACTTCATGACATACTGAACTGTTAATTTTTCAATTAACAATGAATTGTCTCATTCTCTTTAAGAAAATTCTTGACAGAAATTGCTTCTAAATTACTTATGAATTATCAGATGGATGTGGAGGTTTCATTCGATCTTCGGGAAATGGAAATTGCAGAGTTTGAAGAGATGGATGCAAATGCTACTGCTCAAGAGTTGTGCAGCAATATAGGAGTATTTCACAAGGGTATTGTTGGGCCATTTGGGCTGCTTTTGTTGGCTTCCAAGAATCTCAGTCAATACACTGCTGTGTTTTATCATATTATTTTACATCAGAGCAAGTTGAAGCTATTAATGTGCAGCGATCAGAGGAGGTAACTATTACTACAATAAGTTTTATGATTGTTAGGGCATATTTGTTGGAAAATTTCTGGATTTGATTGTGTAAGATTTTTTATCATCAAAGTTTCAGATCACACTACATGTTAGAACATACTTTTGTGTGATAGTTATATTATGAACTCACAATAAATTTTTTCTCCTATAGATCATCAACCTTAAAAGATTTGGACAAAACATGTTATGGATCCTTTGTTCCCCTGAATCACCCAAAGAAGATTATTTCATTGCGAGTGTTGGTGGGTTGTAAATTTTTCAGTTTGATGAAGAATGTAATATACTTGAGGAGATTTTATTTTATGTACTGAATACGTAGAAGTTGTGATGTACAGGTTGATCATTCAATTGTGGAGAGCTTCGCAGAAGGTGGAAAAAGTTGCATAACATCTAGAGTTTATCCAACGCTAACAGCAGGAACAGATTTGCATTTGTATCTTTTCAATAATGGCTCTTCCTCAATTCTTTGCAGCCAATTGAATGCATGGGATATGAAAACTGCTAACAATATTTACTGATTTTGAAATGTGAAAAACCTGGTGTCACTTGAAATTTAACATTAAAAATCATTGACACGAGCTCTTCTGTTAAATTGTCCTGATAAATAAGTTAACTTCAGATATGGAAAAAGATTAATAATTAAGATGAGGGTGAGATAATTTCTATGGACATGACTGACTTCCTTATTATTGGCGTTATTTTTGCTCTCTAAGATTCGTAATATTTTTTTGTAATTAATAATTTGATGGTTTTTACTCAAGTAGGGCACTAGACTTTAATTTTGTGGCTTTATTTTTGGAGGTTATTTTCAATAGAGCTTTAGGGTGCGATCCCATGTTTGGTATTTTATTAAAATATTAATAACTAACAAAAAGAAAATGTGATGAGCAGAAGTATTAATTTAAACAAATAGAATTAGTGGTTTTAGACTTACATTTATTGCAATTATGATACATAGAGCAAAGTGACTTGTAATTATGTCAAATCCTCGAGTTTCCTCCAGTTTGAACTAATAAATTGATTGTTCAATGCTATAAGACAATTTGTTCTACAAAATCAATTGGACAAAAAAATATATCATGAAATTAACGATATCCATGAAAATGGCGTAGTAATCTTATTGACTTTTGTACCCACAAAATAGAACTTCACCTTAATATCTAAACCTATAATAATTAGATTAATAATTTGAATATAAAATATATCATAATCTAGCTAATCTTACATTTCATAATGAAATATAATAAATTAAATATGACCTTGTTCAAATTTACATGTCTATCAATGCTAAACATTTGATCTAGAACTTGATCTATCAAGACAATCGGTTCTAATATAGATCTATCCTTTTGTTGGCCATGTGCATCTTAATCATCCTTAAATCCAAAATAAAAAAAGACCACCAATTTTGACATACATTTAACTTTGAGACTCAGAAAACTTTTTCTGATGTAGGAGCACCTAGTTGTGTAAAGGCAATCTTGTGCCATCCAAAAATATTATTATTTTTTCCCTTTTTTTTGTAGGTTTTTTTTGTTGTTTTGGAGTCCATGATCACACTTAAGATGTGTAGAACATTTTTTTTAAAAAAAAGGTAAAACTTTTGACCTAATATTTTTTGTAAGTTGGTCTGAATAGGCATGTATGGACTTGAAAGCTTAAATCAAGGAACATAATTAAAAAATGAAGTGAAGGGTGAAAGAATCATCTCAATATCCTATGTTGTTTCAGAAATATTAAAGTATTTTCCCTAATAAAATTCTTCTGTAAAGTCTCAAATTCAAATTTGAAGCCCTTAGAATGAGATATATTATAATGTACACCATTAATGTATGCATAATGCTTATTTTGTAAGCTTATATGCATGCTTGTCTCTCATGAGTTATGTATGAAATTGATTGAATATAATTGGGTTTGAAACATTATTTTCTAACAAGGGGCATTAGAGCTTTCATGGTTGGAATTTGAGTTATAACCCTTGCTTGGGTGTGTAAGGTAGTTAGGTAGAGTAACAACTTCCTACACTAATCTTAAGGAGAGGGTGACAAATTTTTTTAGATCATTATAACAATTACATAAACTTAACATAAATAACACAAATAGCATGCATATCGTAACACAATAATTACATAGGGAAAACCCTTTCGAGAGAAAACCCCACACTCTAAAAGCAACCCAATATATCATTCAACAATCAATAACTGATTTCAATAAACTTGTGAAGAAAATTTCTCTTAGGAGTATCACCAACCAAAGATGTAGAGGTAACTAAAAAGCTATAAGACTCACACACATAATATATACAATACAAGAAGCTATCAAATTGTATTGCAAAATCATGGGCTAAAACCACCCCAAAGAGGCGCCCATCTTATCTCCAATCAAAGATGACTTATGATGTGTCAATACACATACCAACATGGGTAACTCCCTTTTATAGCTCATTTTATGTGTTCAACATATTTTTACATTTCCTATGTCAGGAGACCCAACTTTTGGAGGCTAACTTTTGTATTGAGTGTTTGATTGACAAACTATTTGAAGCTTTGAAAAGATTGTGATGTTATCTACAAAATTTTTAAACCACTACGTTTTTTGACTACCTTTTGACCCCATTTTGGAGCCTCTAAATTCTCTGATTACATGTGTGATTTTTTTCTAGAAATTTTAAAAAATTGAAACTTTAATATCTTCCAAATTAGACATGATCTTGCCAAAGAAGTCTACTAGAATGCTTATCTAACCATTTTGAACATTTTGTCAAAGAATAGGGAAAATTTGTGGTCAAATGAAATTTTACTAAAAATTGTAACCCTAGGTGAGTGCAAGGTTGAGACACTTTTCCAAGAGAGTGGACAAGGTGCAAAGTTGAAGCCATGGCTATGCATGAAATATTTGAGACATTATAAGGTATAAACCATATTTTAAAGTTATTTTATTGAAGATCTAAGGGTCTTGAGTTTGGTGTTATGGTGGGCTATTTAAAGAGCGGTTAGAAAAATATTAGGTCAAATGAGTTTCTTCGATGTGCATTCAAATGAAGGTTTCAAGGGGGAGGTTTCACAAATGACCCTTTGGACAATAAAAACGTCACCATTGGATCTAAGAGACTTGAAATATGAATTTTGA
The DNA here is from genome assembly GCA_027943335.1 of Chamaecyparis obtusa. Lineage (NCBI taxonomy): Eukaryota > Viridiplantae > Streptophyta > Pinopsida > Cupressales > Cupressaceae > Chamaecyparis > Chamaecyparis obtusa. Next base: position 460,828 of record BSBK01006320.1, read on the forward strand.
CATATAATTTAGCCTATTTTATAAAATTTGAGAATTTGGACTTTTTTTTATCCCCAAGGCACATGGTTGTACAACCACATGACCTAAGATATATTTAGAAAAATATAAAACAATTAATGTCAACAATCATTGAATTCTTTTTGGGAAAAACAAAAATAAAAAAATTTGCTAAAGCCCATGGGTCTACAGACCTAACCCTATCAACATCGCCTAACATCACACCTATGCAAGCAGAGTACGGTGGTCGACTCCGCCTATTCTCACTGCTTTCTTTCTTGTTGCTTTAAAGTTTTAAAAATAATTAATTAATGGTAAGCAAAGGCAACACCAAGATCTTCCAAAACTCTTATTGATTATTTCAGTCCACATGTTGACTACAAGACATTCATGTCCTTTGCATTTATGGCCCCTATGGGATGGATATTCAAAAATTTCCCCAACCATAACTTTGGTTTTCCTTACAGATCTTTTTAAATTCATTCCATGCAATCTTAAAACTCTTTCTTTTCATTCTTTTAGCAAACAAATTCTTATAATTTAAGTTTCCTTAGATTATCGAATTGGGGGGTGCAGTGTTTCCTCCATAATCATTAACCATAATCTGTAAAATAAAGTTAAAAAAACCAATAAAGATAAAAACAAAATGTTCAAAGTAAACTCAATGCTTCAAATTACTATGAAACAAGCAAATCAACAAATTAAGCATCCCATCGAAAATACAATTGCTGGTCCTCAAAAAACCAAATTGATAAACATGATATCAAAGTCACACTAGGAAATTCCACCAAATAAGTGTAACTTTAGGAAAGATTGTTCGATGGTACATGTAGAACACTAGTAATCCCCGAGAACAATCCTTTCTCTAAATTAAAAGGGATAGTAATAGAAACAACTTTCTTCACAATGGATATGGCCAACTGGATGAGATGAGAAAGGATGTCATTAGAAATGGAACAACACTATCCACAATAAAAAAAATGAGGTACACCACGAAACAAGCTATGATAAATCCTACCTAGAATAAAAAGAAGATAAATAAGTTAAAGAATAAATTTTGGAAAACTATAACCATTACCAACAAAACCTAACCCAAGTCGGGGTATCAAAGAGTGTGAATGCCGAAGCGGACTAAATTTCTTTGAGGTATTTTGTCATACCATCCAAATATAACTAAAATAGAACCTTCCACACATCTTCGGCGTACCCATTGCACACAAGGGTGCAATTACTAGTCATCATTTTTAAGCAAACTAACGGGGTCATAATAAATGAGGAGGGACCCACATTTTATCTCCACTTTCATTTAAAAAATGATTCAAATAAAGGTTAGTGCTTCATTACTAATCATCTCATACTATTTTATTTAAACCATGGTAATTATTTAATAATTAAACATCATTATTAAACTTGAATTTACTGTGCAATCTGATGAGGCAAGTTGTGCCCCAAGTGGGCCCAACTAAAAAAAATCATTTATGCTTGACTGAACCCTAAGAATACTCTGAATCACTTCCATGTGTCCTTGAACTGAAAAGACATAGTTGGAACCTCATCAAAAATTTGGGTTTTCGCCACTCTATGAAGCGTTTGAACTGAGAAAAAGGCCTCCAAAGGTGCCCTTTAAAACTGATCAAAACACATAACTGGACTCTAGCATCTAGCATGCATACAGTTTGACATACAAACAATCACCCTGCAAAATGGTTTCTGTTGATGATGCACGAGGTGAAAAATATTAACTGCCAAAGTTACTTGTTCTATATTATTTGCAACTTAACAAGTTAGCAAACAATAAATTACATCTCATTTGGATCTGGTAAAAATATCAGATGGACTCTTGGGGGTGTGAAACTCTTCACATTGGTTCATTAAGATACCAGGAGTATAGGGGAACAAATGGTTTTATATGGACATTCATGGATCTCAAATTGTAACTTCTTGAAAATGGCAACCTGGAAGGTGCATCACTGTATGTGTAGAAAATATGAATAAATTGCATTTGGAAATGGCTTGGCAAATTGGTCAAATAGATTGACCAAGGTCTAAAATTGGAAAATGAAGTTTCTTTAATGACTAAAACACAAGAAAATAACTCTTTCACGCAGATGACCAACTGGGTGCAAGATATAACCTTCCAAAGTGGGCTACCTATAATTTCTTGAGTAAGTGCACAATACAGATTGGTGAAAACCCTTCAAATTGAGTACATAAAAAACAAGTCAGAATTAATCACAGGTGATTGCAAATGGACTTAAGCACTTAATAATAGGGTGTGAGCATGATTCCAAGGAAATTACTCATACATGCATCATGTGTCAAACTTATGGGCTCTCAAATTGGGCAACTTTGAATAGTTTTCAGTGGTGCCTTTTTTAATGCCTTAGTCAAATTTTTACATGGCCCCTTCAAATCCCTCCAGAATTTGGATGTGCCAATAGGGACAACACCCTTATTTTGTTGTTGTTTAATATCAAATACATTCTCTACATATCCCACAATCATAACATTCTATGAGAGTGAATTTTTTTAGGCATTTATCAAATAGTTCATGCACCTTTTGTTTTATCACATGCTTTGAATACACATCTAATAGGGCATTTCATACAACATTTGACAAAAATAAAATCTGTATTATGATTTCATGGTTGCACATATTCTATTCTAAAGATCCCATTTGACATAAGCTTGTAGGATATTGGTACAGATTGTGGAATTTGGCCTTGCACATACTCCTTACATTTTCTTCGAAGTTTCTAAAGTGTTCTCAATAATCCATTTTGTGCATATATTGCAATATTCAGTCAAGGAAACCATGTATCTTTAAGGCAATTGTAAAATATTTCAATTGCCTTGTTTATTCTTTAATATTTTGTGTGCACTATTATACAAAATAAAGTGAAGAAATGAAAATTATATTTGATAATGTTCTTCTCATATCAATTATATAGTTAACGGATTGGATTAAAACAAGTGCAAAAGAATTTTACGATATCAGAATTTTATTAAATAATTTAATTGATCTGAAAACAAAATTGTGACTACTATAAAATTAAAGAGAAAGCACCTTCGTAACAAAGAATATTAAAATCATTTAATGTTAATACACCTTTCTCAAGCATTTGATGGATGTTGATAGCATGTTCCAAATCCCTAGTTTGCAATAACTTGTGAGGATGTTAGGAAAGGTTGTTGAGTTAGACCATACACCTATCGTTAGTTTCATTTTCTGGAAAGTTTGCAAGACCTCGGGCCCGTTTGGGTGGTGGAATTAGATTGGTTATTCTGGAATCAAATTTTTGAATAATGTCAATTCCATGTTTGTATCCATCCAAAAAATTGGAATTGGAATTTCGAAATTTCAATTTTGCCCCCAAAATGGACATTTCATCTTCCACTCAAATAGATGGAATTGGAATTTCGAATTCCAATTCCAATTTTTATAAAACCAAATTTAATATTTCGTGGGATTCATGACTATATAAGGATGTATATTATATTGCTATAAGGATGTATATATATACATGTGTGTATATACATATACACACATTCACACACGTGTGTATATGTATATGTGTATACATATGTATATGTCTGTATATATACACACATATATGTATATATATACACATGTGAGTATACATACTACATACATGTATGTATACACACACACGTGTGTATATATACACATGTGTGCATATGTGTATACATGTATATACACATGTATACACATGCACACATGTATGTATATGTATATATACACATGTGTACATATGTGTATATATACACACCTGTTTCTGTATATATACAGACATATACACACCATATTTAAAGAAATTAAAATAAAGAATTAAAATTCCTTATGCATCTTCTTAGTCATCTTCCTAGTGAACCAAACGGGTCAGTCCATATTTCAAAAATCATTTTCAAGATTTGTATCTTCCAAAATTGCAGTATCTTCTAAAATTGACTGAAATTGACATTTGGTATTCCAGCACCAAACAGACCCTAAATCAGTTTTGTGTATATCCACCAATCTTTCCAATCCATGAGACCACATTCTTCGAGACATTTTTTTCAAATAGTTCACATTTCTATTGGCCGCTCTTGCAAAAATGGTAAGATGAAATAAAATTCCCGTGGATTTAATTGTAAGAAGGAACATAAAGTCAGTCCAATTAGGGATCGCTTCCACTAAAATAGTTTGCCGTGTGAGAGGGGCAAGGAATTGAAAGAATCGATCTCTGTCAACATAAAATACAGCAGGGAATTGATAGCTTTGTCTCTTTGGTGGAAGACCTTTGATTTAGTTTACTTTGGTCACAGATGCCCCTTTCCGTGCCTCTTCACAGCACCATCGTTCAAAAATATCACCACAAATTAAAAAACTTAATTTATCATATTTAATTTTCACATTATCAACCAACTACTCCAAATTGACTTGACTTAGCAAATCCCATTTGCTTATTAATAGGCTTAGAATATTGATTTAGTTATGAAGTGGATGCTGTTATTTGGCAATGAATGAAGATGTGAAGAAGGATTCTCAAAAAAATTGATTTCTTATCACATGTTCATACGGATGTTTTAAAAAAAAAATAAAAAAATACTATTTTTTTTCTCGGTACTTTTAAAAATTATTATTATTATTATTACCATTCAAATTTTTCATATTTAAATTTCATTTATCTATATTCTATCTTATTTTAAATTGAGATTTAAATGTCAAATTATCTTAATTACTTATATCTATTATATGAAATTACATTAATAAATTAAAATTATTAAAAATAATTTAATTTATAATTATTTTACTTGTTAAAATTTATATTTTAACTCTTAATTTAATAAATATGAATTTAACTATTTACAATTGTTAAGTTGAGTGAGAAGACTATATGATCGAAACAAATAGACAAGTACTATCATAATCTTCTTTTATTTTAAAAGCTATTAAAGGAAGTGGGAAAAATTCTTTAGTATAAATCTTATGTATTTCCTTTTAGCTTTATTATGTTTATGAAAACATCTTCAGTTTATAAAACAACTTTGGTATTAAGTCTTTAGTTAATTCTAGAGATACTCATACTAAAGACAAAAAAATGTCAAACTTTTTTTAGACAACAAAATATACAAACAAGAATTTCTGAAAAATCTGTTGTTTATTATATTTTTAAAATTTGATCAATAATACATTTTGCAAAGTTCATTTATCCTAGAATTTACAACAGTATATTAATTGCATCTTATATAACGTCCAAAAAGTCACTGAAATATGCATGTGACTGTCGGCAAGAAAAAATCAACAGACGGACCGTTTCAATCGTCTTGTTGACATTTTTGTGAGTTTTGACCCATCGATTATCAACTGGAAAACGATCACATTACGGCAAGCTGTAAACTGAGATGAAGTTTTAATATTTGGAGCGTCAAACTCGAAGGTTCTGAACTGCAATTCAATTCGTACTACGTGTCAGATTGATATTTCCCCGAATGATACAAATTCAACACAGTTGTCGTCGCTTTCCTTGTGAGCTTGGTTTTCCTAGTCTCCACGTCTGCTGTTTGAAAATGAGAACTTGCGATGTTACCTCGAAACCTATATCCCACCATAAAAGGTAAGGCTGTGGTATCCTCTTCAATGTTGTATTCACTAAGACTGATTTCTGATAAGAGTTATTGAGACAAATTGAGAATCAATACCAAACCCATGTTGGCATCGCTTTTACTAGGTTGTTTGTCCCCTGTTCTATAAGCGATGGGGATTCTGAATCTCAAAGTCTCCGCAGCTTCTGTAATAAGCTTCACCTGGCTATGCCTAATTACTTGTCAGAGCACACAGCCTTTTAATTTGGATACCCTCAATACAAACGATGATCAACCATATCGCACTGCATATCATTTTCAGCCTCAAAAAAACTGGATGAATGGTTCGTTTATTTTACAGAATCCTTGATTTTTGCTCTTAAGATTGCCAAATTGATTGTGCTAGTCTGATAATTTTGTTTTGAATTGGCTTTTTTGGATATGGAACGCGCCTTTGAAAACGATGAACAGATCCAAATGGTGAGTTTCCAATACAAATGATTCGAACTGTTTCCTTTTAATTCATAATTTGGGGAAAGGCAATTTTTTCAGCGAATGGAATGTTTTGATACAGGACCCATGTTTTACAAAGGCTATTACCATTTGTTCTACCAATACAATCCGGAGGGACCCATTTGGGGTAACATTGTGTGGGGACATTCTGTGTCAGAGGATCTGGTGAACTGGAGGTTTTTGGATGCAGCAATTGTGCCTAGTGAGTGGTATGATATAGGAGGCTGTTGGTCTGGATCTACTACTTTTCTTCAAGATGGGAAGCCTGTTATTCTTTACACAGGAATTACCAATGCCTCACAACAGGTACAGAACATGGCAGTGCCTAAAAATTTGTCAGATCCTTTCTTGATAGAATGGGTTAAAATCCCCGAAAACCCTGTTATAGTTCCAGATGGGGGCATGGATGGGAACAATTTCAGGGACCCAACAACTGGATGGTTTGAATCTGTGGATATGAAGTGGAGAATTGTTGTTGGTTCATTGGAGGGGAAAAGCAGGGGAATGGCACTTGTGTACAAGAGTACTGATTTTGTTAATTGGGAGAAGGCCAACCATCCTCTGCATTACTCTGAATCTTCAGGAATGTGGGAATGCCCTGATTTTTATCCAGTTCATGTTTCAGGAATGCAGGGTTTGGATACTGGTTTTGTTGGGTCTTCTGTGAAGCATGTTATGAAAGCAAGCTTGGGAGAAAGAGGGTATGACTACTATAGTGTGGGGAGTTATTTGGTGGATGAAGGTATATTTGTTCCAGATAAGGGAGGCCAGGATGATGAATTGGATTTAAGGTATGACTATGGTTAGTTCTATGCATCTAAGAGTTTCTTTGATGTGAGTAAGAGCAGAAGGGTTCTGTGGGGATGGGTCACTGAAATTGATAGCCAGTCAGATGACCTTATTAAAGGGTGGGCTGGTTTGCAGGTACTTTCCACTTTCACTGATCGAACACTACTTTTATTTGTGTTTTAGACAGCAGGTTTTCCCCATACTATAGCTTAGATAAATGTTTGGCCTTTCCACTAAACCAGAATATTTGACTATAATTTAATATTTTAAAGATAGTTCAGACTTTATTTTGCTTTGTTCGTGTCGTGTATAGGGGATTCCAAGGACCATTTGGCTGGATGATAGCACAAAAATGAACCTGATGCAATGGCCTGTTGCAGAAGTGGAATCTCTTCGTGGAAAGAAGACAGTTAAGAATAACACTGTTCTAAAAAGTGGGGAGCTTGTAGAAATCTATGGGGTAACTGGTGCACAGGTATTGTTTTACTTGTGGTGGTAATATTGATATTATTGATTTTAGGATTTGCTATGACCTATTTTCAGTGAGATTAAGGAATTAATTTATATTCTTTAGGTTATTGTTGATGTTATTAGTATATTTATCTTATATAAATTTGTATAAAAGTTGAAAGATATATAAAAAAAATAAGAATGGGAGGAAAAAGTAATTTATCTGTATTTAAGTTTTTAAATTAATTTAAATGATTAGGCTTTTATAAAAAAAAGTTAAAAGATAGTATTTTAGAGATGTCTTTATTTGTTTGATTGTTTCTTTATTAAAATTAAAAAAATAGTTTGGAAATAATCTGTCAACAACTTTATATAATAAAATTTATTAAATAAACAGTATTGCATCCGTTTTTGGATTTCTTCCATTAACTAGTGATTAAAAAATCACATTTCTACCAACTAAAATTATTATTAATTTTGAGCTCTTCTATTGGCTTAAAAAGCCTCTTATACACGGATTTTGTGGAAGCACTACCTTATTACAATTTTCAAGGCAATATTATAGGGGCAAATACTTTACCATGCCCTTAAAATAATTCATATTTATTTTTTAAATGCATGGTTTTGGATATATATTAACTAATGTATATTAAATTGAATAATAAAATTTGTTATATGTATTATAATTAGATGTTATATATTTAGATTAAATAACATATATTATAATTATAATCTAAATATTAATAAACTTAACGTTTTCATTATATAAGTTATATGAACTATATAAAATATTATTAAAATTGTTCCATATAATTTATTTTGATTTTAACAATTATTTTTTAAAAATAGGAAATTATATTATATTAGATTAAATATTTATGCGAAGTATTTAAATTTTGATTTATAGTTATATTTTTAAAATATCTTATAATATCTTATATTGATTATTTATGTATAAATTATTTTATTTCAAAAATTAATAATTATATTTAAGAAAAATAATTTTATTGATATTTTTAATTATATATTTTTTAAATATTGATAATATATAAAATTTTAAAATTTTAAAATGATATAAAAGATATTACTTGAAATCTTTTAAAAAATTAAAGATAATTTATGTACTTCATTAACATAGATATATTCACTTACATTTATAAGGATTAATTTCCTTTTATTTTTATTAATTTGATTTAAACTTTGATAATTAAATATCTTAAATTTGTAAAACAAAAGAGTAAAATATTTATAATTATTATATATTTATAATTCTAAATTAATATAAGACTTTAGATCAAATAGCTATAATATTAATTACATTGTGATTAATACCAATTATGGATATTTGTTTATCTTTAACTTATCATTATTAACTTAATATCAAACTCCTAATCAATTAATCAATCTAATTATATTTGTATGAAATAGCCATAATACAATTTGGAAGAATTTAATTATTAATATTAATATCAATATTACTATGGAAGTACTTTGCCACTATGTGACACTTGTTAAAATTATAATTTTACTTCAATATCTAAATCATTTATGAAAAAATCATTTCTAGCAAACAATGGCCATAATCTTAATGTTTTTGGACAAGAATCATTTCTTAAGAGTGGTTTATTTTAACCTTGGCCAGAGATCAGCGAGTGTTGGCTTGAATGAACAAATGATTACATAGTTTTCCTGGGTGAAGATAACTTAAGTTCTGGCATACATTTGACTTTGGAAATTTGAACATTTCTTTGCATGAAAGATATTTTGTCTTAACTGGAATAGTTTAAACCGTGTAAACATTTTCTATTGAGGTGACCTCTACCATATATAAGCTTTTTTTGGTTAAAATGTTTCTAATTACAAAGACTTTAATCGCATATACATTAAATTTAAAGTCCTATGGTAATCATAAAGATATAATTTTATTTTTATGAAATTTCTAACCAATTATATTAACTTAAAAGAGAACATACAACTTAATCAAAAAGTTAGTGGGAGGAACACTCTCATACTCCCTGTGAGTCACATGGACAAAGCCCAGAATCCATAAAACAAGGACTTAGCCTTGAAGCATAATCAACATAAGTAATTTTTTAAAAAAAACCACCTTCTCTAGATCTCAAATTAAACCATTATTTTTCTTATGTAAATATAGTATGAGGTGAATGTGAGATTTCATTTTAGAAAAAAATGTATTTATATAATTTAAATATTTTTTAAAAATATGAAGATAGAATAAATAGAATAAGGAAAGGGTATTGATATCCTTCCATTTTAGTTACCATCCATCCAATGTGAGAGGATTTATTATGTAAGCAAAGGTGAAAAAGTGGGTCAACAAGTGATCATTCCAAGATAACATTCAATATATATTCTCTATTGTCCTTCTCTCGATTTGTTTTGACCACCACAAAATTTGCATAAGTGATCCAACACATATTTCTTTTATAAATGTTTTGACCAATACCTATACACAAATGTCTCATGTACTATAAGAACTACTAAAGTTGTACAACTCCTTTAATTAAATATTTATTTTTAACTACTAACTATAGAAGTGGACGACTGTTGGTACCTACACATAAATAATTATTAGAATATGGTTTAAGACTTTTTACTTCATGACATACTAAACTTCTAATTTTTCAATTTAACAATGATTTGTCTCATTCTCTTTAAGAAAATTCTTGAAAGAAATTGCTTCTAAATTACTTATGTATTATCAGATGGATGTGGAGGTTTCATTCGATCTTCGGGAAGTGCAAATTACAGAAGTTGAAGAGATGGATGCAAATGCTACTGCTCAAGAGTTGTGCAGCAATATAGGAGTATTTCACAAGGGTATTGTTGGGCCATTTGGGCTGCTTTTGTTGGCTTCCAAGAATCTCACTCAATATACTGCTGTGTTTTATCACATTATTTCACATCAGAGCAAGTTGAAGTTACTAATGTGCAGCGATCAGAGGAGGTAATTCTTACTACCATAAGTTTTATGATTGGCAGGGCATATTTGTTGGATAATTTTTAGATTTAATTGTGTAAATTTTTTTTATCATCAACATCTCGGATCACACTATATGTTAAGACATACTCTTGAACTCACAATAAATTTTTTCTCCTACAGATCATCAACCATCAACCCTGAAAGATTTGGACAAAACATGTTATGGATCCTTTGTTCCTCTAAGTCACCCAAAGAAGATTATTTCATTGCTAGTGTTGGTGGGTTGTAAATTTTTCAGTTTGATCAAGAATGTAATATAGAAATTTTATTTTATGTACTGAATACGTAGAAGTTGTGATGTACAGGTTGATCATTCAATTGTGGAGAGCTTCGCAGAAGGTGGAAAAAGTTGCATAACATCTAGAGTTTATCCAACGCTAACAGCAGGAACAGATTTGCATTTGTATCTCTTCAATAATGGCTCTTCCACAATTCTTTGCAGCCAATTGAATGCATGGGATATGAAAAATGCTAGCAATATTTACTGATTTTGAAATGTGAAAAACCTGTGTTCACTTGAAATTTAACATTAAGAATCATTGACATTAATTCTTCTGTTAAATTGTCCTGATAAATAAGTTAACTTCAGATATGGAAAAAGATTAATAATTAAGATGATGGTGAGATAATTTCCATGGACATGACCGATTTCCTTATTATTGGTTTTATTTTTGCTGTCTAAGATTCGTATTATTTTTTTGTAATTGACTTTGAAATTAATAATTTGATGGTTTTTTTCAAATAGGGCATTAGACTTTAATTTTGTGGCTTTATTTTTGGAGGTCATTTTCAATAGAGCTTTGGGGTGTGATCTCATTTTTTTTTTTTGATCGGTAAAGGCCGAAGTTAGTAGTATGTATATTTATATGCTAAAAATTTAAGATATACATAGTAAATCAGTGCCTGAAACTAGTCAAAAGATCTAAACAAGGGGTGCTGTAAATATGGAGCAACATAGCTCAGCTCCTAATAACATCCAGTTTCCAAAAAACCATCAACTGGGTATAGTCTTTAAAGCCAAAACCATACGAAGAACATAAAATCAAAGGATGCAAAAATTTGGAACCCATCTCCCTGCAGTGACAAAATACCCAGTTTACAACAAGTGCTATGATAGGGAAATATACCATTCTCCAAAGCCAGTAAAGATATCGCCAGAGATATGAGCATCTCCAACTCATCTTTGCCATCCCCGTACCGCCATCAATACTTGGAGAGGGTAAATGTCTGAACCTCTAATGAGATTGAAGTTCTTTCACCTTCAATATCTTAGTGTAGTTAAGAAGAAGTACGCTGCAGATATGCTTTGGAGAATGAAAATTCAGGCAAAAAGGCAATGATGACAACTTAGCTTTTCAAATTGCTAACACATCGAAATCCCGCCAGAGATAAGCTGACCTCCATCTACTAAAACTGACAATGTTGGAAGGAGAAAGTACGCCACCGCAGTTCCATTGCAGAAAACTTGCACAACAAGGCTTGTTTCAAAAGTGCCCCAGAAGAAGGTGAAGTGACCATCCCCTTTGTGGCGAAAAGCTAGGAAGCGTAAACAGATCAATATAAAACCAAATTGCCATTCTCAGGATTACTGCTAATGCCAAAAAGATAACCGTTGCACTGGAATGTGTGCAATTCAATTTTGATTGGAGATGTGCCTTATTTAAGGAGAGATAGTTTTGATGTGTATACCTCCCGCCGCAGCATTTGCCAAATCATCCGCTTTAACATTACCCTCACGGTATATGTGATTAGCCGTCATCAATTCAAATTTGGAAATAAGATTTAAGATGATTTCAAGGAATGTTTGTAATTTCCAATTGGTGATCGACCTTTCTTTGATTGCATATATCACAATCATTGAATCTCCCTCAATTTTCACTTTATTTAATCTTAATTCCTTGGCTAATAATAAACCATGAAGCAAAGCTTTAATTTCGGCCACATTGTTGGTATCAGGATCCAAGGGAATAGCTAATTGAGCAATAATATGTCCCTCTGAGGAATGAATGATGCAACTTGCTCCCGATGGTCCTGGATTTCCTTTTGAGGCACCATTGAAGTTAAGTTTGAACCAGCCTGGGGAAGGGGCTTTACAAACACACGATAGTCTTTGCTGAAGATTGTCTTTACACCCCCTGCCAATGGAAATTGGTGTTTTGAGACCATGCTAGCCTTTAATCATCTTATCATCCCAACTGGTGTAAAATTTATGAATAGAAGTGTGGGTTTGGATTCGAGAATTCATGATTTCCACTATTGCCGCTTCAATTTTATTTAATACATTCTCAATTGCCATAGATTTCTCTTGGAAGAGCCTCCTATTTCTCTCTTTCCATATTTCCCATATTACAATGGAGGGAGAGATGGTCCAAAGATTACCACAAAGGCTTTCTTTGAAGAGTGAAGGCTAGGCAAGAAGATGAGATTGAATGTCTTGAGAGTAAGCAGACTACCAATTCAATTTTGAACATAACCAGTCCCAACATTTCATGGCAAAGGGACATGAAAGTAACAAGTGATTGTATGTTTCTTCATGATTTAAATAGAGAGAGCATCTTGATGGACCCAAGAAGCCCATTTTTAAAAATCTATCTGCTGTTAAGATACAACCTTGAGATGCTGCCCACAGAAAGACTCCTGCCTTAGGGAGGCACAATTTATTCCAACATAAGTGAATCAGAATTGAAACAGAATTCTGAAGATGACTTGATAAGAATTTATATCCCTCCTTCACTTTGTAAATGCCATTCTTGGAACCATTCCATATAATCTCATCACTCCCATTTTTGAGAAGAAAAGATCTATTTTGCAAAATTTCTTTTAAGAGATTTGATTCTTGGATATCTGCCCCCACACTTGAAAAGTCCTTCCAATGCCAAGAACCATCCACATCAGAAGAGGGAGATGGGAGAATGTAATCTTTGAGTAGAGGACCCCAAGCTGATTGGCAGAGCTGAATAATCTGATTAAGACTTGGAATAGATTGCATGATTGGGTACCCTCCCTAAGAGTCCTCCCAAAATCTGACTGAGTTACTGTTTCTAACATTCCAAGAGAGATTCGAGTCCACAATGTGTCTGGACTTTGAAATAAAATTCCAAATCCTTGATCCTCTAGGAAAATTTTTGATGCGAAATACCTCATGACCCACTCCCGAGCCCAGATATTTGCCTTTGAGAATTTTGACCCACTTATAATCTTGATTTTTTATCAATTTCCAATACAATTTCGCTCCCAGAGCTAGATTCCACCACATTTGGTTTTTGATTCCCATACCTCCAGCTGATGCAGGTTTACAAATGTTCTCCCAAGAAATGAGCGTGAATTTCCTATTCTAATCACATCCTTGCCAGAAGAAATCCCTAAGCTTCTTAACTATATCCATATAACCAGCAGAGGACAAAGAGAGGCAAGACAAAAGGTAAATAGGTATTGCTGACAGTGTAGCTTTAATCATGACAATCCTACCTGCCCATGATAACCATTTAGTTTTCCAACTAACCATTTTCCGATCCATCCTTTCATTGATTGGTTTCCAAACACCTGTTGTTCTGAGGTTTTTATCTATGGGAATCCCTAGATATGAGCAAGGAAGAAATGCTACTTTAAATGCCAATAAGGACTCAATTTTTAGTTGCGCTCTCTTTTTTGTGTGAAAGAAAAAGATGACCGATTTGTCTTTGTTTACTGCCTGACCTGAAGCTAGAGCATATTTATGCAACATTTCCTTGAATTGACTAGCTTCCCTGACATAACCATAACCAAAAAGAAGAGTATCATCTACAAACTGCTGGTGAGTTACTGGACAAACTAAAGAAGTGACTACAATCCCTTTAATACCACCTTGAAGTTGAAGATTAACAATGCTGCAACCCAAAGCTTCTGCCATGATGATATACAAAAAGGGGGATAGGGGATCCCCTTGTCTGATACCATTTGAACCTCCAAGAAAACCTTTAGGGGAACCATTTATCAAGATGGAATATTTTGGAGAGGATATATAATGGAAGATCAAATTTATCCAAGCCTTAGAAAAACTGAAACCTTCCATACATTTAGATAAGAATCTCCAATTAACTTTGTCATAGGCTTTCTTAATATCTAGCTTAATGATCATACTAGATTTTTTGGAATGCTGTATAGAATAAATAGTCTCTTGTGCAATAATGATACCATCAAATATAGATCTACCTGGAACAAACCCAGTTTGCTCTTCTCCAATAATTTTTCCTAAGATTAAGTTTAATCTATTTGCAAGAGATTTTGATAAGACCTTATAAATGGTGTTACATAATGCAATAGGTCTGAATTCATCTAAAGAATTAGCATTTTCTTTTTTGGGAATGAGAGCAATAAAAGTGTTATTGATTTTAGTTAGGAATCTACCTGAAGATCTGGATGCTTCCAAGGCCGCTGTGAATTCCTTCCCAAACACATTCCAGCAATGTAAGAAAAAATAAGGAGGAAAGCCATCCGGGCCTGGGGCTTCATCTGGGGCCATTTGTGATAAAGTTTGCAAGATTTCTTCCTCTGAGAATGATTTCATTAGATTTTGGTTATCAACATCCGATAAGATTTTAGGAATGTTGCATAGTAACTCTTGCTGACATTTAAGAGGGGAGCTATCTGAATTATTCAATAGTTTTGAGAAAAATAAGACAATTTCCTTCTAAATCTCTTTTTGATCTGACAAGATGGATCCCTCAGAGTTGGCAATTTGAAGGATCCTATTTGTGTTTCTACGACACTTAGTGCTGGAGTGAAAGAATTTGGTGTTTTTATCTCCTGTTGCTAACCAATTTTCCCTTGATTTCTATTTCCAAAAAAATTCCTCTTTGCTAAGAACATCTTCCAAATCCTTGAGTAAATCTTTCTCTGCCATGTATAATTCTTGATTCATCCCATTTGCATAATACTATTATTTAAGTCTGAAAGCTTTAGTTCAATATCTTCCTTGGATGAAAAGATATTCTTGAAGTGGGTTCTGTTCCAAATTAGAAGATTTTGCTTGATGAATTTAAGTTTTTTTACAAAACAAAAAAGTTTGGAACCTTCAACCTTAACCTCTGACCACCAATCTTTGATCATATCTATGAAATTTTCTTCTTTGAGCCACATGTTCTCAAATTTGAAAGAGCATTTATGGGGTTGTCCTCTTCAACAATGTCCAGACAAATAGGAAAGTGATTAGACCCTGAAGAGGGAAAAATAGAAGCTTTTAAATCAAAAGAAAAGGAGGTGATATCTCCTTTAAAGAGGAACCTGTCCAACTTTTTTGAAATATTATTGAAACCCATTCTTTCGTTGGACCATGTAAAAGCTCCATTATCTAAATCAATTTCCATGAGATCATCTCTTTGAACCAGTCCTGAAAGTCTACTTGAGATTGAGAAGGTCTTTGAGATCCACCCTATTTTTCTGATGCATGTATGATAGCATTGAAGTCTCCACCCACAATAAAATTCCCTGCAGGCCATAAAAGAAACCAATTGCTAATTTCCTCCCAAATCTCCATTTTCCTTTTTCTAGAAATGGGTCCATAAACGTTGATTACAAATATACTTAGATTTGATTGTGTACTAAGAATTTTGCCACCCATCCAGTTCATAGAGTCCGAGATATGAGAATAATGAGAAGATCTTGGATTCCATAAAATTGCCATACCTCCCGAAGAACCTGTTGCTTCAACCGCTGAGGCTTTCCAATCACCTAAGGTTAGGAGAAAAGAAGCAAGCTGATCCTTATTCATTTTAGTCTCTTGAAGAAAAATGACATCTGCTTTGGATGACCATATACAGTGTTTAGCCAACTACTGTTTGTTAGGGGCATTTAGGCCCCTAACGTTCTAGGATAAGAGTCTCATTGAGACTTGGGAAGGAACTTCCCCTTCCCTACATTCAGATATGTTGTGATTTTGGCTTGATCATGTTCTTCCCCAGTTTCATCTCTTAGAGTGGCTACCGATTTCCTGCCCCTGCCTTTCTTTTTCACTGAACCACAGTCTAGAGCAACTTTGTGATCAATTTTCATTAAGCCTAGTGAGAAATTGGGATGTTCTGAAGCCTTTGTAGTACATGACTCCTTAGTCTTGACCCCTGCCGACTCCAAAGGACTAAAATTTATCTCTGAGGTATCCTTTGGAAAATCTATGTCCATCAATCTTTCTTCATCTTCTATGTAGTCATCTTCAAGCATTTTTTCCACCACGGTGGAAGAAAAGGAGTTAGCCGAATGCTGGTCGTCTAATGCACATCCAAAAATATCATAGACAACTTGGTGTCTAGATGAGATAGGTTCTTCAATGCATCTAAAGACCTCATCTTGCACTGAGGAGGAAATGTTTGGTATCTTATTAAAAATATTAATAACTAACAAAAAGAAAATGTGATGAGCAGAAGTATTAATTTAAACAAATAGAATTAGTGGTTTTAGACTTAGATTTACTGCAATTATGATACAAGAGAAAAGTGACTTGTAATTATGTCAAATCCTCGAGTTTTGTCCAGTTTGAACTAATAAATTGATTGTTCAATGTTATAAGACAATTTGTTCTATAAGACAATTTGTTTTACAAAATCAATTGGATAAAAAATATATCATGAAATTAACGATATCCATGAAAATGGTGTAGTAATCTTATTGACTTTTGTACCTACAAAATAGAACTTCACCTTAATATATAAACCTATAATAATTAGATTAATAATTTAAATATAAAATATATCGTAATCTAGCTAATCTTACATTTCATAATGAAATATAATAAATTGAATTTGACCTTGTTCAAATTTACATGTTTATCAATGCCAAACATTTGATCTAGAACTTGATCTATCAAGACAATCTATTCTAATATAGATCTATCCTTTTGTTGGCCATGTGCATCTTAATCATCCTTAAATCCAAAATAAAAAAAGACCACCAATTTTGACATACATTTAACTTTGAGACTCAGAAGACTTTTTTTGATGTAGGAGCACCTAGTTGTGTAAAGGCAATCTTGTGTCATCCAAAAATATTATTATTTTTTAATTTTGTTGTTGTTGTTTTGGAGTCCATGATCACACTTAAGATGTGTAGAACATATTTTTCTAAAAAAAGGTAAAAATTTTGACCTAATATTTTTTGTAACTTGGTCTGAATAAGCGTGTATGGACTTGAAAGCTTAACTCAAGGAACATAATTGAAAAATGAAGTGAATGGTGAAAGAATCATCTTAATATCCTATGTTGTTATAGAAATATCAAAGTAAATTTTCCCTAATAAAATTCTTCTGTAAAGTTTCAAATTCAAATTTAAAGCCCTTAGAATGAGATATATTATAATGTACACCATTAATGTATGCATAATGCTTCTTTTGTAAGCTTATATGCATTCTTGTCTCTCATGAGTTATGTATGAAATTGATTGAATATAATTGGGTTTGAAACATTATTTTCTAACAAGGGGCATTAGAGCTTTCATGGTTGAAATTTGAGTTATAACCCTTGCTTGGGTGTGTAAGGAAGTTAGGTAGAGTAACAACTTCCTACACTAATCTTAAGGAGAGGGTGACATAATTTTTTTTAGATCATTATATCAATTACATAAACTTAACATAAATAACACAAATAGCATGCATACTGTAACACAATAATTACATAGGGAAAACCCTTTTGGGAGAAAAACCCCACACTCCAAAAGTAACCCAATATATCATTCAACAATCAATAACTGATTTCAATATACTTGCAGAGAAAATTTCTCTTAGGACTATCACCAACCAAAGATGCAGAGGTAACTAAAAAGCTATAAGACTCGCACACACACCCTCCATCTCATACACATAATATATACAATACAAGAAACTATCAAATTGTATTACAAAACCATGGGCTAAAACCACCCCAAAGAGGCGCCCATCTTATCTCCAACCAAAGATGACTTATGATGTGTCAATACACATACCAACATGGGTAACTCCATTTTATAGTTCATTTTATGTGTTCAACATATTTTTACATTTCCTATGTCGCAAGACCCAACTTTTGGAGGCTAACTTTTGTATCGAGTGTTTGATTGAGAAATCGTTTGGAGCTTTGAAAAGATTGTGATGCTATCTACAAAATTTTTAAACCACTACGTTTTTTGACTACCTTTTGACCCCATTTTGGAGCCTCTAAATTCTCTGATTACATGTGTGATTTTTTTTCTAGCAATTTTCAAAAATTGAAACTTTAATATCTTCCAAATTAGACATGATCTTGCCAAAGAAGTCTACTAGAATGCTTATCTAACCATTTTGAACATTTTGTCAAAGAATAGGGAAAATTTGTGCTCAAATGAAATTTTACTAAAAATAGTAACTCTAGGTGAGTATAAGGTTGAGACACTTTTCCAAGAGAGTGGACAAGGTGCAAAGTTGAAGCCATGGCTATGCATGAAATATTTGAGACATTATAAGGTATAAACCATATTTTAAAGTTATTTTATTGAAGATCTAAGGGTCTTGAGTTTGGTGTTATGGTGGGCTATTTAAAGAGTGGTTAGAAAAATATTAGGTCAAATGAGTTTCTTCGATGTGCATTCAAATGAGGGTTTCAAGGGGGAGGTTTCACAAATTTCCCTTTGGACAAAAAAAACCTCACCATTGGATCTAAGAGACTTGAAATATGAATTTTGACATATAATTTAGCCTATTTTATAAAATTTGAGAATTTGGACTTTTTTTTATCCCCAAGGCACATGGTTGTACAACCACATGACCTAAGACATATTTAGAAAAATATAAAACAATTAATGTTAGCAATCATTGAATGTTTTTGGGAAAAACAAAAATAAATTTTTTTGCTAAACCCCATGGGTCTACAGACCCAACCATATCAACATCACCTAACATCACACCTATGCAAGTAGAGTACAGTGGTCGACTCCACCCATTCTCACTGCTTTCTTTCTTGTTGCTTTAAAATTTTAAAAAATTTAAATCAAAATTTATCAAAACTTTTTTAACCACTCCTCTTTTACTTTACATTCAACCAAACTTGAAGTCTTATTAATTGCCAAATCTCTTTTAAAAAGCCAAACTAAATTTTTTTATATGGAAAATTAATTAGTTTGATAAGTGGTTAGGTCCCTAATGAATATTTTAAATATTAAAAATTTAATTTGTTTGAGAATGATAGTGGGGTCTACCTTGAAGTTACTCTTGTAAGTAATATGGCCTTTTTTTGAATAAGCGTAACTTTCATTTGAGGAATCAATATTTCAACTTCTTGTACTCATTAGAAAGATGATTCCAACAAATATGTAGTGGTATATGTCTCATTTATTTATTTTTCCATGTTGACTATTTTTTGGGGTTTGGAGTTTAGATGTTCTCTGTTTCATGATTTTGAGCATAAGTTTTGCTTATGAAGTTAGTTTTTCAAACAGGTGTTGGAGAGCATGTCCCATCTAATACACAATGGTATTATTATTTTCTCATTTCATGAGTATGGAAAGTAGTGTACACAACTTGTTTTAACACTTATAGGTGCTCAATATTTGTGGTGTGAAATTGTTCAAGTAGATCCAGATGAGTCAAGAAGTAAAACCTCGAGGGTGTAATCACCCAAAAATGGTCATCTAGACTATTAGCCCCTTTCTAGCATTATTTGCTAAAATTATCAATTGCTTATTCTTGATCAAATCCTAGTTCTATCATTTATTCGATTATTTTCTATGGGCTAACCATTTTATCCTAAGTCTTTATTTATTTAAAAGGAATTCCCTCCCCTTTTAATAAATAAAATGCCCCCACTTTTCCTCTTATCCTAAGTTGCACAAATAAAGCATTATTCTTATTTTATAAAAATAAGAAAAGACCTTTTTGTCTCACATGGGGCACAAAAGTCAACACTTATTTCTCATTGGAGGAAACTTGTGCACATGGATTGCTCCTCTTTCAAGCTCCACCCTTGATTAAATCTTTTGCCTCTTAATCTCCATGGTCCATTCCTTTTCAATTCTTATAAAAGAAGAAGCTTCGTCATTGAATCTCCCATTGCATGGTTTACTAGAAAGGTTATTGGCTTTATAGCTCTAGCTGAGAGCATTCTTAAAACCCTTGCACTCCATGCCTAGGGAGCTCTAGGTCGCCTTCCCAAGGTTTCCCATTCATGGATTCTCTTGGAAGCAATGGCTTAGAGAAGTGCACATCTTAGTGTGTACAAAAGGCATGCATGTTTTTATGATATATTTATGATGCTACAAATGATTATCATATTTTGTGTTTCCTAGCATATGTTTATAGTTTTTTAGAGTTAGACTTTGATGGTGACATGTAGATAGGTTGTCTTTGATTTTTAGATATGGTTTGAGGCTTGGATTCTTGTGTGGGTGATAGTTGAGTATAGGTGCAATATTGACAATGATTATTGTGTCATGGTTATACAAGTATAATTTTATATTGACACAACATGATCATTTTTTGGGTGAAATGGTTTGATGTTTGAAGGTTTTTTCTTATCTCCTTGATTCTTATTTCATTTATTGACTATGGTACTTGGCTGTGGATATGTTTAAAAAATTAGATCTAAAATTTATTTGGTCTTTGATTCATTTGGTCAACGAGATTATACTCATTGATATCTTGGTTTGCAAGTTACTGAGGTGATAATGAGTTTTTATGTTTCATTAGTTAGATCTTGAAGTTATGAAGGTTGTGGATAAGCTATATTCATTTGTAGTGAGATGGCTACTTGTGGACTATCTATATCCACGTGATTGATTCAATATTGATGTAAAATTTGTTAGTTGGCCTTGTTTGAGGTCATTTGCACATTGGTATGTTTTCTTTGATATTAGAGGATGGATTATTAGGAATACCTCTTGAGTCAATTATTAGAACTCATCCAACATGTTGTTTATCATAATGTCATGATATCTTTATTGATTTTATTGGTTATGCATATTTTAGTGGGAGTTTTTTATAGTAATGGATTGGTAGTGTAGGGTTGATTCTTGATGGTTTTTTGGTAGCTGTATCTTACTATCTTGGAGATCACAGTTTCACTTGATGTTATTGTCAATATTTTAGTTATGTGTGTGTAGACCTGGTTGATACTCATTTATGATATGATTATCTTAATTCCATGTGAGGCTCAATATCATAATTTAGTGAAAGTTGTTGACATTGATATGGATTCACCATTACATGGTGGATAATATTCTTTAGTGTTGAAGATGTTTGGAGTCCAGATCTTATATCTTATTGCTGCATAAGGTTCTTTCACATTTATAGGTTCACTAGTAGGAAATTCTTATCTTCATATTTTTTTGGAGATGTTTCAACATCTTGGTGCCATGAAGGATTCATAAATTCTTTGGGAGGCATTCTTTATGCTTTTCCAACTTGACATGCGATTTTTTTAATAAACTGTGTTTGTTATTATTTCATGGTTTACTCTTGATTACAAGTTCAAAGTTTTAACATGATATATTATTCTTGAGACCATGTGATATGTTCACTTGGAGCATGTGATCACCTAGGATATGGTTAGGCCCTGTTGTCATGTTTATGTTCTTGAATCACAGTTTGAGTTTTGATATGATCTTGGTTGGTTCTCTTTGCATTGAGTATATAATTATTTTATTGATTACTTCAAGATGGTGCTTTGTTACATTTAGAGTTTGGCATGGATTGATTGGTTACTAGTGCTCATGGATAAATGGAGACTTAGGTGATACTAGTTTTCTCTTGTGATTAGAGACATATGTGTAGATGGTTGATGATTTGGTCTAAGAGATTGAACAAGTTTGGGTTTTGTTATGGATTTTTATTTGGGGTTATTTATGAGGAAATCATGCTTGTTAGAACAATTTTTCTTTGAGGGGTTGATAGAAGGATAAATTGTGATGTACAAGTTTTCTCTTTTATTTATATGGTTTCTTCCATTAGATTCATGGTTATATGGTTTGAGAGGATGATGACATTGTGAAAGAGTATGCAACTATTTGGGTTGCTTGCATAAATCACAATGATTGTTCTTGGTACTTCATGTTTTGGTTACTTATCACATCTTGATATGGGAATTGATTGGTATACTTGATATGCCTTTAGATTAATTTCAAATTAAATATTATCCATGTAGTGAGAGTTCCTTAATATGTATGTGCTTCATTGACATGTTTGATACATGGAACTTGATTGTGGTTTATTAGTTGATATCATGTTGGAAATTTTTTACTAATATTGATTATGTTTGAAATATGTATTTGTGTGGCTGGTTGTCATTGATGTCAAAAATTATGGTTAAGAGGTATTTTATGAAGATATGTTTGGTTTATCTGATTGTCCAAAAGAAGGAAGTTGGTTCATAAGAAGTAAGGTGTGTGCTGGACATGATAGTGATATAAAATAGTAGAATATAGGTATTTATTAGAGAGATCATGTGAGAATAATGTTCAAGCCAATGCTTTAGTTTGGTATTATTAGGTCTATATGTTAGTGGTTCAGTTATAAAGGTATATAGTTGAAGATGATAATTTTTTAGTTGTATTTTATGGAAGGTTTTCTCTTTATAAATTAAGGTTGAAGATGTGTATATGTGATTTAAATTATATTTAAGCATTGGTCTTGGTTGTGGTGCTTCTTGGTGATCTAGAAACAATTCCCGGTGATCCAAAAATAGTGTTACCAAGTGATGCGGTTATGATCACTTTGTGTTCTTGTCCATAAATGTGTTCTGATGGCTTCTGATATGGAGTTTGGATCTCATTATAGTGTATGGATGTTCGGAGATAATTGGCAAGTGATACGATTCTTTGGAGAGTATGATACTACACATTTAAAATAACTATGGAAGTTGTTCTGGTAATTGTAGATCTAGGATTGGGCTATGTGTAATGTGTTGATGGTGCCCCCCTCTCTCTTAGATTGGATTATGCTTCATGTTTTTGGTCTAGATATTGTATGTAATGGGTGGCTACAAGAAGTTGGGTCCCACTTTTGGCCAAAAAGTAGAAGTGTTTTCTCTATTTTTCAAAATTTCTGTCAATTGATGTCCAAATTTGAAGCACTTAAAGATTGAATCTTGAAAAAATTTAGTAATATAAAATTTAGTGCTTGGGATCTAGTTTTCAAATATGTAATTTATTTCAATACCCACATGGTATAAATTGAATTTTAGTATGTATGTCTAAAACCCACTTTTTCAAAATGCCTGTTTCAGGACCACACTTCACGCGTGTACGGACACCCTTTTTTGAAGTAAATGAATGTATTTTTGGGAATCCTTTTGGGAAAAGGTACCTAAAACACTGAAGATTGATGAGAATATTTTATCTTATTTTTTTACTAAATATATTTTTTTAAATTAATTTTTAATTGACTATAAAGTACATTTTTTAAACCTCTGGTGTACAGACACCATAATTTGATGATAACTTCACTTTTTTTCAATTTTTTTTTTTAAAATTGAAAAGAATTATATGTAGTTTAATTACATATAACTCATTTTTCAAAAAACAAAAAATTAAAAAAGTTATTAAAGTTTTAGTTAACCTTGGTATTTCAAGTTTAGGTACCATGTTGGCTTAATAAATATTGTATAAATATTAAAATTCATCATATCACTATCAAATTTATATTTTTATAATCTTCACAATAAGAGCTAAAATGGGTTTTTGTTTTATCAAAAAATTCATTTGGGAAGTTGTCCTAAAAATTATGGCAAGGCAGAAATTTTACTTTGTAATGCCTTAGCCATTTTTTTGCAGGGTCAAGCATAGGCTTGGTGGGACCAAGCCTATCCCGAACCAAAACCCAAGCCAGGAGGTAAGGTTCCCGCCCATAGATTTACAAATCGGGCGTCCGTTATTTAAATTCAAATAACGGGCACCCGTTTTGTAAATCTAAAAATGGGCACCCATTTTTTGAAACTAAAAACGGGTGCCCATTTCTTAAAGAGCCATTACAATTAAAAAAACTAGATTGTGGGCCTGATCTAATGATTGTGACTTTTCATTTTGTTTTCTATCGATTCGCAGTAGACAAAGAGAATATTTCTGCCAACATTTCCTTTATTTGTCTTATTTTGAATCTGACATTCAGAAAAGATTGTTTCAATTCAAATTTTGGTGCAAAAATGGGATCAAATCAACGTAGAAAGAGGTTAAAGAAGAATCTGACACCTGAGGAGATAGAAAAAAATAGAGAGGAGGCAAAATGACAATGAGAAAGAAGAGACAGACTTCGAAACCTGAATAATGTTGGAGCATCGAGTTCAACAATTGTTTCAAAAGAGGAGGACAATGAAGACACCATAATGGATGTAGAGGTTGAAGAAGAAAAATCAAGTGGATCTTCTAATCTAGTATTGGATACAGGTATGTCTTTGCATCCAATTGTTACAACTTATTCTGATAAAGATGTTCATGATTTGCTAGAAGCAGGTTACAATAGAAATGATTTAAATTTTATTCCTGAAAATAGATTAACAAGTTTAATTGCACATGAAATTTTAGAAATTAGTAATGTTAATCATAATGATAAAGGAACTGAAAGTCAAACCCCAATTGAAACTGAAAATCAAACACCAATTCAAATTGAAATCAACAATGTAAATGTAGACATAGAAACATCGATTGAGAAAGAAACTCATTTGAATGATAATGAAATAAATGAACAATTTCAATTAAAATTTGATGTGTTAGACAATTTGCGTGGTTTGGTTTCATCGAGACAGATTAGGACACATGTGATTAGATTGTTTAGACAATTTTTTTATAATAAGAAGTTTGAGTTTCAATGTCAATTAATGTTACAATTAATTAAAATGTCTAAA
This sequence comes from Chamaecyparis obtusa, assembly GCA_027943335.1. Lineage (NCBI taxonomy): Eukaryota > Viridiplantae > Streptophyta > Pinopsida > Cupressales > Cupressaceae > Chamaecyparis > Chamaecyparis obtusa. Next base: position 485,974 of record BSBK01006320.1, read on the forward strand.
ATGTGAAAAGTGATGAAGAGGTTAGGTATTTATGTGAAAACTAAGAAGAAGGATGAGTCTCTAAAACAAGTTGTATCAACTATTGCTAGTACCTTTGACACAAATGGAAAGAAAAGTCATTCTAAAGATAGTAATGTGGCATGGCGAGCAATAACAACAGCTTTAGTAAACAAAACTACTACTGATAAAAGAATGATTTCAAACATAAGTGGATATCTTAATATTAATTGTAAAATTTTAGCAAGAGCTGTAAAGAGAAGAGTTAACTTTGAAAGTGATCCGACAAACCATTTATGGACCTTTAGTGGAAAACTTTCGAGGTCTGACATGAAACTTACTGGTGAAGTCAAAATTTTGATTGAAAAATTTTAGCACGATAATACAAGAGTATCCCCTAATGCCAGAGATGTTCTTAAATTAAGAGTCAGTTCAAAAGTTCATGATCCACATCCAAAACACCTTTTAGATATGACTCAAACAAAATTGTATAAAAAATTTGTGGATGATAAGGTGTTAACTATTAGTATTAGTCAAAGTTCTTTTGAAAAATGTAAACTATGGTATGTAAGGATTAACAAAGAAAGAATCACCTGTTGTTGCAAAACTCATGTTCAATTTCATTATCATTATGATATTTTTCGATCTATACGTTCTACTATGCATACTAATGAAATGTTGTAGGAATGTGGTATAAATATACCACCTCAAATTGTAAAGGAGTTTATATCAAATTTGTTTTGTAACCCACCTAATGAGCAATTTTATCTTTTGAATGCATGTGTTTCTCATGTATGTGATGTATGTGGCAATCTTACATTATTAGATGAATGTTTGCATGAAAATATTTCATTTGATTTTGGACAAAAATTAGTTGTTGTACAAAGATTTAAAACTATTGAGTATCCATTGAAGTATGGAAAAGTTGGAAAATGGTGTGACCTAATAACTGAAAAACTTAGTGTTAATTCTTTTATGAATTAATTCAAGAGTAAGATCATACCTAAATATGTGAAACACTCTCACAATTCTAGATGGCTTGATGGACAATTTTGCATATGCAAGAATACATTTCCAATTGGTAGTATACTGTCAGTTGTTGACTTTGCAGAGAACTACACACTTGCACCACAAGATGAGATCCAACCACAATATTATAATTTAATGCAAGTAACAATTTTTGTTCATATTGTCTATAGACATGCACCTAATAGTACTGAAGAAGATCGGAAAATATTGAGAGAGTACCATTTCTATATGAGTGATAATAAGTTACACTCATCAGAGTTTGTCCAGTATTGCTTTAATACCTTTTATGAAAATTTAAGGGAGAGAGAAATTCATATAACACAACATCTAATATGGTCAGATAATTGCACAGGACAATTCAAGAATGCTAGAATGTTTTATTGGTTGAGTAGGATGCACAAGAAAATAAATATCCAACATATCTAGAGTTTTTTTGAGGTTGGACACGGGAAGGGAGAACATGATGGTGCTAGTGCATGTGTTAAGAGAGCCCTTTGTAGAGAGCAACTCAAATTTGAGGAAAAATCAAAATTTAAAGATGCATGTGCAATTGTTGAATGGTGTAAAACAAGTTTGTCTACATGATCAAGTCAGAACTCTACAATCAGACATTTTTTCTGGCTAGTTGAAGAGAAGAATATCCTTTCAAGATATGATTGTAATACAATCAGCGGATCGGCTAAATGGCATTCATTTAAGAGTTCTAATTTTAACACTTGAACTATATGGACTAGGGAGCTTGCATGTTTTTGTCAATTTTGTGTTGCAGGTGAATGGGAAGAATGCGAGAATACAGAATGGGTTGAAGAATGGAAATGAAAATCATTAACACCTAGTGAGAGACAAGATGAAGATGTTATAATAAATGAAGATCTGGATCATGCCATTGCATCAGAAGATTATGATTGTGTTTTAGATCTCATACAACTTGGTAATTTAATAAAATTTATTGTAAAACTTTAAATTATATATTAGTTACATGTGTATGTCATATAATTTATGATTATATATATTTGAATTATAAACCTTTCATTTAAACAAGTTTTATTTACAGTGCATATGTACTTAATTTGGTTTTGCAGGACATGTGTATGTTGTTGTTGCACTTGAGGATAATGAAGAGTAGACAGAGTATTCGTTAGCTCGATGTGTAGAACCCAAGAAAAAGTTGATATGTCATCAAGTAGATGATGATAATTTTCAGTATCCAATTGGGTCTATTGTGGTAGTTGGTACATGGCTACGCAAATACCTAACAAGAAGGAATGGTTTACCAGCTTTTGAAGACTACCAATCAGAAAAGAAGATTATACACTATTCCCATTTGGTAGTGGCAACAAATATCAAATTGGAAAGATACAAAGGGAGACCTACTAATAAAATTTTATGGACACTTTCAATGGAAGAGCATGAGGTAATCATAGACGCATTGCATAAAAGAGAGGATGCTGATGGTACATTAGGTTGAATCAAATTTATACATGTAAGTTTTTATTCAATTGTCTTATTAACTTTAAAATTAAAATTAACTTTAAATAAAATTGAGTACATAAATTCTAACATTTCAACATGTTTATTTTTATGATGCAGTCCATGTCGGAAAGAACATCTAGATGCATTGTAGAAAATAAAGGATGTTGATGGTACATGTATGCAAATTAGATGTCTAATAACTAGAGATGATAAATTAACTATTGAAAGCCAATAAATCAATCTAATGAAACACAATGAAGAATACAAAGTAACTATAAAATGATGAAACTAAATCAATTACCTTCACCTACCATGCAACTTGTCTCCATTGTCCTCCTAGCCTTGATTTCTTGAAGAGGTTGAGCTCTCAGATTTCTAAATGAAGCCTTTTCCCAAGATGCTACCAAAGTGTGGAGATTTTATGAAATGAGTGCACAATAGCTTATGCAATCTAATGGATGGAATGCAAATGAAATGATGATAATATGGATTGATTTTCTCTTAGAATGCTTGGATGCTTGAATTCTTAAATGCTTGAAAAATACCTATTAGCTATTAGCCTACAAAGGGGAAATGAGGCTCCTTTTATAGAGTTTTGGAGGATATAGGCCTAGGTGGCACAATCCTACGGTTGATAATGAATGGTGGAAGATCCTAAGGCTAGGATTGACTTGGTTGAAGGAGTTGAGAGAAAGGGGGATGTAGTTGGAATGTGAGAGGAAGAATAGGGATGACGTTCCTCTCACATTGTCATGGAGGAGAAGAAGGTGGAAGGGAAAGACACATGTCAAATGTCTCACAAAAACCAAAGAGAGAAAGAGGGAGAGACCTTTTCCTCATGAGGACTCTTTGTACAAGTGTCCCATGAGTCACCTTTGACCCTTAGAGGTGGCTTGAGAAGCCCCTTAGGAATAGGGAATGTCTCTTGACTTGGTTGTTGAGAGGACATGTGGTCATGAGACTAAGTCCTATGAGGCCACATAGCCCTTAAGAATAGGAAATGTGTGGGTGAGGATAATTACTAATAAATAATTAATAATCATTATTTATTTTAGCCAAGATGATGTGTCAAGTGAGTGGGTAGATGAGGTGGACTAGGGGACTTAGTCATATTTAGGTGATTGTATATTTAATTAAATCACTTTAATAAGACTAATTAGAAGACTTAGGATAGAAGAATGAACTATAGTGAATTTAGTAAATAAATTGAATAATTTATTTAATAAGTAGAGGAAATAATTATTAATTAAATAATAAATATTTAATTAATTTATCAAGTCAATAGTAATTAAATAATAAATATTTAATTAATTAATGAAGCTATTTTTAATTGTATACATTTTGCCCCTCTTTGAAATAATGTGCTTGCCACATTGTTTCAAAGAAATTTCAAGTATTTTGCCCCTGCCCCAGACAATGTCTGAAATGACCTAAGCATGCCCCCTCGAGAGATTGATTAACAAAAAAGATGATTGGAATTTTTTTATTATTATTTTATATATATATATATATTTTCTTGGATAATCAATCTCACCAAAGAAACAGGAGAAAAGATGGGTGAAAATGGGGTGAAACGGAATAAAAATGAGAGGTAGGGTCCACACACCAAGCACATAGGGTCCACAGGCTATAAATAGGGCTAAGGGATCCACAATAAGCTCATTGTGCACACTTGTCATTTGGAGGTCAGAGCGCGAGAGAGAGAAGAGAAGAACCGCTAGGATGCCATTTTCACTGTTAGATCACCGCTTCGAGAGGCTCAGACGCTTCTAGTGACCACCCGATTCAGGTGAACTGGTAGGTGACTTGATCCTGCTTTGTGATTTCATGATTTGATGCATGTTAGAGTAGGATGTAGCATGTTAGGATAGGTCTAATCTTAGGTTTAGATTAGCCAAAGAGGGACCACTCGAATGTGTCCCAAAAATACCCTCATGTATGTCACGTAAGGAAAGTTGAGCTTCATCATGATCGAGACATCATAGGAGAGTACCATCAGGACCTCGCCAATAAAGGGTGTCAGATATTAGGACATAGCGAGAGGCTTGGCAGAGAAAAGTTCATTTTTGATTTCAGGATAGGTCAGGGGGTAGGATGTTATCTTTGAGGTAAGAATAGATTCTTCCATAAACTAGGGAGTCATGTCCAATTAGATGACATATAATACTCGTATCGGGGTCACCATATGTGGGATAAGTCAGGGATTCCACCAAGAACTCAAAATGGGCCTTGGTATCTTCTATATCAAACAAAGAAGCAATCGTTGCCATAGCATCAACAGTCTTGTTGTCATGTCGAGGAATCTACTCAAAAGTGATGATGGAGAAATACTTTTTGAAGTCATCAACCATACATTTATATGGTAATAACTTATCATCTTTAGTCTGATAATCATCATTAACCTAGTTGATGATCAATTGAGAATCCCCATAGATATTCAGTTTAGATACTTTCCATTGTAAAACCATCTTTAGCCCAATCAGCAAAGCATCATATTCTGCTACATTATTGGTGCAAGGAAAGAGCAGCTTATAAGATTTTAGAATTGTGTATCCTTGCAGTGTGACAAAGAGAATACCAACTCCTGAACCCTGTTGAGTATATGATCCATCAAAATATAGTTTCCATGTTTGTGTGGATAAAGCCAAGATGTGTGCATCAGGAAACTCTTTATGTATAGGTTGGTCATCTGTTAATGGAGCATCTGCTAGCTGATCTGCTATCACTTGACCTTTGATGGCCTTCCTTTCTACATATTCAATATCAAATTCACTAAGTAGCATGACCCACTTAGCCAATCTTCCTATCAATGTTGTTTTTCTTAATAGATATTTTAAAGGATCAATCTTTGCGATGAGCTGGATTGAATGTGACAACATGTAATGTCACCATTTCTGTGAAGCAGAAATAACTACCAGACATGCTCTTTCTATAGGAGAATAATTTAGCTCATAGCCCACTAGGGTGTGACTGATATAATAGATGGTTTTTTCTTTTCCTTCATGATCTTGCTAAGCCAGAAGAGCACTGAGTGAGACTACCGTAGCTGAAATGTAGAGCAAGAGTGGCTTGCCTAGAATTGGTGACATCAGAGTTGGAGGATTTTCCAGATATTGCTTGATTTTGTTGAAAGCTTCTTCACACTGATCATCCGAGTGGAATAAGATATTTTTATGCAACAAATGTTGAAAGGGATGACTTCGATCTGCTAGTTGAGAAACAAATCTTCGGATAGATTGGAGATGTCCCTGCAAGGATCTTAACTGATTGATATTAGTGGGTGAAGCCATCTCCAATATTTCTTTAAATTTTTTTGGATCTACTTCAATTCATTTTGCTGAGACAATGTACCCTAACAGTTTACCAGATGTAACTCTGAATGCACATTTCTTTGGATTGAGTCAAATCTGATACTTTTCCATCTGGGTGAATATTCTATCCAACACTCTCAAATGACTAGCTCTGTCTTTGGATTTTTCTGAAATGTCATCAACATAATCTTCCATAATGGTGTGCATCATATCATGAAAGATTGTGGTCATTGCTCTTTGGTAAGTTGCTCCAGCATTTTGGAGGCCAAAAGGAATCACATTCCAGCAGTATGTACTTGATGGACAAGTAAAAGCAGTCTTTTCTTGGTCTTCTAGTGCAATCTTGATTTGGTTATAGCCAGAAAATCTATCCATTAATGATAAAATCTCATGCCCAACTGTTAGGTGAACAATAATGTCAATATTTGGCAGAGGAAAGTCATCTTTTGGACAAGCTTTATTAAGATCTCGAAAATCAATACAAATCCTGATAGACTTGTCGGGTTTTGAGATGGGGACAATATTTGAAATCCACTCAGCATAATCAATAGCTCGAATGAATCCAACATGTAGGAGCTTCTTCAATTCTACTTTAACCATTAGTGCAATGTGCGGGTGCATCTTGTGGAGCTTTTGCTTAATTGGTTTTACACCTGGTCTAATAGATAAATGATGCATAATGAGATTTGGATCCAGGCCAAGCATATCAGCATAGGACCAAACAAAGTTGATTTGTCTTTCTTTGAAAATTTTTGCAAAAGTTTCTTTCTCTGAGTTTGTCAAGGATGCTGCTACTTTGAGGATGCATGGAGACTCCTCTGTTCCAATGTTAAGTGGTACTGTTGGTTCTATAAGAATGACATATTGCTCTTGATACCGATAATTGGGAAGATTGTCAATCCTTCCATCGTCAGGCACCTCAAAGAGGTTTTCACCATCAGATGCATCATTTCTTTTTACTATTTTTGGATCTAATATTGCCACTAAGTGGTTTTCACCATTAGATCTATTGATTATTTTTATATTTTTATGACTGAAAGGATTGGCACTCTCACCAAAGTAGGCCATGTCATTGAGTTCTATCAAAAATCCTGACTTGTGATCCCCTGGTGATAAATGATCTCGGATTCCAAGATAGTTAATGATTGCATCATCATTATGGAATACATCAAGTTCTGGATGATCGGGAGAATCCCAATCAATAAGCTCAGGATGTACAAGGGGCATCAGATCATGTGGGTCAGTTTCAAAGGTAGAGATGGTATTGATGGAAAAATGGTCAAGGTTTATGATGGTATCAACAAGGTCTATTTCCATACTCTCATCTGAATCATCTGTCACAAGATAATGCTCACTTCCCTTATGATCAACAAGAGTAGTATTACGTGGGACCAATCCTATTGAGTCACTCCTTGAACTCTCTCCCTCATGGTAATTGTTACTATATTGATGGACAACATCAAATCCTATATATTTAGTATAATTAGATAATGAATCCCATTCATAATCATTAGAGTCAAAATCATCATTATCTTCAAGTCTATCAATGATTCCCTATGCTATCCTTTGTTTCTTTGGATCCACATACATACCTTTCTTTTTAAATTGTAAAGCGGGAGCTTTAGATATCTCATGAAAAGGTGTGATCTTTGCTTTTCCTTTTGGTTCTTTTAGTCCTTCTCCTTTGTATCCTAATCCTATAGTGTCTCTTTGATAGTTGGGATTTTGTAAAATTGGCTTTATAACACCTTCTCTTTGTAATCCTATAGGTCCAACACCTTGGTATCCCATCTTTTGTAGCAAAGTATACCCTTTACCATAGACATCAGGTGATATATATTCATGTTTGATATCCTCTTCCTTCTTTGGTGACTTAAGCAAATGATCAGCATTACGCTCAGTTACCTCTTTGGATATTGTGCCCCCACTTATAAATGTGTCATAAACAAGTGTTGAAGGGGGTTCTGATTGTTGTTTAGTGATAAAACATCTACCATATGATCTAGGAGATAAGGGTAACTCTGTGATGCAAAGAGCTTGACCTAAAGTGTACTCTCCCATACTTCTTTCTTTGATGTCTATCTCGATCCCATTTGATTTAGAAGTTGATGCGACATTACTAGGATCAATGGGTGTAGTTGCAGAAAATCTAGTATGATTATAAGGAACCAAAGAATCAGAGGTCTTCACATTGCTACAATATTGAAAAGGATTAGTGTCTCCTTTGATAGTGATCTCCTGACCATTATGAGGGAATTTCAAACATTGGTGATAAGTTGATGGCATAGCTTGCATGGAATGAATCCATGGTCTTCCCAAAAGGATATTATAAGAAAGATTCATGTCCAGAACTTGACAAGATACATCTTTGACAATAGGAACAACTCTAATTGGAAGAACAACAAACCCCTTGGATGATCTCTCTTCTTCATCATAAGCCTTTATTATGATTTTCTTTTTCGGATCAACAACATTCTCAAAAAATCCCAATGCAAGGACTAGCTTTAACGTGCAGATATTCAACTAGCTCCCCCATCTATTAGTACTCTTTTAATTTTGTGACTCTGCACAAGGACTTCGATATGTAGGGGAGAATTATGAGGTTGGGTAATAGCTAAATCATCATTCTTAGTGAAGGATAGATAGTGTGGTGTTGTTAAATGGCCCACCATAGCTTGAAATTGATCATGATCTAGAGTTGTGGGGACTTGGGTCTCTAAGAGAGATTTTTCAAGGATATCTTTGTGAGATGGGGATAGACACAAAAGCTCTAAGATGGATATCTCGGCAGGTGTTTTCTTGAGTTGTTCCAAAAGATTGTACTAGTGGGAAGTATTTGGTATAGACTTTGGGACATAAACGAACCTGTTTTGGGAAGTGCTTGGCTTAGATGAGATTCCTTGAAGAGTAAATTTGGCTTGAGCACGAGTAGTAACATGGACTAGTTGACTCTTTGATTTGTCCTTTATGGTAATGACATTGGCATAATACATAGAAGGATGACATTCAAAAATGTTACCAACATATCTATAGGGCGCAGTATTATAATTGGCTTGATTGTCACCCTTAGTGTTAGAAGAACCTCCTTTTTCATGTGTAGGAAGTGGATCTTTGAAGGTCGTATGTGATTCATTCAAGACATGTCCATCAACACTAATTTCACCGCTTTCAATTAAGTCTTGAATTACATTTTTGAGCCTTTTGCAATCATTGGTTTTATGTCCTTTGCCTGTATGAAATTCGCAATAATCATTCTCATCCCACCAAGAAGGCTTCACTCTAGGTTCAAAATCTTTCATTTCAGGAAGCGTAATGAGTTTCTTTGTGATTAACTTCCATAATGCTGATTCGAGAGATTCCCCTAAAGGAGTAAAGTTTCTTCGAGGTGACATGAAAGGAAACCATGGTTTAGATGAATCTTTTTTGGTGTTTTGATTTTATGATTGATTGATGTAAGTACCTTGAGTAGCATTGGCCTGACTTGTGAGATTGCAAAAGGGGTTGTGTTGGTTTGACATTATGATTATCAACAATCCCATCATTGACAACATTTTTGTTTTTATTCCAAAATTTTGATTTGTCATTGTTGTAGTTGTTGGGATTGGAATTTGAGGACCCAACATTGTCCTTGGAATAAAGTTTTATCTCACCTTTTCTGACCATGGCTTCCTCAATCTTGATACCATTTTCTATGAGCTTATTGAAGTTTGGTGGACATTGCAATTGTAACCTATAACTCATTTCTGGTGTAAGGTTATGCACAAAGATATCCATCTTTTCTTGTTCAGGAATCATTTGTGGATATTTGGCAAACAATTGATGCCATCTTTGCAAAAAGGTAAGGAAGGGTTCTCCATTCTTTTGATGTGCATTGCAAAGATCAAGCATAGTGACTTCATGTTTGATGTTATATGAATAATGAGTCACAAATCTGTCAAGAAACTCATTGAAAGATTTGATGCCTAGGGGTAGTTTAGAGAACCATTCCATAGCTTGTCCTCCTAAAATTCATGGAAATAGTCACATAAGATAAGTGTCATTGTGAGTGACTTCAATATAAGCAGCACAAAACTCATGAATATGGTCTTGTGGATCCAAATTCCCTTTGTATTTGTCAAATTTTGGTACCTCAAAATGAGGAGGGAATGGAATCATTGCTAAGTTCTTATCAAAAGGATAAGGACATATATCATCCAAAGAATACTTCTTAGTTGATGATCCAGCTTGGATGTCATGGATTTGTTGTTGAAGCATCTGGATTTGTTGTAGAACGGGATCCATAGATAATGTGTTTCCTTGAGTGTTTTGGGAAACATTTTGTTGTTGAGTATGTTGAGAATCATTGGATTGTTGATTATTTTGAGAAGTAGTGTGTTGTTCATGGCTATGAGAAGCATTGGATTGCTGATTTTTGTGAGAAGTATTGGATTGCTGATTGGGTTGCTTTGCTCCATGAGTATCTTGAGAACCCTTAGGGATTTCTTGATTGTTTGTGTGAGCTGGTTCTCTAAGATGGGAAAAATGAAAATCAGTTGGTAACTTAGCTCCTTGTTGAGCAAGCATGAGGAAATACATCTCTCTATCCAAGCCTAAGAGTCTTTCCATGACATGATAAAATTGAGGATCTTGTGAAGCTTCCCTAAGTTCGTCATCAATGGGTTCATCATTGGATGTAAAAAGTGAAGTTTTCTTAGGAAGCTCTTTTGACCAAGGGTTTTCTTCGTTGCTAGTATTTCCTTCCATCTTGTCTAGGGATTCTGGATTAATGGTTTGTTTGAGTTTTTGAGATCGAGTTTGAACCATAAAATTGAGAGAATTGATTGCGGGATGAAAGATTTTTGATGAGAAGATATGGAAAGTGATTGATAGAAAAGATACTAAAGTGTTGAAAAGTGATAAGACAACTTGATAAACTCTAAGTCAATAGGAGGTATAGATCTCACTATGATATGACAAAGGGAAATCAAGAGATAAAAACCTAAGTAAGTTTGGTGGTTAAGGATGATATATCCTGATATGGTAAACTCACAAAGATCAAAATTTGATAGATAAGGTAATGTTTCAACACTAAATTGAGAATTTCAAAGATTGGAAGAAAATGATTTGATGATTCTTGATGAAGGAATGATGAAAAGTGATGAAAATGGTCAAACTAAAGATCAGAGGTCTGTGTAACTCGACTATTTTTCCAGAATCTTACTAAGGACAAAAATGGGTATCTGAAAAAGTGATTTTGAAAATTGCAAAGTTTGTGGAAATGCTCACTGTTGTAAATGCGTAGGATGGATTGATAAATGTGCAACAAAATGAGACAGATGCATAGCAAGTTGTAACCAATGCGTGGAAAAATTATCAAATGCGCAGAAAAGTTTAATGTATGCATAGAAAATTGGTATGAATGTGCAAGTTTTTATTTATGATCATTTTGAATAGCAATATTTGGAAATTTTGTTTGATTTTTTGATGTTTTCTATTTTTGGCAAATGAAAAATGCATAAACACACACATGCAAGACAAGAATGATTTTAATCTAACTATGTTAATATGAATGCATAAACACGCTTACAATCCTATAGTTGGCAGGGATGATATTTGTTGAATCCCCACTAGGATTATAAAATCCAGCCACACAAATTCATAGCGAACAGCCTAGGAACTTGGAGGCATGGGCTCCTCCTTATAGTGCACTCACTTCTCAGGCACACCAAGTTCCAAATTCAATGGGTCATTACTTCCAAAAGAACTACTATCTCTACTATGAACCGTGAGTAATGTGGGGTGTCTTCATGGGCTTGGGTGACCCCTTGAGCCAGCAAATAGAAGGTTTTTGGCCACTAAACAAAAGTTTGTAGTAAGGAAATCCATTCAGGTGGTTGTGATCAAGTCATTTTCCCAATTAAGGGGGCTCTCCCAATCCTTTCAAAGCAAGGCTTTCACCTCTACTAAGTAGGACTTTAATGCACCATTGGGGTACTGGAGGAGATTTTGGTTGCCACAATGAATTCACACCTCTCTAATGTGAGACTAATCACATTAGCATTTTTTATATACCCATTTGGAAGGGCTTGGCTTTAGCCTGTTACTGGTTGGGTCGTTCCTTGGGGTGACTACCTCTTTTCCCACCAAAGACCGCCCTTTAAAAATTAAAAGAGTTTCTCTTACACCCAAGGTCCACGAATGGTGAGGGGAGAGGATACGTTGTTATAATTTTGGGATTATAGATATGCTATTAAGCAAGACACAACAAACACTTGAGCTATGCTAAAGAATACACACAAAGCAAAAACATGTCTTATTTTAAGCCCAAACAAGGTTATGGTTTAATTTGCAATACCCCTTAAGAATCCCTACAAACAAACTTGTTAGGAATTTTGGCAATGGGGTCTTCAAAAACAACATCCTACAAAACAACCTAAAAGACTACTAGAACGAACAAAAACTTGTCAAGATGCTAGCTAAAATCAAATCTAACAGAAAATAGAATTTTACCACAACATTTGACAAATGCGCAGAACAATGAAACAAATGCGCAACAATTACGAATCAATGCATAGAAAATGTGTATGCGTAGCAGAATTATACTAATGTGCAGTGAGATGATGCATATGCACAACTATCACAGATGCACAATAGGAAAATACGTATGTGCAAGAAAATTAAACAAATGTGTAGAAATATGACAAAAAGTGAAAATGCAGAAAGAGAAAATTGCGACTGTGGTGTCAGGAAATGGATGCACAACAAAAATGAATAGATGCACAGGAATCATGTATGAATGCACATAAATAACATGTAGAAAAACCTACACACGGAAAACTAAAAACTGAAAGTGAAAAGCCCAGTTGGGCCCTCCTTCTAGTGCCAAAAATGTATGGAAATTAGATGTCTAATAATTAGAGATGATAAATTAACTATTGAAAGCCAATAAATCAATCTAATGCAACACAATGAAGAATACAAAGTAACTATAAAATGATGAAACTAAATCAATTACCTTCACCTACCATGCAACTTATCTCCATTGTCCTCCTAGCCTTGATTTCTTGAAGAGGTTGAGCTCTCAGATTTCCAAATGAAGCCTTTTCCCAAGATGCTACCAAAGTGTGGAGATTTTATGAAATGAGTGCACAATAGCTTATGCAATCTAATGGATGGAATGCAAATGAAATGATGATAATATGGATTGATTTTCTCTTAGAATGCTTGGATGCTTGATTGCTTGATTGCTTGAATGCTTGAATTCTTGAAAAATACCTATTAGCTATTACCCTACAAAGGGGAAATGAGGCTCCTTTTATAGAGTTTTGGATGATCTAGGCCTAGGTGGCACAATCCTATGGTTGAGAATGAAAGGTGGAAGATCCTAAGGCTAGGATTGACTTGGTTAAAGGAGTTGAGAGAAAGGGGGATGTAGTTAGAATGTGAGAGGAAGAATAGGGATGATGTTCCTCTCACATTGACATGGAGGAGAAGAAGGTGGAAGGGAAAGACACATGTCAAGTGTCTCACAAAAACCAAAGAGAGAAAGAGGGAGAGACCTTTTCCTCATGAGGACTCTTTGTACAAGTGTCCCATGAGTCACCTTTGACCCTTAGAGGTGGCTTGAGAAGCCCCTTAGGAATAGGGAATGTCTCTTGACTTGGTTGTTGAGAGGACATGTGGTCATGAGACTAAGTCCTATGAGGCCACATAGCCCTTAAGAATAGGACATGTGTGGGTGAGGATAATTACTAATAAATAATTAATAATCATTATTTATTTTAGCCAAGATGATGTGTGAATGGGTAGATGAGGTGGACTAGGGGACTTAGTCATATTTAGGTGATTGTATATTTAATTAAATCACTTTAATAAGACTAATTCGAAGACTTAGGATAGAAGAATGAACTATAGTGAATTTAGTAAATAAATTGAATAATTTATTTAATAAATAGAGGAAATAATTATTAATTAAATAATAAATATTTAATTAATTTATCAAGTCAATAGTAATTAAATAATAAATATTTAATTAATTAATGAAGCTATTTTTAATTTTATACATTTTTGCCCTCTTTGAAATAATGTGCTTGCCACATTGTTTCAAAGAAATTTCAAGTATTTTGCCCTTGCCCCAGACAATGTCTGAAATGACCTAAGCATGCCCCCTCAAGAGATTGATTAACAAAAAAGATGATTGGAGTTTTTTTATTATTATTTTATATATATATATATATATATATATATATATATATATATATATATATATATATATTTTCTTGGATAATCAATCTCACCAAAGAAACAGGAGAAAAGATGGGTGAAAATGGGGTGAAACAAAATAAAAACAAGAGGTAGGGTCCACACACCAAGCACATAGGGTCCACAGGCTATAAATAGGGCTAAGGGATCCACAATAAGCTCATTGTGCACACTTGTCATTTGGAGGTCAGAGCACGAGAGAGAGAAGAAAAGAGCTGCCAAGATACCATTTTCACTGTCAAATCACCACTTTGAGAGGGTCAGACGCTTCTAGCGACCACCTGATTTAGGTGAACCGGTAGGTGACTCGATCCTGCTTTGTGATTTAATGATTTGATGCATGTTAGAGTAGAATGTAGCATGTTAGGATAGGTCTAATCTTAGGTTTAAATTAGCCAAAGAGGGACCACTCAAATGTGTCCCACAAATACACTCATGTACGTCATGTAAGGAAAGTTGAGCTTTGTCATGCTCGAGACATCATAGGAGAGTACCATTAAGACCTCCTTGATAAAGGGTGTCAAATATTAGGACATAGCAAGAGGCTTGGCAGAGAAAAGTTCATTTTTGATTTTAGGACAGGTTAGGGGGTAGGATGTTATCTTTGAGGTAAGAATAGATTCTTCCATAAACTAGGGAGTCATGTCCAATTAGATGACATATAATACTTGTATCAGGGTCATCATATGTGGGATAAGTCAGGGATTCCACCAAGAACTCAAAATGGGCCTTGGTATCTTTTGTATCAAACAAAGAAGCAATCATTGCCATGGCATCAATAGCCTTGTTGTCATGCCAAGGAATCTTCTCAAAAGTGATAATGGAGAAATACTTTTTGAAGTCATCAACCATATGTTTATATGGTAATAACTTATCATCTTTAGTCTGATAATAATCATTAACCTGGTTGATGATCAATTGAGAATCCCCATAGATATTCAGTTTAGATACTTTCCATTGTAAAGCCATCTTTAGCCCAATCAGCAAAGCCTCATATTCTGCTACATTATTGGTGCAAGGAAAGAGCAGCTTATAAGATTTCAGAATTGTGTATCCTTGCGGTGTGACAAAGAGAATACGAGCTCCTAAACCCTGTTGAATATATGATCCATCAAAATATAGTTTCCATGTTTGTTTGGATAAAGCCAAGATGTGTGCATCAGGAAACTCTTTATGTATAGGTTGGTCATTTGTTAATGGAGCATCTGCTAGCTGATCTACTATCACTTGACCTTTGATGGCCTTCCTGTCTACATATTCAATATCAAATTCACTAAGTAGCATGACCCACTTAGCCAATCTGCCTGTCAATGCTATTTTGCTTAATAGATATTTTAAAGGATCAATCTTTGCGATGAGTTAGATTGAATGTGATAACATGTAATGTTGCCATTTCGGTGAAGCAAAAAGAATGGCCAGACATGCTCTTTCTATAGGAGAATAATTTAGCTTATAGTCCACTAGGGTGCGACTGATATAATAGATGGCTTTTTCTTTTCCTTCATGATCTTACTGAGCTAGAAGAGGACCGAGTGAGACTGTCGTAGCTAAAATGTAGAGCAAGAGTGGCTTGTCTGGAATTGGTGACATCAGAGTTGGAGGATTTGCCAGATATTTCTTTATTTTTTTGAAAGCTCCTTCACACTGATCATCCCATTGGAATAAGATATTTTTATGCAACATATGTTGAAAGGGATGACTTTGATCTGCTAGTTGAGAAACAAATCTTTGGATAGATTGGAGATGTCCCTACAAGGATCTTAACTGGCTGATATTAGTGGGTGAAGCCATCTCCAATATTGCTTTAACTTTTTCTGGATCTACTTCAATTCCTTTTGCTAAGACAATGTACCCTAACAGTTTACCAGATGTAACTCTGAATGCCCATTTCTTTGGATTGACTCGAATCTGATACTTTTCCATCTGGGTGACTATTCTATCCAACACTCTCAAATGACCAGCTCTGTATTTGGATTTTGCTAAAATTTCATCAACATAATCTTCCATAATGGTGTGCATCATATCATGAAAGATTGTGGTCATTTCTCTTTGGTAAGTTGCTCCAGCATTTTTGAGGCCAAAAGACATCACATTCCAGCAGTATGCACCCCATGGACTACTAAAAGTAGTCTTTTCTTGGTCTTCTGGCGTAATCTTGATTTGGTTATAGCCAGAAAATCCATCCATTAATGATAACATCTCATGCCTAGCTGTCAGGTGAACAATAATGTCAATATTTGGCAGAGGAAAGTCATCTTTCAGACAAGCTTTATTAAGATCTCAAAAATCAATACAAATCTTGATAAACTTGTCAGGTTTTGAGATGAGGACAATATTTGAAATCTACTCAGCATAATCAATAGCTCGAATGAATCCAACATCTAGGAGCTTCTTCAATTCTACTTTAACCATTAGTGCAATGTGTGGGTGCATCTTGTGGAGCTTCTGCTTAACTAGTTTTACACCTGGTCTGATAGACAAATGATGCATAATGAGATTTGGATCTGGGCCAGGCATATCAGCATAGGACCAAGTAAAGTTGATTTGTCTTTCTTTGAAAATTTTTGCAAAAGCTTGTTTCTCTAAGTCTGTCAAGGATGCTGCTACTTTGAGGATGCGTGGAGACTCCTCTATTCCAATGTTAAGTGGTATTGTTGGTTCTATAAGAATGGAAGATTG
This sequence comes from Chamaecyparis obtusa, assembly GCA_027943335.1. Classification (NCBI taxonomy): domain Eukaryota; kingdom Viridiplantae; phylum Streptophyta; class Pinopsida; order Cupressales; family Cupressaceae; genus Chamaecyparis; species Chamaecyparis obtusa. The sequence continues at coordinate 502,704 of BSBK01006320.1, forward strand.
CTCTCGATATAGGTAATTGGGAAGAGTGTTAATCCTTCCATCATCAAGCACCTTAGAGAGGTTTTCACCATCAGATGCATCATTTCTTTTTACTATTTTTGGATCTAATACTGCCACTAAGTCATTTTTACCATTAGATCTATTGATTATTTTTATATTTTTATGACTGAAAGGATTGGCACTCTCACCAAAGTAGGCCATGTCATTGAGTTCTATCAAAAATCTTGAATTGTGATCCCCTAGTGGTAAATGATCTCTGATTCCAAGATAGTCAATGATTGCATCATCATTATGGAATACATCAAGTTCTGGATGATCGGGAGAATCGTAATCGATAAGCTCAGGATGTATAAGGGGCATTGGATCATGTGGGTCAGTTTCAAAGGCAAAGATGGTATTGATGGAAAAATGGTAAAGGTTTATGATGGTATCAGTGAGGTCTATTTGAAGACTATGAGAAGCACAAAACTATTCTCATGCATTCACACCTTGTTATAGCAATAAATGTCAAGTTGTCAAAGCATCAAGGAAGACCAAAGACAAAAGAACTTTGGACTATTAGTACTGTTGATCATGAAGCACTATTGGAGACCCTAAAGCAAAGAGATGACCCTTCAGGAATACTTGACTAGGTAATAAGTTAACTTAGTGCATTGTTTTTTAAGTTCGTTAAGCTTAATTTCAATACATTAATTTCACCTTTCCTAGATTGTATTTTGAGTCAATAAACTTGGTTTTGTATGTGGATTGTAACTTGTGTAGGAGCACCTATGAAGATGCCTATGGTCACCATGGATCCAATCAGAGATAGAAGGACAAAAGGATCCTTAATGGTTAATTGAGATCTTTTGAAGCCTATAATGACAATTTGTAACAATCAATTTGATTTAAAAGTTAAATGTCCTAAAACTCTTGATAAGGACTTATGACCAAAATCATGTATGGGTGGCCAATAGTGCCAAGAAGGGATCTTACATGTCATTTAATTATGTCATTTGCATGGTTTGAATTCTTACGTGTTTGATTGTTGTTTATAATGCTTTAAGGATATTATTTTTTATCATTTCAAATAATCTATAAAAGTTAAACCTCAAACATAATAAGCTTCATAGTTCAAATTTCACAAGCTTAATCATGATTAGTTTCATAGTTCAAATTTCAAACATACCACTAATAGTCAGTTGAAAGTGGCTCAATAGCGTATCTTTCAAACCGTCCAACTTGGCATCGAACCATTTGCTCTATCAGCTCTAGTTGGTCAGGTAAAGGCTAGTGACAACCCCGTTCTACCCATGGAGTCACGGGAAAGCTCGCGATGATGCTCGACCCAAGTGACCCCAATGTGCACTAAGCATGATTGGGTAGCAATCTTCAAGGGCTCGTATCTCAAAGCTCATGAGAGGTATCAAAAAACCGTTAGGGACTACAAGATTATGTTTTTGAGGTCTACAATAACCTCTCTTAGTTTTGGGTGATTCAACTTCATTTTCATTTGGCAAGGCGATCTTAGTTGATGCCAAAACTTGTAGTGAGGGTCAGTTGAAAGTGGTTCAGTAGCATATCTTTCAAACCGTCTAACTTGGCATCAAACCATTTGCTCCATCAGCTCCAATTGGCTAGGTAAATGCCAATGACAACCCCGTTCCACCCACGGAGTCACGAGAAAGCTCGTGACCACGCTCAACACAAGTGACCCCAAGGTGCACTAAGCACGATTGGGAAGTGATCTTCAAGGGCTTGTATCTTAGAGCTTGTGAGAGGTATCGACAAACCATCAGGGGCTACATGATTATATTTTTGAGGTCTACAATAACCTCTCTCAGTTTTGGGCGATTAGACTTTGTTTGCATTTGGTAGGGCAATCTTAGTCGATGCCAAAACTTGCAGTGAGGGTTAGTTGAAAGCAGCTCAACAGCATATCTTTCAAACCATCTGACCTGTAATCAAACCATCTATTCCATTAGCTCTGATTGGCTAGGTAAACACTAGTGACAACCCCGTTCCGCCCACGGACTCACAGGAAAGCTCATGACCACGCTCGATCCAAGTGACCCCAAGGTGCACTAAGCATGATTGGGCAGTGATCTTTTGGGGCTTGTATCTCAGAGCTCATGAGAGGTATCAACAAACCATCATGGGAAAAAAGATCATGTTTTTGAGGTCTACAATAACCTCTCTCAGTTTTGGGCAATTCGACTTCATTTGCATTTGGCAGGGCAATCTCAGTGGATGCCAAAACTTGCAGTGAGGGTCAGTTGAAAGTGGCTCAACAGCGTATCTTTCAAACCATCTATCTTGGCATCAAACCATCTACTCCATCAGCTCTAGTTGGTTGGGTAAATGCTAGTGATAACCTCATTCCACCCACAGAGTCACAGGAAAGCTTGCGACCACGCTCGACCCAAGTGACCCCAAGGTGCACTAAGCATGATTGGCCAGTGATCTTCCAAGGCTCGTATCTTGGAGCTTGTGAGAGGTATCAAAAAACTATTAGGTGCTATAGGATTGTGTTTCTAAGGTCTACTATAACCTCTCTCAGTTTTGGGTGATTCGACTTCCTTTGTATTTGGCAAGGCGATCTCAGTCGATGCCAAAACTTGTAGTGAGGGTCAATTGAAAGTGGCTCAGTAGCATATCTTTCAAACTGTCTAACTTGACATCGAACCATCTACTCCATTAGCTTTGGTTGGCTGGGTAAATGAAAGTGACAACCCCATTCTGCCCACGAAGTCATGGGAAAGCTCACGACCACACTCGACCCAAGTGACCCCAAGGTGCACTAAGCATGATTGGGTAGTGATCTTTCGGGGCTCGTATCTCGAAGCTCATGAGAGGTATTGAAAAAATATTAGGGGCAACAAGATCTTGTTTCTAAGATCTACAATAACCTCTCTTAGTTTTGGGTGATTCGACTTTATTTGCATTTGGTAGGGCGATCTCAGTCGATGCCAAAACTTGCAGTGAGGGTCAGTTAAAAGCAACTCAACAACATATCTTTCAAACCATCCAACCTGGCATCAAACCATCCACTCCATCAGCTCTAGTTGGCCAGGTAAATGCCAGTGAAAACCCCATTCCACCCACAGAGTCATGGGAAAGCTCGCGACCACACTCGACCCAAGTGACCCCAAGGTGCACTGAGCACGATTGGGCAACAATCTTTCGGGGCTTGTATCTTAGAGCTCGTGAGAGGTATTGAAAAAACATTAGGTGCTACAAGATTATGTTTCTGAGGTCTACTATAACCTCTCTTAGTTTTGCATGATTCAACTTCGTTTGCAATTGGCAAGGTGATCTTAGTCGATGCCAAAACTTGCTGTGAGGTTCAATTGAAAGCAGCTCAGTAGAATATCTTTCAAACTATCCAACTTGGCATCAAACCATCTACTCCATCAGCTCTGGTTGGCTAGGTAAACACTAGTGACAACCCCGTTCCACCCATGGAGTCATGGGAAAGCTCGCGACCATGGTCAACACAAGTGACCCTAAGGTGCACTAAGCACGATTGGGTAGCGATCTTTCAGGGCTTGTATTTTGGAGCTCATGAGAGGTATCAACAAAATGTTAGGGGCAATAGGATTTTGTTTCTGAGATCTACAATAACCTCTCTCAGTTTTGGGCAACTCAACTTCATTTACATTTGGTAGGGCGATCTCAGTCGATGCCAAAACTTGAGTGAGGGTGAGTTAAAAGAGGCTCAGCAGTGTATCTTTCAAACCGTCTAACCTAGCATCAAATAGTCTACTCCATTGGCTATAGTTGGCTGGGTAAATGCCAGTGAAAAATTGATTGCACCCATGGAGCCATCAAAATGCTCACGACCACGCTTGACCCAAGTGACCCTAAGGTGCACTAAGCATGATTGAGCAGTGATCTTCCAGGGCTCGTAGCTCAGAGATCATGAGAGGTATTGACAAACTGTCAAGGGCTATGGGATCATGTTTCTGAGGTCTACAATAACCTTTCTTAGTTTTGGGCGATTCAACTTCATTTGTATTTGGCAGGGCGATCTCAGTCGATGCCAAAACTTGTAGTGAGGGTCAGTTAAAAGTGGCTCAGTAGCGTATCTTTCAAATCATCTAACTTGGCATCAAACCATCTACTCCATCGGCTTTGGTTGGCCAGGTAAATGCTAGTGACAACCCCATTCCACCCATGGAGTCACGAGAATGCTTGCGACCACGCTCGACCCAAGTGACCCCAAGGTGCACTAAGCACCATTGGGTAATGATCTTCCAGGGCTCGTATCTCAAAGTTCATGAAAGGTACTGACAAAATATCAAGGGAAATAGGATCATGTTTCTGAGGTCTACTATAACCTCTCTCAATTTTGGGTGATTCAACTTCGTTTGCATTTGGCAAGGTTATCTCAGTCGATAACAAAACTTGCAGAGGGTCAGTTGAAAGTGGCTCAGCAACGTATCTTTCAAACCGTCTAACTTGGCATTGAACCATCTACTCCATCAGATTTGGTTGGCTGGGTAAACACTAGTGACAACCTCATTCCACCCATGGAGTCATGGGAAAGCTTGTGACCATGCTCGACCAAAGTGACCCCAAGGTGCACTAAGCACGATTGGGCAGTGATTTTCTGGGGCTTGTATCTCGGAGCTTGTGAGAGGTATAGATAAACTATTAGGTGCTATGGGATCATGTTTCTGAGGTCTACAATAACCTCTCTCAATTTTGGGTGATTCAAATTTATTTTCATTTGGCAAGGTGATCTTAGTCGATGCCAAAACTTGCAGTGAGGGTGAGTTGAAAGCAGCTCAGTAGCATATCTTTCAAACTGTCTGAATTGGCATTGAACCATCTACTTCATTGGCTTTAGTTGGCTGGATAAACGCTAGTGACAACCCTATTATACCCATAGAGTCATGGGAAAGCTCGTGACCACGCTCGACCCAAGTGACCTGAAGGTGCACTAAGCATGATTGGGCAGCGATCTTCCAGAGCTTGTATCTCAGAGCTCATGAGAGGTATTGACAAACTGTTAGTGCAATAGCATCATGTTTTTGAGGTCTAATATAACCTCTCTCAATTTTGGGTGATTCAACTTCATTTGCATTTGGAAAGTTGATCTCAGTCGATGCAAAAACTTGCAGTGAGGGTTAGTTGAAAGTGGCTCAGCAACATATCTTTCAAATTGTCTGACCTAGCATCAAACCGTCTACTCCATCAGCTTTGGTTGGCTAGGTAAACACCAGTGACAACCCTGTTCTACCCACGAAGTCACTGGAATGCTTGCGACCACGCTCGACCCAAGTGACCTCAAGGTGCACTAAGCATGATTGGGCAGTGATCTTTCAGGGCTCGTATCTCAGAGCTCATGAGAGGTATCAACAAACTGTTAGGTGCTATGGGATTGTGTTTTTGAGGTCTACTATAACCTCTCTCAATTTTTGACAATTTGACTTTGTTTGCATTTGGCAAGGTGATCTCAGTTGATGCCAAAACTTGCTTTGAGGGTCAATTGAAAGCGGCTCAGTAGCATATCTTTCAAACTATCTGACTTGGCATCAAACCATCTACTCCATCAACTCCAATTGGCTGGGTAAACGCCAGTGACAACCCCATTCCACCCATGGAGTCACGGGAAAGCTCGCGACCACGCTAAACCCAAGTGACCCCAAGGTGCACCAAGCATGATTGGGTAGTGATCTTCTGGGGCTTGTATCTCGAAGCTCATGAGAGGTATCAAAAAACCATTCAAGTGCTACAGGATTTCATTTTTGAGGTCTACTATAACCTCTCTTAGTTTTGGGTGATTTGACTTTGTTTGCATTTGGCAAGGCAATTTCAGTTGATGCCAAAACTTGTAGTGAGGGTTAGTTGAAAGCAGCTCAGTAGTGTATCTTTAAAACCATCTAACATTGCATCAAACCATCTGCTCCATCAACTCCAGTTGGCTAGGTAAACACTAGTGACAACCCCATTCCACCCATAGAGTCACGGGAAAGCTCGTGACCACGCTTGACCCAAATGACCCCAAGGTGCACTAAGCATGATTGGGCAGTGATCTTCTGGGGCTTGTATCTTAGAGCTCATGAGAGGTATCAACAAACCATCAGGTGCTATGGGATCATGTTTCTGAGGCCTACTATAACCTCTCTCAGTTTTGGGTGATTCGACTTTGTTTGCATTTGGCAAGGTGATCTCAGTCGATGCTAAAACTTGCAGTGAGGGTCATTTGAAAGTAGCTCAGCAGTGTATCTTTCAAGCCATCCGACATTGCATCAAACCGTCTACTCAATTGGCTTTGGTTGGCTAGATAAATGATAGTGAAAATCTCATTTTTCCCACAGAGTCACTGGAATGCTTGCGACCACGCTCAATCCAAGTGACCCCAAGGTGCACTAAGCACGATTGGGCAGTGATCTTCCGTGGCTCAAGTGACCCCAATATGATGAGTTATATACACAGTGAGTATATACATAGTATTCAAACAATGTAGTACTAAGTGGCTCAAGTGAGCATATATAATGGTATGAAACATAAGAACATAGGAAATCTATAGAAGTTAAACCTCAAACATAATAAGCTCCATGAACAGGGTATTCCAGAGTAAAGAAAAATAAATGTAACTTCAACAAGATATAATTTCAATCATAATGATAATCATAGTCAAGATATAACTTCACCATTCAATTCCATAAACATGAATAATAAATATGCATATACAAAAGATGACACAAATATAACATATAAATGAACATGTTTTATATATACAAAGTATCAAATATATCAAAAGTATCTCCATATAAAAATATGGCACATGCCATTTCAAAATGTCTACAAAATCAATGTTTTAAGGTGTACAATGTGGCATCTGTGCCATCTCAAAATGTGTGAAGTGACATCTCTAAATGACCACAAAACTAAAACTACATCCTATGCCATAGGGGGATCATCAAAATATAGCCTCTTTGAAGAAGTGTTGGGCTCTAATTGATCCTGCATAAAAAATGAGTTCAAACCCAAGTTAGATTGCTTACTTTATATGATTTGTACATATATATAGTTCAGAATTCAAACACTAATTTAATTAAAATTATAACTGAATACAAATATCTATACCTGGTCTCTCGGTCACCTACCACAATCAGGTGTCCTAGCATAAGTCCTGGGTAGCAAAGGGACCATGCCAACAATACCAACTGTGACCTATAAATATATATTTGCAATAATGAGATTAGTAGAGTGGTGCAACATAGAGTAATAAATATACAAAATAGGATGATAGCATAATAAAATTACAAATTGATTGAACTAAAATTAAAACTTACATCTGATGATCTCTCCTCTGGAATGGTGGGCTGGGTCAACAAAGATATGAAAGATTCTCATGGGCCCTCCCTCACACTCAGAGTAACCTATGAGAGTAAAAAGATTGTCAGTTATATATAAATGTACTTCATCATAGCAACCCTAGTTACAAAATACAAATAACAATATGTAAAAGTCTATGTACAATCGGGCTATCACTCCGAATCGAGATGCCTGTAACCCTACGCTACCGAATAGCTGTCGGGACATCATCAATAGCCACACCCTATACAATAAAGTGCAAGTAAAATATTTATTACTACACACAAGTGGCATACATGTGGACGCATAATTAATCTTAAACAATTAACTACCTTTCCTTTGTCGACACCTGATGAAGGAACCCCCTCGTGCCCCCCACTAACATTGGCTGTAACCTACAAGAACATAATCAGATGATAATATATAAGTAAATATATGAATTGTATTGCTCTAATTGATAGAGATTTAAGCATGTACACCAAATTTGGTGAAGGGTGCTCCCCTTAATACCACAAACACATAACGGAAATAGAGAAACCACAACAATATGCAAGAATAGAAAATTGGCTTCTTATTATCTCCACAAATGTGAAATTATAAACTTTCAGAATTACAATATGCAAAGCCACATGGGCATTCCCTCACAATATTCTATAGGACAAGGCCTCGAACTATTACCCAGATCTACTACCCAGAACTATTCTGAACTGCCTAAGACAATAATACAACCTTCCTTATATAGGCAATTTTCCACCGCCTCAGAAGGTTCCAGAATTTTAGCCAATAAGGCCGACCAAACTTAGAATTATTTTATTTTACATTTTATTACATCATAGTCGGCTCAAGATAACCTTTGAAACCTGAACAAAAATTTTGAAAAAAATTATTTTCTGCTAATTCAGGTGGCCCAACTTCTGAAGACCATAAGTCATCACTAGTTGACCTGATCGGCTATTATAAACCCATTTCAAAAATGCCACGAAGCGCTCTACAGGCTTGACCCGCGCAAGTGCCCGTCACCCAAATTTTTGACCTCATTCGGGGCCTCTAAAGCCTTCAAAACTGAGTTCAAAGTTTCTGTACCTTGCTGCCAATACCGAAAATCTTCAATATCTTCCAATATACACTTGATCTAGCAATGAAACTTTACTGGCAGACTTATATGACCAAAATGAAACTCCAAGAAAGAAATCAGATCATTCTGAGCACATACAAAAATTACCAAAAATAGTAACTTTCCATAAATAGCAGCTCTGCATAAAATAGCCCTTATTGAATATAAAAATAGAAATATTTTTGGGTGATGCAAGATTGCTCTTACACCCAGGATGCTCCTGCATCAGACACCTGGGGTAATTTGAGAAGTGACCCTGTCACGACTCAGGTGTGCAGAGGAAAACCAAGATGGTTAACCTCCACCCTTGTTAGCCATGATGAATCTTCAACTGGTCATCTTTTCCACTTGACCAGATATTCTTCATATGTCTTGTTCCTTGTGCTTCTCCCAACATGACTGTCTAGTATATCTTCGATCTCCTTAGCGTTTGAACTAGTTGCTGGAATACTCCACTGTGCTACTGTGATCGCATCTTCAACACCTCCTTCATGATACTCTGTCAGATCTGAAATGTTAAACACTGGTGAAATATTTAGCTCAGTAGGCAATTCTACCTCATATGCGTTTCCTGAATCATGTTTCTTTAGTATCTTACACGGTCCAAACTTTATCATTTTCAACTTGTTATATGTACCAAATGGAAACCGCTCCTTCCGCAAATGAACCATGACTTCATCACCAACCTGAAATTCCTTATACCTCCTTTTCTCATCTGCCTTAGCCCTATACTATGCATTCATCTTGGTAATATGCTTCCTCACCTCCCCATGGATGTTCTTCAAGTGTTCTGCAAAATATTCAGCTTCAGCATTACTTATTTCTCCTTTATCTATCTTCTTCAATTCAGATGCATTTCTCACACAACTTCCATATACAATCTGGAATGGTGATTTACCAGTGCTCCTGTTGACAGAATTATTGTATGCAAATTCTGCCTGTGGTAAAATCAAATCCCATCCTGTTGGCTTATCTCCAACCAAACATCTCAGCAAATTTTCCAAACTCCTATTCACCACCTCTGTCTATCCATCAGTCTGTGGATGATGTGATGAACTGAACTTCAAATCTGTCTTCAACTTCATCCACAATGTAGACCAGAAATATCCAACAAACTTAGTATCTCGATCTAAAACTATGGTCTTTGGCAAACCATGAAGTCTCACTACTTCTCTGAAAAACAATTCTGCTACATGAACAACATCATTAGTCTTCTTACAGGAAATGAAATGTGCCATCTTTGAAAATCTGTCAACCACCACAAAAATTGAATCATGTCCCCGCTGAGTCCTCGATAAACCAAGAACAAAGTCCATGTTGATATCCTCCCAAAGCTTCTTTGGTACAGGTAATGGCTGATACAACTCTATATTCTGCTTCACTGCTTTCGCCATCTGACATACTCTGTAACTCTGTAAAAACTTCTTCACATCTTGCTACAACTGTGGCCAATAATAATTCTCACTAACCAAAGAAAAAGTTTTGTCATGACCAAAATGTCCAGCCAATCCTCCGCTATGCTTCTATTTGATGAGATTCTCCCTCATAGAACTTCATGGAATGCACAACTAACTCTGTTTGAATAGCATACCATCCTGGATGATGAAATCCAGCCATTTCGTCCTGTCTAGAGTAACAAGTTTTGTACAAGCTTTCCAAGCTTCACCAAAATCAGGATCCTCTGGATATAAATTATTGAGTTCCTTGAACCCAACCACTTCAATCTGCATTTTTATTAGCAATAGTTGCCTTCTGCTAAGACCATCTGCAACCCTATTAAACTTTCCACTCCTGTGTTTCAAAACAAATGTATAACTCTGCAAAAACTCAACCTATTTCAAATGCCTTTGATTCAATTTTCCTTGACTATTCAAATATTGCAAAGCTTCATGATTAGTATACAAAACAAACTCCTTAGGAAGTAGATAATGTCTCCACTTCTTTAATGCCTGAACTATAGCATAAAATTCCTGATCATAAACAAAATATTTCCTCTTGGCATCATTTAACTTCTCACTGAAATAAGCAACAGGTTTACCTTCTTGGCTCATAACAGCTCCTATTGCAGTACCACTAGCATCACAATCTACTTGAAACACCTTATTAAAATCTGGAAGTGCTAAAATAGGTTGTTTTGTAACTTTTTGTTTCAACAATTGAAAACTCTTTTCTACCCCATTAGTCCACTTAAACTCTTTTCTATCCCCTCTCATTGTTTCAGTCAAGGGTCCACATATACTACTAAAATTTTTGATAAACTTTCTGTAAAAGCTAGCTAGACCATGAAAAGATCTTACCTCAGTAGCACTCCTTGGAGTAGGCTATTCAAGGATAGCTTGTACCTTCTTTGGGTCCATTTTTAAACCTTCTGCTGAAACTACAAATTCCAAATACACTAACTCTTTCTTCACAAAGCTGCACTTATTTAAAGTAATCAACAATTTTTCTTCTCTCAGCTTCTCAAATACCATACAAATATGCATCATATGCTCCTCCAATGTCTTACTAAAGCTCAGAATATCATCTAGGTAAACAATGACAAACTTACCTATAAATTCTTTCAGAACTTCATTCATGAGCCGCATGAAAGTGCTCAGTGCATTGGTTAGCCCAAAAGGGATGACTAACCACTCATACAGTCTTTCCTTTGTCTTGAAGGCACTCTTCCATTCATCTCCTTCTCTGATTCGAATATGATGATATCCACTTTTCAGATCTATCTTTAAAAAATACACAGCTCCACTCAAATAATCCACAAAATCATCCATTCGTGGCAATGGAAACCTGTACTTGATTGTGATCTTGTTTATTGCCCTAGAATCTGTACACATCCTCCATTCTCCATTCTTCTTTGGTGCTAATATCGCTGGTACAGTACAGAGACTCAGACTCTCACGGATGACTGATCTTCCTGACTGGTGGTAATCCATCAAGCACGTTATTGGATATAATATCTTGAAACTCATTCAACAAATCTGCAACTTCTACAGGAACATCTTCTACTTCCTCTTTACCAGCTTTTGGAATTAAAGAAAAACATACATGCTCATGGCTCATACCATCTAAGAAATTTCTTCCATAAAAAAAAGTTATCTTTGCATTACCACATACCTTTTCTTCAGTCTCCTTCAATGGTTTTAGCTTATGTCGCACTCCATCCTTTGTCAGGGAATAGGTATTCACATGACCATCATGTATAGCACATCTGTCAAACTGCCATGGTCTACCCAACAACATATGACATGCATCCATAGATATGATATCACACAATACCTCATCTTGGTATCCGCCAATCTTGAACTTCACCAGGCATTGTTCATTGACCATGACCTTGTGGTCATCCTGTACCCAGGCAATCCGATATGGATGTGGGTGTTTCTGTCTCTTGAGCTTCAACTTTGTCACCATCTCATCTGACACCAAATTGTCAGTGCTTCCATTATCAATAATCATATGACAATATTTAACTTCACACCTGCACCTGATGCAAAATAGGCTCCTTCTTTGCTTAGGTTCATTCTCACCACTCAACAGGACTCTTCTGTTAATCAACATTTCTCCTCTTTCACAATTTTCAAAATTTGATGATCTGACATCTTATCTACATGTGCAACTCTGGCCTGGCCTTTATTTCTCCTATCTATTCTGCCTTGGTGCTGAGGACATTCAAATGGCCTATGACCTTCTTCTCCATAGTGAAAACATGTTCCACGGAAGCCACCTCTTCCAGATCCTTGTCCTCTTCCTCTTCCTCTCTGATCTCTATTATTCTAATCCTGGAAGTGATTGGAATTATTTCTTCACTGATTCTGATTGCTACTGGCCTCATCCTTCTTTTTCAAATCTTCATTTCGGCCACCATATGACCGTCCACCAGATCGTCCACCGCGACCTCTTCCATTTTGTCTGCTCTCAAACTTCTTGTTCAACTTTTCCTCTACTTTTAGGGCAAACTAGTATGCCTCTTCAATACTGTTCATTCGAACTAGATTCAGCTCCTCCTGACTGCTTGGCCTTAACCCATTAAGATATCGGGCAACTTTCTCCTTATCAGCTTCTGCATGGCCTACTCTGATGAGAAGTCGATAGAACTCCTCTGTATACTCCTGAACAGATCTTCCTGCTTGCTTCAAACTCTACATTTTCTTAGGTAGGTCAAGTTCATAATCAACAGGAATGAACTGTCACTTCAATTTATCCACCATCCGATCCCATCTCATGATTTTCTCCTTTCCCCTTCTATTTCGCTGCAACTGAATATCTTGCCACCATATCTTCGCATGACCTTTCAGTGTGGCCTTCACAAATTTGACCCTATCAGGATCCTCAACATCTTCATACTCAAAATATTCTTCACATTCATTGATCCAATCGATCAATTCCTCTGTGTTAAGATATCTAGAAAATGTAGGAACCTCAATCTTAGGTCTTTTTCCAATCTTGGAAATCACCCGAAAAAGTCTTTCTTCCTCCTGGTTCACAATTTCAACTTCTCCTTCTTGATATTCTTCTTCGGCTTCATCCTCACTTTCATCTCTGACATTAAGATTCATTCCTCTACAAATCTCTTCTTGCAATGCTCGCACTTGTCTCTGCAGCTCTCTAACCTCAAGTGTCACAGCACCAGCTCTTCCACCACGTTCTCTTCATGGACGTATTTTCGCGATGCGTGCTGAAACCCTAACCATGGTCCTGGTGCAAACTGCCTCACAGTAGGTGATCTATTTACACACTCAAGAAAACTTACTCTGATACCACTTGGTAACCAAAACATTCCTTATTAACCTTCATGTACAGCACATCTGTCAAACTGCCATGGTCTACCCAACAAAATATGACATGCATCTATAGATATGATATCACATAATACCTCATCTTGGTATCCACCAATCTTGAACTTCACCAGGCATTATTCATTGACCATGACCTTGTGGTCATCCTGTACCCAGGCAATCCGATATGGATGTGGGTGTTTCTGTCTCTTGAGCTTCAACTTTGTCACCATCTCATCTGACACCAAATTGTCAGTACTTCCACTATCAATAATCACATCACAACATTTACCTTCACACTTGCACCTGGTGCGAAAGAGGCTCCTCCTTTGCTCAGGTTCATTCTCACCACTCAACAGGACTCTTCTGTTAATCAACATTTCTCTTTTTTTAGCATCTTTAAAATTTGATGATCTGACATCTTCATCTACATGTGAAACTCTGGCCTGGCTTTCATTTCTCTTGTTTGCTTTGCCTTGGCGCTGAGGACATTCAAATGCCCTATGACCTTCTTCTCCACAGTGAAAACATGTTCCACGGAAGCCACCTCTTCCAGATCCTTGTCCTCTTCCTCTTCCTCTCTGATCTCTATTATTCTGATCCTAGAAGTAATTGAAATTATTTTCTCATTGATTCTGACTGCTACTGGCCTCATCCTTCTCTTTCAGATCTTCATTTCGGCCACCATATGACCGTCCACCAGATCGTCCACCGCGACCTCTTTCATTTTGTCTGCTCTCAAACTTTTTGTTTAGCTTTTCCTCTACTTTTAGGGCAAACTGGTATTCCTCTTCAATACTATTCATTCAAACCAGATTCAGCTCCTCCTGAATGCTTGACCATAACCTATTAAGGTATGGGGCAACTTTCTTCTTATCAGCTTCTGCATGGCCCGTTTTGATGAGAAGTCGATAGAACTCATCTGTATACTCCTGAACAGATCTTCCTGCTTGCTTCAAACTCTGCATTTTCTTCAGTAGGTCAAGCTCATAATCAACAGGAATGAACTGTAGATTTAATTTATCCACCATCCGATCCCATCTCATGATTTTCTCCTTTCCCCTTCTATTTCACTCCAACTGAATCTCTTGCCACCATATCTTGGCATGACCTTTTAGTGTGGCCTTCGCAAATTTGACCCTATCAGGATCCTCAACATCTTCATACTCAAAATATTTCTCACATTCATTGATCCAGTCGATCAATTCCTCTGTGTTAAGATTTTTAGAAAATGTAGGAACCTCAATCTTAGGTCTTTTCCCAATCTTGAAAATCGCCTGAAAAAGTCTTTTTTCCTCTTGGTTCACAATTTTAACTTCTCCTTCTTGATATTCTTCTTCGGCTTCATCCTCACTTTCATCTCTGACATTAAGATTCATTCCTGTGTGAATCTCTTTTTGCAATGCTCGCATTTGTCTCTACATCTCTCTAACCTCAGGTGTCACAGCACCAGTTCTTCCGCCATGTTATCTTCGTGGAGGTATTTTCGCGATGCGCGCTGAAACCTTAACCATGGTCTTGGTACAAACTGCCTCACAGTCAGTGATCTATTTGCACACTCAAAAAAACTTGCTCTGATACCACTTGGTGAAGGGTGCTCCCTTTAATACCACAAACACATAACAGAAACAGAGAAACCACAACAATATGCAAGAACAAAAAATTGGCTTCTTATTATCTCCACAAATGTGAAATTATAAACTTTCAGAATTACAATATGCAAAGCCACATGGGCATTCCCTTACAATATTCTGTAGGAAAAAGCCTTGAACTATTACCTAGATATACTACCCAGAACTATTCTGAACTACCTAAGACAATAATACAGCCTTCTTTATATAGACAATTTACCACCGCCTGGGAAGGTTCCAGAATTTTAGCCAATAAGGCTGACCAAACTTAGAATTATTTTATTTTACATTTTATTACATCATAGTCGGCTCAAAATAACCTTTGAAACCTGAACAAAAATTTAAAAAAAAATTATTTTCCGCCAATTCAGGTGGCCCAACTTCTGAAGACCATAAGTCATCACCAGTTGACCCAATCTGCTATTATAACCCCATTTCAGAAATGCCACGAAGTACTCTATAGACTTGACCCGCGCAAGTGCCCATCACCCAAATTTTAGACCTCATCTGGGGCCTCTAAAGCCTTCAAAACTGAGTTCAAAGTTTCTGTACCCTGCTGCCAATACTGAAAATCTTCAATATCTTCCAATATATACTTGATCTGGCAATGAAACTTTACTGGCAGACTTATATGACCAAAATAAATGTCCAAGAAAGAAATCAGATCATTCTGAGCACATATAAAAATTACCAAAAATAGTAACTTTTCATAAATAGCAGCTCTGCACAAAATAGCCCTTATTGAATATAAAAATAAAAATATCTTTTTAGGTGATGCAAGATTGCTCTTACACCCAGGATGCTCCTACATCAGACACCTAGGGTAATTTGAGAAGTGACCCTGTCACGACTCAGGTGTGGAGAGGAAAACTAAAATAGCTAACCTTCTCGTTTGTCAGCCATGATGAATCTTCAATAGGTCATCTTTTCCACTTGACCATATATTCTTCATATGTCCTGTTCCTTGTGCTTCTGCCAACATGACTGTCCAATATATCTTCGATCTCCTTAGTGTTTGAACTAGTTGCTGGAATACTCCACTATGCTGCTATGATTGCATCTTCAACACCTCCTTCATGATACTCTATCAGATCTGAAATGTTAAACACTCGTGAAATATTTAGCTTAGTAGGCAATTCTACCTCATATGTGTTTCTTGAATTATGTTTCTTCAGTATCTTACATGTTCCAAACTTCTTCATTTTTAGCTTGTTATATGTACCAACTGGAAACTGCTCCTTCCGCAAATGAACCATGACTTCATCACCAACCTGAAATTCCTTATACCTCCTTTTCTCATCTGTCTTAGCCTTATACTGTGCGTTCATCTTGGTAATATGCTTTCTCACCTCTCCATGGATGTTCTTCAAGTGTTCTACAAAATCTTCAGCTTCAGCATTACTTATTTCTCCTTTATCTATCTTCCTCAATTCAGATGCATTTTTCGGACTACTTCCATATACAATCTAGAATGGTGATTTACTAGTGCTCCTATTGACAAAATTATTGTATGCAAATTCTGCTTGTGGTAAAATCAAATCCCATCCTGTTGGCTTATCTCCAACCAAACATCTCAGCAAATTTTTCAAACTCCTATTCACCACCTCTGTCTGTCCATCAGTCTGTGGATGATGTGATGAACTGAACTTTAAATCTGTCTTCAACTTCTTCCATAATGTACGCTAGAAATATCTAACAAACTTACTGTCCCGATCTGAAACTATGGTCTTTGGCAAACCATGAAGTCTCACTACTTCTTTGAAAAATAATTCTGCTACATGAACAGCATCATTAGTCTTCTTGCAGGGAATGAAATGTGCCATCTTTGAAAATCTGTCAACCATCACAAAAATTGAATCATGTCCCCGCTGAGTCTTCAGTAAACCAAGAATAAAGTCCATGTTGATATCCTCCCAAGGCTTCTCTGGTACAGGTAATGGCTGATACAACCCTGTATTCTGCTTTACTCCTTTCGCCATCTAACATACTCTGCAACTCTGTACAAACTTCTTCACATCTTGCTGCAACTGTGGCCAATAATAATTCTCACTAACCAAAGAAAAGGTTTTGTCATGACCAAAATATCCAGCTAATCCTCTTCTATGCTTCTCCTTGATGAGATTCTCCCTCATAGAACTTCGTGGAATGCACAACTGACTCCCTTTGAATAGCATACCATCCTGGATAATGAAATCTAGCCATTTCATCTTGTCTAGAGTAACAGGTTTTGTAAAAGCTTTCTAAGCTTCACCAAAATCAAGATCCTTTGAATACAAATTTTTGAGTTCTTTGAACCCAACTACTTCAATCTGCATTTCTTTCAGCAATATTTGCCTTCTGCTAAGAGCATCTGCAACCCTATTAGACTTTCCACTCCTGTGTTTGAAAACAAATGTATAACTCTGCAAAAACTCAACCCATTTCAAATGCCTTTGATTCAATTTTCCTTGACTATTCAAATATTGCAAAGCTTGATGATCAATATACAAAACAAACTCCTTAGGAAGTAGATAATGTCTCCACTTCTTTAATGTCTGAGCTATAGCATAAAATTTCTGATCATAGACAGAATATTTTCTCTTGGCATCATTTAAATTTTCATTGAAATAAGCAACAGGTTTACCTTCTTGGCTCATAACAGCTCCTATTGCAGTACCACTAGCATCACAATCTACTTGAAACACCTTATTAAAATCTGGAAGTGCTAAAACAGGTTGTTCTGTAACTTTTTGTTTCAACAATTGAAAACTTTTTTCTGCCCCATTAGTCCACTTAAACTCTTTTCTATCTCCTCTCATTGTTTCAGTCAAGGGTCCACAAATACTGCGAAATTTTTTGATAAACTTTCTGTAAAAGCTAGACAGACCATGAAAAGATCTTACCTCAGTAGCACTCCTTGGAGTAAGCCATTCAAGGATAGCCTGTAGCTTCTTTGGGTCCATTTTTAGACCTTCTACTGAAACTAAAAATCCCAAATATACTAACTCTTTCTTCACAAAACTGCACTTCTTTAAATTAATCAACAATTTCTCTTCTCTTAGCTTCTCAAATACCATACAAATATGCATCATATGCTCTTCCAATGTCTTACTAAAGATCAGAATATCATCTAGGTAAACAATGACAAATTTACCCATAAATTCTTTCAGAACCTCATTCATGAGCCGCATGAAAGTGCTCGGTGCATTGGTTAGCCCAAAAGGCATGACTAACCACTCATACAGTCCTTCCTTTGTCTTGAAGGCAGTCTTCCATTCATCTCCTTCTCTGATCTGAATCTAATGATATCTACTTTTCAGATCTATCTTTGAAAAATACACAGCTCCACTCAAACAGTCTATAATATCATCCATTTGTGGCAATGGAAACCTATACTTGATTGTGATCTTGTTTATTGCCTTAGAATCTGTACACATCCTCCATTCTTCATTCTTCTTTGGTGCTAATACCACTGGTACGGCACAGGGACTCAGACTCTCACAAATCAATCCTTTCTGTAACAACTCATGTACTTGTCTTTTCAACTCCTCACTTTCTACAGGTGTCATTCTGTGTGCTGCCTTGTTCGGCATACTCACTCCTGGGATCAATTCTATCCGATGACTGATCTTCCTGACTGGTGGTAATCCATCAGGCACGTTATCATATACAATATCCTGAAACTCATTCAACAAATTTGCAACTTCTACAGGAACATCTTCTACTTCCTCTTTACCAGTTTTTGGAATTAAAGAAAAACATAAATGCTCATGCCTCATACCGTCTAGGAAATTTCTTCCATAAAAAAAAGTTATTCTTGCATTACCACATACCTTTTCTTCAGTGTCCTTCAATGGTTTTAGCTTATGTCGCACTCCATCCTTTGTCAGGGAATAGGTATTCACATGGCCATCATGTACAACACATCTGTCAAACTGCCATGGTCTACCCAACAACATATGATATACATCCATAGATATGATATCACACAATACTTCATCTTGGTATCCGCCAATCTTGAACTTCACTAGACATTGTTCATTGACCATGACCTTGTGGTCATCCTGTACCCAGGCAATCCGATATGAATGTGGGTGTTTCTATCTCTTGAGCTTCAACTTTGTCACCATCTCATCTGACACCAAATTGTCAGTGCTTCCACTATCAATAATCACATCACAACATTTACCTTCACACTTGCACCTGGTGAGAAAGAGGCTCCTGCTTTGTTCAGGTTGATTCGCACCACTCAATAGGACTCTTCTGTTAATCAACGTTTCTCCTCTTTCAGCATCTTTAGAATTTGATGATCTGGCATCTTCATCTACATGTGCAACTCTGGCCTAGCCTTCATTTCTCCTGTCTGTTCTGCCTTGGCACCGAGGACATTCAAATACCCCATGACCTTCTTCTCCACAGTGAAAACATGTTCCACGGAAGCCACCTCTTCCAGATCCTTGTCCTCTTCCTCTTCCTCTCTGATCTCTATTATTAAGATCCTGAAAGTGATTGGAATTATTTCCTCATTGATTCTGACTGATATTGGCCTCATCATTCTTTTTCGGATCTTCATTTCGGCCACCATATGACCATCCACCAGATCGTCCACCGTGACCTCTTCCGTTTTGTCTGCTCTCAAACTTCTTGTTCAACTTTTTCTCTACTTTTAGGGCAAACTGGTATGCCTGCTCAATACTGTTCATTCGAACCAGATTCAGCTCCTCTTGAATGCTTGGCCTTAACCCATTAAGGTATCGGGCAACTTTCTCCTTATCAGCTTCTGCATGGCCTGTTCTGATGAGAAGTCGATAGAACTCTTCTATATACTCCTGAACAGATCTTCCTGCTTGCTTCAAACTCTGCATTTTCTTCAGTAGGTCAAGCTCATAATCAACAGGAATGAACTGTCACGTCAATTTATCCACCATCCGATCCCATCTCATGATTTTCTCCTTTCCCCTTCTATTTCGCTCCAACTGAATCTCTTGCCACCATATCTTCGCATGACCTTTCAGTGTGGCCTTCACAAATTTGACCCTATCAGGATCCTCAACATCTTCATACTCAAAATATTTCTCACATTCATTGATCCAGTCGATCAATTCCTCTTGGTTAAGACTTCTAGAAAATGTAGGAACCTCAATCTTAGGTCTTTTCGCAATCTTGAAAATCGCCCGAAAAAGTCTTTCTTCCTCCTAGTTCACAATTTCAACTTCTCCTTCTTGATATTCTTTTTCGGCTTCATCCTCGCATTCATCTCTGACATTAAGATTCATTCCTCTATGAATCTCTTTTTGCAATGCTTGCACTTGTCTCTGCAGCTCTCTAACCTCAGGTGTCATAGCACTAGTTCTTCCGCCAGGTTCTCTTCGTGGAGGCATTTTCACGATGCGCACTTAAACCCTAACCACGATCCTGTTGCAAACTGTCTCACAGTCAGTGATTTGTTTACACATTCAAGAAAACCTACTCTGATACCACTTGGTGAAGGGTGCTCCGCTTAATACCACAAACACATAACAGAAACAGAGAAACCACAACAATATGCAAGAACAAAAAATTGGCTTCTTATTATCTCCACAAATGTGAAATTATAAACTTTGAGAATTACAATATGCAAAGCCACATGGGCATTGCCTTACAATATTCTGTAGGACAAAGCCTCGAACTATTACCCAGATCTACTACCCAGAACTATTCTGAACTACCTAAGACAATAATACAGCCTTCCTTATATAGGTAATTTTCCACCGCCTGGGAAGGTTCCAGAATTTTAGCCAATAAGGCTGACCAAACTTAGAATTATTTTATTTTACATTTTATTACATCATAGTCATCTCAAGATAACCTTTGAAACCTGAACAAAAATTTTGAAGAAAATTATTTTCTGCCAATTCAGGTGGCCCAACTTCTGAAGACCATAAGTCATCACCAGTTGACCCGATCGGCTATTATAACCCCATTTTGGAAATGCCACGAAGCGCTCTACAGACTTAACTCATGCAAGCACCCATTATCCAAATTTTTGACCTCATTCGGGGCCTCTAAAGCCTTCAAAACTGAGTTCAAAGTTTCTGTACCCTGCTGCCAATACCGAAAATCTTCAATATCTTCCAATATACACTTGATCTAGCAATGAAACTTTACTGGCAGACTTATATGACCAAAATGAACCTCCAAGAAAGAAATCAGATCATTCTGAGAACATACAAAAATTACCAAAAATAGTAACTTTCCATAAATAGCAGCTCTGCACAAAATAGCCCTTATTGAATATAAAAACAGAAATATTTTTTTGGGTGATGCAAGATTGCTCTTACACCCAGGATGCTCCTGCATCAAAATTATATAAAAAATAACTAATGGGTACATAATTTATAATATATCGTATAGTCATCAAGGCTAAATGAAATGGCTGAAAGTGTGGACTCATCCACCTGTCTCACCTCCTCCTGTGTCATTGAATAAACATAAATGAAAAAAATATATATACATAAGTGCATGCAATCATTAAAACTAATCTAAATAAATAAATAATTTTAAAATTAAATAAGTCATGTGACAAATTTATTTATAATGTTTACTCTTAGCGTATCAACAGGAGTCAATGGCTTTGCATGCACCTCCTGAGCACTCTCATGAGATGTAGATGCTCCATGAGGTGTTATAGCCTCTCCAGCTATGTCTCCTATATCCTCCTCATCAATAACATGTAATTGATATATATCAGCATCAGTAAGCGGTTCGAGGTACATGTTTTTGCATATAATGCAAATATGGGGCTCGCATACATGTGAACTCCGATGAGATGTCGATGCGCTAGCATCATCCACACCAAGAGGCAACACTGACCTAGTCTGCATGATCAACTAATCACTTAGTAAATGAATGGCCCTAATAGTTTGTGAGGTAGCCTTTGCAATGATATCAGGATGCTGCATTGGAGGAGGGGGTGCGACATCAGTGGGGGGGGGCAAAGGTAGTGGCCTTTCGGCACTGGGCAAATGGCCTAGTCTGAGGAGCTCCTCCGCCTATGCCCATGTTGGGACTCATACTCCAATAATCAACATGGTGACCAAGCACAAACTCAGCATACAATTTTTTAATGAAATAAAATGGGACCTCCAAATTGCTATGGGGTGGTTTATCAAAAACCATCCACCAGTGATCCCAAAAGTTTGTGCGCATTGCTTCATTTGTGCACCATTTTATTGATAATTTGGGTTTTTTGGGGTCAACTGGTATTCCAGTTTTACGATTGACAAAAAGGGCGGCTATATCTTCCTTAGTTATATTAAGGGCCGCAATCCTGTCATGGTCAAGCCTGTCATCAAATTGGGCGTGAATATCATCATGCCAATGAAGAGCAGCATTATGTTGCTGCATGAGTGTGTCAATATTTCTAACAATTGTATTTAGTGTGGCAAGCATGGGACCTAATGTAGGTATATTTTGATACGTGTTTTGAAAACCTCGTATTGTGTTCAAATTTTCTTGTATCAAATCTTGTAAAGATTTAGGGTTTAGATATAGGGGATTGTTTTCAGGATCACTATTTGGTGCGGGAGGGTTATTTTCTTCATTGTTGTCAACCATGCCAGATTAAATAAAAAAGAAATCTAAATTTCAATCTAATTTCATATATTATGACAAATATCAATACAAAACCTTATTTAAAAAAAAATGCTACATTTAGCATGAAAATGAAATAAAATAATAAAAATATACAAATAATTACTTACCGAATATGCTCGGGAGTCAAATTTGTTATTTCCCAAATTAGGTATCCGAAAATATATCGGGTATATGATATATCAAGCTATTTTGGCAAAGAAAAATGCGGAAAGAAATGAAGAAAAGGGCTCGCGGGTTTCAGATTTATGCCACAGTTATCGGGTACTCGATATTATCGGGTACCCAATTAGGCTTGTGCTTTGGTGTCAAGTTTGCCTAGGTGTACTAACACCCAAGCCTACTAAAAAGTCAACAAGCATTTTCATGCGCTTTTGGATGAGTGAAAAGTGAATACTTTTCACATCGCCACTTTTTGGCCCCTCATGATCTTGCACATACCCTTAAAAGAAAAAATATATAAATTTTCAAAATGGGCACCCGATTTGTTCAAATTGGGCACTCATTTTGAACAAATGGGGTGCCCTTTTTTTTTTGGGTGCCTGATCCTAAACGGGCGCCCGATTTTTAAATGGGCGCTCGATTTGAAAAATTACTTTGGGCTCTCGAACCAAAATGGGCACTTGATTCGTAAACATCGGGTGCCCGATTTGTATTACTTGTTTTCCTTCACTGTGGACTTCCACAGAATCAATCCCCAACTCCGAACACACACCCTAATGAAATTATCTCTTATTCAAATGGATTCATGTTATGTGTGAGCTATGTTTCGGTCTAGATGCTCTTGACATAAGATCTTATTGTAATTTTATTTTGGCATGGATGACTTATAATTATTTTTTGGCATGGACAACCATGTTATAATTACAATGACCTATCTTATATATAAGTACAATGTGTGAGTATGTGCAGGATCATGGTATGCCAAAAAGTGACGATGTGCAAAAGAAGTCTTGATTGATATACTCTTTGAAAAATAACTATAACTTTCAAACAATATAACATTTTTGAAATATGAAATATACATCACATTGCATGCTTCACCTAATACAATAATAATAAATATTATTTTAATTTGATGAAGTTTAGACTAAGTTAAGGTGGTTAGACACAAGAGTTTTTATATTCAAGAAAATTTGTAGCAGAAACATCATAATTAATTATTTAATTGGAAAATAAATATAAAAAATATACATCACATTCAGACATGAGTCTACTAATTTTATCTAGAATCTTATAAAAAAAATTATCATTTGATTTTGTTTAATGTGGTCAAACATACACCTACTTGTTATCTTTCTAGTCTTGATTGATAAACTTATTGAAAAATACCTATAACTTTCAAACTGTATAACATTTTTGAAATCCAAAGCATGTGTCACATTCTATGCTTTTCCTACTACAAGAAAAATAAATTTTTTTTTCAATTTGATAAAGTTTAGACTAAGTTAACGTGGTCAGACATGAGAGTTTTTGTATTCTGGAAAATTTGTAGAAGAAACATCATAATTAATTATTTACTTGGAAAAAAATTATAAAAAAATATGTGCCACATCCGGACATGAGTCAACTACTTATATCTAGAATCTTGTAAAAAAATTGTCATTTGATTGTGTTTAAGGTGGTCAGACATACACCTAGTTCTTTTTAAATTTTATTTTTCATACTACTACATTGAAATTTGAAATTTTCAACATATAGAATAATTGTTTTTCAAAAAAGGCCTAGTATCTTAGAAACTAAATTCAATTTTCTATAGATTCTCTTCTTACATATTTTTGATAGAATATTTATAACTTGTTCAAATTTTTATGTCAACTTGCCTAAACCTGATTTTTTGATTTTTTATTGCCACTTAAGGGCCTAGTTTGGCATACCATGATCCTGCACATACCCGTGTTCTTTGGAAAAATGTAAGAGTGTTGTGAGTGAGAAAGTGAAGATCTATGAGAAAAGTTTTAAAAGAGCAGAGTTCAATTTATGAAACTACTATTTTTTTACTATGGAAGAGAAGTAAAGGTAGAGATAATGAGTTGCTAAAGTTGATAGAATTGTGCAGGAGAAGTGCATTATTAGGATAATTTATCTTTATTTATTATAGATATTTGGATGTACCTTTTCTCTAGGATAGTGTGTCTTGGATGCCCAAGTTATTTTCTTTATCTTTCTACTTTTCCAATGAGCCTCTAATTGCAAGTATGGAGCAGTGAGCTCCTATCTATATTCTTTTCTATATTGGTAGTGAGCCTCTATTTACAAGTCTAGAGTAGTGTTCTCATACTATCTTTATAATACAATCATATACTCAGTGATTTATCTTTGTGAGAAAGTGCTCACCATGGTTTCTACCTAGTTTGGGTTTTCCATGTCTAGAAATATTGGTGTTGGTGTGTTGTTTCAATTTGTTATTTTCTTAATATGTTATTTCATGAATATTCAAGATAGTTAATTACTTACGTAAGAATTTGGATTATTATGATTCATCCCCACTCTCATCATTTGATCTATTTTCAACAATTGATATCAAATAAAGGTTCCTCTTGAACAAGCTTAAACCATTTGAGGTAGATCTAGGATGACACAAAACTTACACTTTCAAGCTTTGGTATTTACTGGTACAAATGTTCCTTATTAGAAAAACAAAATAGAAACATATTTGGAAACTTTGTAGAGTGGTATTTGTGAGTTTATTCAAAATAGTTTCAATCTACCTTTTAAAAGACCTTTGACTATTAATGATGAAAAGAAAAAGGAAGCAAATGTAAAAGTAAGAGCAATACATTTTAGTAGTTTATGTGACACAACATTTGGGAAGGTTAAAGGTGCTAAAGAGATATGGGATAAGTTGGTTTTAGTATATGAGGGGGATTCAAAGAAAAAACATGGAAGATTAATAAACCTAAAATAGAAGTATGAGTTCTTAAGAAAGGCACACAATGAGAGTGTTGAAATCTACATATATAGGGTCACATATGTTTTGGATGGAACCAAATATGTTGGAAGACATCTAGAAGAAAAACATGTTATACTTAAGATCTTATTAACCCTACCAAAGGAGTTCATACCAATGCCATTTTAAATAAGGAAAAGAAATGATCTAAGTTAGTATTCAATTGATCAACTTATTGGTTCACTTTATACATTTGAGATTCCAGAAGTTGAGAGGGAAAAGAGAGAGACTGCATTTAAAGTTGTTGCAGAAATTGAGCCAGAGACAAGAAAAATGCCAGAGGAAGATGAAGAAAAAAATTTCAAGAAGATTCAAGGCATTGATAAATACAAAGGTAAGTTACCTCTTACGTGCTTTAATTGTGGAAGAATAAAATATTTTGCAAACAACTACAAGTATATGGAATATTATAGTGAATTGGAAGATGATGATATAATAAATCAAAAGAAAGGTGATTTCAAGAAAAGAACAAATTTTAAAGGAAAGTGTAAAAAGAGTTTATGTTTTATAGAGGAAAACTTATCTTAAGTTGAAGATAATTGTGAAACTATTGAGGAATCTCTATTTTTGGATATTTCATAAATGAAAGAGGTAAAGAAAGAGGATAATGCATTACATGCTAAAGTTATTGTAGGTGCATGGATTATAGATTCTAGATGTTGAAATCATACGAAAAGTGACAAGAAAAGATTTATTATGTTGGAAAAGTGTGATGAAGGAGCAATCAGATTTACAACAGAAGGAAGTGGACAAATCAAAGGCATTAGAACCATTTCAATTATTGGCAAGCATATAATTGATGATGTCTATTATGTTAAAGATTTGAAACATAATTTGTTAAGTGTAAGTCAAATGTATAAGAAAGGTTATGAATTTATATCCAAAAGTGACGGTTATGTTATTAAAAAGGAAAAAACTAGTAAAAGGGTTGCAAAAGGTTTTAGAATAGCTAGGAACATCTATTATAGTTAAGAAAAATATGAGAATCCATGCTTTCAAACTCAATGCAATGGAAGTTGGGGAGATGAAGTTGAGAAATTTGAAATAGAACTCAAACAAGACAAAGTGGATTCTACATTACTTAAGAAGATTGAAGAAAGAAAGAATGAATTAGAAAAAAAGGTGGAGGACAAAAAAGGATTTGATAGACTGTAAGTGTGTAGAAGATAAAAAGAGTTTGGTAGATAGGAGGTAGGTGAAAGACATAAAGGATTTGGTACATATCAGATGCAAACAAAATACAAAAAGGGTTTGATGAATTAGAGTCCTCCTCCTATTCATTCCAGGTATTCATCTTTTAATGGAGTTTTTATTCTTGCAATAAAGTAGGGCACAAAGCTACTGAATGTAGAGGTTAGAAAAGGATTTATTATTTTAATGGGAGATTCTATCACTGTAATATTTCTATCAGGATTCAAGTATGTAGTTTTTGAGTCATACAGTTGAATGAGTGTGACTCAAAAACTTCATATTTCAATCCTAACAGAAATATCACAATTTTAATATCTATGGAAAATATCTCCCACTTATCAATTGATGAGCTTAAGGGGCTTTCTAATGAATGGTTCATATGGAAAAATACTTACTGAAGGTTTTGCAAATAGGGTTGCAAGAAGAGTGGGTTTAACCATCAAGGAAAATTCATAGTTAAGCACACTCTAGCTAGAGTAGTACTAAGATGGGTGATCTCTTGGGAAATCCTGGTGATTCAATGAGTATGACTCAAAAAATACATAGTTAAATCTTGATAGAAAATCTAAACATGAGTCAATGAGTATGACTCAAAAACTACATAGTTGAATCTTGATAGAAATATCACAATTTGACTTTCTATGGAAAATATCTCCTACTTATCTATTGATGAGATTAAGGAGATATAATATGAATGGTTCATAAGACACAACACTTGTTGAAGGTTTTATAAATGGGGTTGCAAGAAGAATGGATTTAACCATCGAGGAAACTCCATACATAAGTGTGCTCAAGCTCGAGTAGTACTAGGATACGTGACCTCTCGGGAAGCGCTGGTACTTCACCTCTATGAGCATCACCTAGATGCAATGATTTCTAAGTGTTCCATTCATTCTCATGAGAGATGGGTTCTTGTGAACCATTACTCATGAAACATGGGTCAATGAGTATGACTCAAAAACTACACTGTTGAATCCTGATAGCAATATAGTAATTTGACTTACTATGGAAAATATATCCTAATCATCAATTGATGTGCTTAAAATTATTTCTAATGAATGGTGATGCAGGAGCATCCTGGGTGTAAGAGCAATCTTGCATCACCCAAAAATATTTCTATTTTTGAATTCAATAAGGGCTATCTTGTGCAGAGCTGCTATTTGTGGAAAGTTACTATTTTTGGTAATTTTCGTATGTGCTCAGAATGATCTGATTTCTTTCTTGGAGGTTCATTTTGGTCATATAAGTCTGCCAGTAAAGTATCATTGCCAGGTCAAGTGTACATTGGAAGATATTGAAGATTTTCGGTATTGGCAGCAGGGTACAGAAACTTTGAACTCAGTTTTGAAGGCTTTAGAGGCCCCAGATGAGGTTGAAAATTTGGGTGACAAACACTTGCGCCGGTCAAGCCTGTAGAGCACTTCGTGGCATTTCCGAAATGGGGTTATAGTAGCCGATCGGGTCAACTGGTGATGACTTATGGTCTTCGGAAGTTGGGTCACCTGAAATGGCGAAAAATAATTTTCTTCAAAATTTCTGTTCGGGTTTCAAAGGTTATCTTGAGCCGACTATGATGTAATAAAATGTAAAATAAAATAATTCTAAGTTTGGTCGGCCTTATTGGCTAAAATTTTGGAACCTTCCCAGGCGGTGGAAAAATTGCCTATATAAGGAAGGCTATATTATTGTCTTAGGCAGTTCAGAATAGTTCTGGGTAGTAGAACTGGCAATAATTCGAGGCTTTGTCCTACAGAATATTGTAAGGGAATGCCCATGGGGCTTTGCATATTGTAATTCTAAAAGTTTGTAATTCCACATTTGTGGAGATAATAAGAAGCCAATTTTCTGTTCTTGCATATTGTTGTTGTTTCTCTATTTTTGTTATGCGTTTGTGGTATTAAGCGGAGCACCCTTCATCAAGTGGTATCAGAGCAGGTTTTCTTGAGTGTGTAAATAGATCACCGACTGTGAGGCAGTTTGCACCAGGACCGTGGTTAGGGTTTCAGCGCGCATCACGAAAATGCCTCCACGAAGAGAACGTGGCGAAAGAGCTGGTGCTGTGACACCTGAGGTTAGAGAGCTGCAGAGACAAGTGCGAGCATTGCAAGAAGAGATTTGCAGAGGAATGAATCTTAATGTCAGAGATGAAAGTGAGGATGAAGCCGAAGAAGAATATCAAGAAGGAGAAGTTGAAATTGTGAACCAGGAGGAAGAAAGACTTTTTCGGGCGATTTCCAAGATTGGGAAAAGACCTAAGATTGAGGTTCCTACATTTTCTGGAAATCTTAACCCAGAGGAATTGATCGACTGGATCAATGAATGTGAGGAATATTTTGAGTATGAAGATGTTGAGGATCCTGATAGGGTCAAATTTGCGAAGGCCAGACTGAAAGGTCATGCGAAGATATGGTGGCAAGAGATTCAGTTGGAGCGAAATAGAAGGGGAAATGAGAAAATCACGAGATGAGATCGGATGGTCGATAAATTGAAGCGATAGTTCATTCCTGTTGATTATGAGCTTGACCTACTGAAGAAAATGCAGAGTTTGAAGCAAGCAGGAAGATCTGTTCAGGAGTATACAGAGGAGTTCTATCGACTTCTCATCAGAATAGGCCATGCAGAAGCTGATAAGGAGAAAGTTGCCCGATACCTTAATGGGTTAAGGCCGAGCATTCAGGAGGAGCTGAATCTGGTTCGAATGAACAGTATTGAAGAGGCATACCAGTTTTCCCTAAAAGTAGAGGAAAAGCTGAACAAGAAGTTTGAGAGCAGACAAAATGGAAGAGGTCGCGGTGGACGATCTGGTGGACGATCATATGGTGGTCGAAATGAAGATCCGAAAAAGAAGGATGAGGCCAGTAGCAGTCAGAATCAGCGAGGAAATAATTTCAATCACTTCCAGGATCAGAATAATAGAGATCAAAGAGGAAGAGGAAGAGGACAAAGATCTGGAAGAGGTGGTTTCCGTGGAACATGTTTTCACTGTGGAGAAGAAGGTCATAGGGCATTTGAATCTCCTCAGCGCCAAGGCAGAATAGACAGGAGAAATGAAGGCCAGGCCAGAGTTGCACATGTAGATGAAGATGCCAGATCATCAAATTCTGAAGATGCTGAAAGAGGAGAAACGTTGATTAACAGAAGAGTCCTGTTGAGTGGTGAGAATGAACCTGAGCAAAGGAGGAGCCTATTTCGCACCAGGTGCAAGTGTGAAGGTAAATGTTGTGATGTGATTATTGATAGTGGAAGCACTGACAATTTGGTGTCAGAAGAGATGGTGACAAAGTTGAAGCTCAAGAGACAGAAACACCGACATCCATATCGGATTGCCTGGGTATAGGATGACCACAAGGTCATGGTCAATGAATAATGCCTGGTGAAGTTTAAGATTGGCGGATACCAAGATGAGGTATTGTGTGATATCATATCTATGGATGCATGTCATATGTTGTTGGGTAGACCATGGCAGTTTGACAGATGTGCTGTACATGATGGTCGTGCGAATACCTATTCCCTGACAAAGGATGGAGTGCGGCATAAGCTAAAACCATTGAAGGAGACTGAAGAAAAGGTATGTGGTAATGCAAGAATAACATTTGTTGATGGAAGAAAATTCCTAGATGGTATGAGGCATGAGCATGTGTGTTTTGCTTTAATTCCAAAAGTTGGTAAAGAAGAAGTAGATGTACCTGTAGAGGTTGCAGATTTGTTGAATGAGTTTCAGGATATTGTATCTGATAATGTACCTGATGGATTACCACCGGTAAGGAAGATCAGTCATCAGATGGATTTGATTCCAGGAGCCAGTTTGCCAAACAAGGCAGCACATAGAATGACACCAGCAGAAAGTGAAGAGTTGAACAGACAAGTACACAAGTTATTGCAGAAGGGTTTGATTCGAGAGAGTCTGAGTCCCTGTGCTGTACCTGCGGTATTAGCACCAAAGAAGAATGGAGAGTGGAGGATGTGTACAGATTCCAGAGCAATAAACAAGATCACAATCAAGTACAGGTTTCTATTGCCACGAATGGATGATATTATGGACTGTTTGAGTGGAGCTGTGTATTTTTCAAAGATAGATCTGAAAAGTGGATATCATCAGATTCGGATCAGGGAGGGAGATGAATGGAAGACTGCCTTCAAGACAAAGGAAGGACTGTATGAGTGGTAAGTCATGCCTTTTGGGCTAACCAATGCACCGAGCACTTTCATGCGGTTCATGAACGAGGTTCTGAAAGAATTTCTGGGTAAGTTTGTCATTGTTTACCTAGATGATATTTTGATCTTTAGTAAGACATTGGATGAGCATATGATGCATATTCGTATGGTATTTGAGAAGCTGAGAGAATAGAAATTGTTGATTAATTTGAAGAAGTGCAGTTTTGTGAAGAAAGAGTTAGTGTATTTGGGATTTTTAGTTTCAGCAGAAGGTCTAAAAATGGACCCAGAGAAGGTACAGGCTATCCTTGAATGGCCTACTCCAAGGAGTGCTACCGAGGTAAGATCTTTTCATGGTCTAGCTAGCTTTTACAGAAAGTTTATCAAAAATTTTAGCAGTATTTGTGGACCCTTGACTGAAACAATGAGAGGGGATAGAAAAGAGTTTAAGTGGACTAATGGGGCAGAAAAGAGTTTTCAATTGTTGAAACAAAAAGTTACAGAACAACCAGTTTTAGTACTTCCAGATTTTAATAAGGTGTTTCAAGTAGATTGTGATGCTAGTGGTACTGCAATAGGAGCTGTTATAAGCCAAGAAGGTAAACCTGTTGCTTATTTTAGTGAGAAATTAAATGATGCCAAGAGAAAATATTCTGTTTATGATCAGGAATTTTATGCTATAGTTCAGGCATTGAAAAAGTGGAGGCACTATCTGCTTCCTAAGGAGTTTGTTTTGTATACTGATCATCAAGCTTTGTAATATTTGAATAGTCAAAGAAAATTGAATCAAAGGCATTTGAAATGGGTTGAGTTTTTATAGAATTATACATTTGTTTTGAAACACAGGAGTGGAAAGTCTAATAGGGTTGCAGATGCTCTTAGCAGAAGGCAACTATTGCTGACAGAAATGCAGATTGAAGTGATTGGGTTCAAGGAACTCAAGAATTTGTATCCAGAGGATCCTGATTTTGGTGAAGCTTGGAAAGCTTGTACAGAACCTGTTACTCTAGACAGGATGAAATGGCTGGATTTTATCATCCAAGATGATATGCTATTCAGAGGGAGTCAGTTGTGCATTCCACAAAGTTCTATGAGGGAGAATCTCATCAAGGAGAAGCATAGCGGAGGATTGGCTGGACATTTTGGTCGTGATAAAACCTTTGGTTTGGTTAGTGAGAATTATTATTGGCCACAGTTGCAGCAAGATGTGAAGAAGTTTGTACAGAGTTGCAGAGTATGTCAGATGGCGAAAGGAGTGAAGCAGAATACAGGGTTGTATCAGCCATTACCTATACCAGAGAAGCCTTGGGAGGATATCAGTATGGACTTTGTTCTTGGTTTACCGAGGACTCAGCGGGGACACGATTCAATTTTTGTGGTAGTTGACAGATTCTCGAAGATGGCACATTTCATTCCCTGCAAGAAGACTAATGATGCTGTTCATATAGCAGAATTGTTTTTCAGAGAAGTAGTGAGACTTCATGGTTTGCCAAAGACCATAGTTTCAGATCGGGACACTAAGTTTGTTGGATATTTCTGGCGTACATTGTGGAAGAAGTTAAAGACAGATTTGAAGTTCAGTTCATCACATCATCCACAGACTGATGGACAGACAGAGGTGGTGAATAGGAGTTTGGAAAATTTGCTGAGATGTTTGGTCGGAGATAAGCCAACAGGATGGGATTTGATTTTACTATAGGCAGAATTTGCATACAATAATTCTGTCAATAGGAGCACTGGTAAATCACCATTCCAGATTGTATATGGAAGTAGTCCAAGAAATGCATCTGAATTGAGGAAGATAGATAAAGGAGAAATAAGTAATGCTGAAGCTGAGGATTTTGCAGAACACTTTAAGAACATCCATGGGGAGGTGAGGAAGCATATTACCAAGATGAACGCACAGTATAAGGCTAAGGCAGATGAGAAAAGGAGGTATAAGGAATTTCAGGTTGGTGATGAAGTCATGGTTCATTTGCGGAAGGAGCGATTTCTGGTTGGTACATATAACAAGCTGCAAATGAAGAAGTTTGGGCCATGTAAGATATTGAAGAAACATGATTCAGGAAATGCATATGAGGTAGAATTGCCTACTAAGCTGAATATTTCACCAGTGTTTAACATTTCAGATTTGACAGAGTATCATGAAGGAGGTGTTGAAGACGAGGTTGTAGCAGCACAGTGGAGTATTCCAGCAACCAGTTCAGATATCAAGGAGATTGAAGACATACTGGACAGTCGTGTCGGCAGAAGCACAAGGAACAGGACATATGAAGAGTATTTGGTCAAATGGAAAGGATGACCTATTGAAGATTCATCATGGCTAACAAAGGAGGAGGTTAACCATCTTGGTTTTCTTCTGTACACCTGAGTCGTGACAGGGTCACTTCTCAAATTACCCTGGGTGTCTGATGCAGGAGCATCCTGGGTGTAAGAGCAATCTTGCATCACCCAAAAATATTTCTATTTTTGAATTCAATAAGGGCTATCTTATGCAAAGCTGCTATTTGTGGAAAGTTACTATTTTTGGTAATTTTTGTATGTGCTCAGAATGATCTGATTTCTTTCTTGGACGTTCATTTTGGTCATATAAGTTTGCCAGTAAAGTTTCATTGCCAGGTCAAGTGTACATTGGAAGATATTGAAGATTTTCGGTATTGGCAGCAGGGTACAGAAACTTTGAACTCAGTTTTGAAGGCTTTAGAGGCCCCGGATGAGGTCAAAAATTTGGGTGACAGGCGCTTGCGCCAATCAAGCCTGTAGAGCGCTTCGTGGCGTTTCTGAAATGGGGTTATAGTAGCCGATCGGGTCAACTGATGATGACTTATGGTCTTCGAAAGTTGGGTCACCTGAAATGGCAGAAAATAATTTTCTTCAAAATTTTTGTTCGGGTTTCAAAGGTTATCTTGAGCTGACTATGATGTAATAAAATGTAAAATAAAATAATTCTAAGTTTGGTCGGCCTTATTGGCTAAAATTTTGGAACCTTCCCAGGCGGTGGAAAAATTGCCTATATAAGGAAGGCTGTATTATTGTCTTAGGCAGTTCAGAATAGTTCTGGGTAGTAGAACTGGCAATAATTCGAGGCTTTGTCCTACAGAATATTGTAAGGGAATGCCCATGGGGCTTTGCATATTGTAATTCTGAAAGTTTGTAATTCCACATTTGTGGAGATAATAAGAAGCCAATTTTCTGTTCTTGCATATTGTTGTTGTTTCTCTATTTCTATTATGCATTTGTGGTATTAAGCGGAGCACCCTTCATCAAATGGTTAATAAGGAAAAACACTTGCTAAAGGTTTTGCAAATGGGTTTATAAGAAGAGTGGGTTTAATCATCAAGGAAACTCCATAGTTAAGTGTGATCAAGATGGAGTAGTACTGAGTTGGGTGACCTATTGGGAAGTCATAGTGCTTCACCTCTATGAGCATAACCTAGATGTAATAAGTGATAAGTGTTACATTCATTCTCATGAGAGATGGCTTCTTGTGAACCACTACTCATGGTACATGGGTAAATGACTATGACTCAAAAACTATAGAGTTAAATTTGGATAACAATACCACAATTTGACTTGCTATGGAAATATTTCCTAATTATCATTGATAAGCTCAAGGGAATTTCTAATAAATGGTTCATAGGGAAAAATAATTTCTAAAGGTTTTTAAAATGGGGTTATAAGAAGAGTGAGTTTAACCATCGAGGAAACTCTATAGTTAAGTGCACTCAAGTTGGAGTAGTATTGGGGTGGGTGGCCTCCCGAGAAGTCCTGGTGCTTCACCTTTGTGAGAATCACCTAGATGAAATGAGTGATAAGTGTTCCATTCATTCTCACGAGAGATGGGATCTTGTGAACCACTACTCATGAAACATGGGTCAATGAGTATGACTCAAAAAACTACATAGTTGAATCCTAATTGCAATATCACAATTTGACTTTTCCGTGGAAAATGTCTACTACTTATTAATTGATGAGATTAAAGGTCTTTCTAATGAATGGTTCATAAGGCACAACAATTTTTGAAGGTTTTTCAAATTGGATTACAAGAAGAGTGGGTTTAACCATCGAGGAAACTCCATAGTTAAACATACTTGAGTTGGAGTAGTACTGGTATGGGTGACCTGTCGGGAAGTCCCGATGCTTCACCTATATGAGAATAAACTATATGAAATGAGTTCTAATATTTTCATTAATTATCATGAGAGATGGGTTCTTGTGAACCACTACTAATGAAACATGGTCAATGAGTATGACTCAAAAGCTATACAATTGAATCCTGATAGTAATATCACAATTTGAATTATTGTGGAAAATATCTCCTACTTATCAATTGATAAGAGTACGGGGTTTTATAATGAATGGTTCATAAGGCACACGATGTTTTAAAGGTTTCGCAAATGGTGTTGCAACCAGAGTGGGTATAACCATTGAGGAAAATATGTAGTTAAGCGCACTCGAGTTGGAGTAGTACTGTTATGGGTGACCTCCTAGGAAGTCTTGGTGCTTCACCTCTATGAGCATCACCTAGATGCAATGGGTGGTAAGTCTTCCATTTATTATCATGGGAGATGGGTTCTTGTGGACCATTATTCATGAAACATGGGTCAATGAGTAAGACTAAAAAACTACACTGTTGAATTTTGATAGCAATATCAACATCTGAATTGTTATGGAAAGTATCTCCTACTTATCACTTGATGAGATTAAGGAAGAGTAATCTTTAAGAAAACCCTCTCTTAAAAAATACATAAAATCTTGGTGAATTTTTCATTTTCTTGAAAAAAAATTAATTTCTATTGGCGAATCTCTCAAATTTTTTTTTTATAAAAAAGTATTCTTATTGGCGATTATTTTTTAATAACATTTTTTTTGTAGAAAATATTGGTGACTCTCAAACAATAAAAAGAAATTAATTAATCACCATGCTTAATACTTCTATTTTAAAAAATAGAATTCTTATAGAAAATTAGTAGGCTTATGTGGAAATCTTTGATGGGTTTAAGGAATAGACTCTGTAATAATTACTTGCTACCATTTATTTAAAATATAATATAATAAGCTCATTATATTGTGTGAGACAAATGTATTGATATTTTTAAATACTAATAGGGCCCTTTAAATTTCTTCAAGACCATTGATTTATATTGAGATCAACAATCTGAAAGAAATTTTAGCTCCCATAAGCATTACAAACCAAATAGTACTCATAGAATATAATGAGGGTCACTAGATTATATTAGCTCAGTAATGGCAACTAAAAGTTGGTGATAGATCCCTAGAGTAACTAATAATCATGATATATTATTGGAGAATTAATTTAAATTTTTGCAATAACTTATAAAATTATGGCGAATCAAATTTAATCATGTATCAAATATTGTGGCGAATCTTTGAGTTCAAGTTTTTTATAAAATAAATTATTTTACGATTTAAATATTTCTAAATCAAAATTTTGTAAAAATGTCCAGCGATTTAGGTTGCCTTAAATCTTGAATTATTAGCCAAATTTGGATTCTCAAATTTCCAAAATTAGCCAATTGGCGAATATTAGCCACTAAAAATTACTATGGATTAAGGGGATTTATAATGAATGGTTCATAAGGAAAAAAAACTTGTTAAACACTTTGAAAATGGGGTTACAAGAAGAGTGTATTTAACCATCGAGTAAACTTCATAGTTAAGCATGCTCGAACTGGAGTAGTACTATAATGGGTGACCTCCTAGGAAGTCATGGTGCTTCACCTTTGTGAGTATCATCTAGATGTAATGAGTGCCAAGTGTTCCATTCATTTTCATGAGAGATGGGCTTGTGAACCACTACTCATGAAGCATGGGTCAATGAGTATGACTCAAAAACTACATAGTTGAATTCTAATAGCAATATCACAATTTGACTTGCTATGGAAAATATCTCCTACTTCTCATATGCTATCATTTCTATAAGGTTGGACATAAGGTAATTCAATGTAGAAGTAGAATGAATATGAATAGAAATATTAAGAACTTCAAAGGATATTGCAATGGTTTCTTTGGTTATGGACACATAATGGTTGAATGTTGAATAAACATAAATGTTAGAAATAAAATGAAACCACATGACTGAAAAAGGTTGGTCTAGTTTTCTATAAATGTAACATGACCAAACATATTGTAAGGTTTTTAAAAAGTGTGGATCAAAAGGATGATTGTCTGTTGGTTGGAAAAAACTCAAAATGAAAGAACAAGACATATTTGATGAAGAGAACAAAAGACACATCTAAAGGTAGTATGCCAATCATTTTGAGAGTTGTTCTCTCTTTTAACAAATAACTAAGACTACACAGGTAGAGGGGGAGTTTTCATGTGAATCTTTTTCCCTCATCTAGATTGGATGCTAAGTATCTCCTCAACATGAAAAAAAGGCTTGAAAGATTTTTCGGAGGTAAGATTTATCTTTTGTGGTCTGGAAAGGTGATTGTATGGTTCAGTTGTTTAGTTTTATCAGAGAGTGTACATACTAAGTTTTGTTCAAATGTGGGTTGGAAAAATGTTATAACTATCGGTTCACAAATTAAGATGCAGATAAATATCTTGGATAGTAGTGATGCTAATTATAGAATATTTTTTTATGAGTTGATTGATAGTTTGTGTTTGAGGTACTAGATTCCTCCTCGGGTAATTGAATGGTATAAGGATGATGTTGTCTTTTATGTTGATAAGAATTTCTGCTACATAGAATTTGTAGAGCCTAGAATTATTTAGCCAACTGAGTTGTACTACGAGACTAATGAGGAAGAATGTATGAGCATTATTGAAAAATTGATAAAAAATTCAAACGATATTGATTCTACAAGGAATGAGGCTATGGAAGAACTGCCCATTACTTTCAGTGAAGGGAAAGACAATGGTAAGGATAAAAGATCAAAGAAGATGTTTGTAGAGGATTTTTCCTCTGGTAAACAAGAAGAGAAATTTAGAAGAATGCGTCCAGAGAGCTACTCTACTTTGGTGATTTTTCCAAGTGACAATGAATAGGAAGATTAGAAAGGTGTTGGTGAATAGAAGGAAACTATATGTATTGATGTATAGGCTACTGCTAATAAGGAGCATGCTACTTCTTTTGTCTTTTTAGATGAAGATGATATGCCAGTTGAAAAGATTATTACTATGCTAAGTCAATTTGGAAGACTAAAGACCATTGCAAATATGTTCCATAATGTTCCATCAAATAATTAGGATACTTTTGAGTTTCTCTAGAAGAAGCTTGGGGTAGATGCCCCTCCTTCTATCTAAGTGCATCAGAGTGGTGCATCTATCTAGGGGGAGATGAATCTTGTTATTTTTTGGACTGATGCTAGTGGTTGTTCTTAGGGGGAGCAGTGGTAAGTATGTTTTTGGCCTTTGTCCATTGATGGAAAAGGGGAAGAAATATAAGAACAATACTTATTTGATAATGTGCTTTTGAATAGATGAATGAAATGTATGAAGGTTAATAAGGAATGTCTGGAAGAAGTAAGGTTGTACATGCTAGACATGATAATGTTATAGAATAGTGGAAGATAGGTATGTATTTTAGAAATCATGTGATAATGATGTTTGCTAGTGCTTTAGTGTGATATTATTAGGTCCAAAAGTGAGTGGTTTAGTTACAGAGATATATAGTTAAAGATAGTTTTTTAGTTGTGTTTTCCAAAAGGCTTTCACTCTAGAAATTAAGGTTGAATATGTGCAGATGTGGTTTGTATTATAATCAGGTATTGGTCTTGGTTGTTTGTTTCCTAGTGATCCAAAAAAATGTTACCAAGCGATGTGGTCATGACTAGTTCATGTTATCATCTAGAAATATGTTGTGATGACTTTTGACATGGAGTTTGGATCTCACCATAGCACGTGGAGGTTTGGAGATAGTCGACAAGTGATGTGGCTCTTTATTTGGACAGTGTGATGCTACATGCTTGAGATAACTATGAAAGTTGTTCTAGTAATTATAGATTTGGTATTGTGATATGTGTAACATGTTCATGGTCCCTCTCTCTCCTAGAGAGGATCATGCTCCATGGTTTAGACATTTTATTAATGTTTATCTCAAGTTCGAATGGGTTCATGTTATGTGTGACCTATGTTTTGGTTTAGATTCTATTGGCATGGGTTATTATTGTAATTTTTATTTGGCATGGATGACTTGTAATGTTTTTTGGTATGGTCAATCTTATTGTAATTCTAATGACCTATATTGTATATAAGTACAGTGTATGCTGGAAAAAAGTAATAGTGCTATGAGAGAGAAAGTGAAGATCCAAATGAACAGTATTTTAGAAGAGTAGAGTGCATTTTATGTAACTACTATTTTGTGACTGTGGCAGAGAATTAAAGACAAAGACAACGTGTTTCTAAATTTAATAAAGTTGTGTAGGATATCTTCATTATTAGGAGAATTTCTCTTTATCTATTATGTAGAGTTGGATGTACCTTGTCCCTATGACAATGAGTCTTGGGAGCACAAGTTATTTTCTGTATCTCACTACTTAGGAAATGAGCCTCTATTTGAAAGTCTATAGTAGTATGCTCCTACTATCTTTTTAATCAGATTATATATTCAATGATTTATCTCAATGATAAATCTCTCACCATGTTTTTTTCCCTAGTTTGGGTTTTCCATGTATAAAAATATTGGTGTTGATGTGTTGTTGTTTTAGCTCATTATTTTATTTGTGTTATGTGGTGAATATTCAAGATAGATAAATACTTAGTGAGATTTTGGTTTATGATAATTCACCATCTCCTCTCAACATCCAATGAATGTTCAAAAAATTATAGCTAGGAGGTATGCATGGTTAGATGTATTGGTATGTGTTGTGGATTTTTATTTCTAATCATGTGGGTTTTTTCCTTATAACAACAACTTGAAGTCTTTTTTTATCACATTGGATTTTATTATTGTGTTCTTAGATTGGTGCATCTTCAACATAGCTTGTTCCTTTTCTTCCACAAGTGGCATATTAGAGGATGAGAGAATTTATCACTTGAGATGACACTGGTCACTTTGGTTTTATTGCAGGTATAGTTATGGATCGCACGAGTATATTGGAGATTCATGTAGGGGTATATGCAATAGTATGGGAGACCAAAAAGTTTCCACTTAAATTTTATGTCCTCATAGAGCTTTTCAGAGTGTACCATATAAGGTATATTTGATATATGGTGTGCGCTAACACAAATCCTATATGACCTATGTCATATATTGATTTCAAAATTTAATGAACCTTACATTTCTCATTCCTCATTTTTGCTATAGCCCACATTTATGGTATACATTTTATCTACTTATAGAGAAGTTTGAAGGTAATTTGAGGTAGTACAAAAGTGATAGATTGAGCATAAGTGAGCAAATATGAAAAATCTATTTTTTTGGTATTTTTCTATGTTTTAGGAGTGCATTTTAGAGGTCTCCGGAGTGGAATTTGGGCTCAAAATTGTCGTTTCGTCCCCTAACAAGAGTTGTCAAAGGTATTGTGTTAAGGATAATTTTAGACATCTTGAAGACATTTCTAATGGTGTATGCTATTTTGAATTCTAAGGAATGAGAAAAAAATTATGGCACCATGAAGTTGGGGTAACCAAATGTCAAAATGGTTGTAGTCCCCTACCAAGTTCACGAGCTCTTTTCCTTTGGCATTTTACCTTTCAATGTGATCTCACCATAACAAGTTCTACATGTCATCATTGTGGAGTTTCTAAATTATGAAAGGAAGACAAATTCAAAATAAAGCTTGCTAGCATGCCATGTGAACAATCCATGGTTGTGTTAGTCAATGAACCTACAAAGCCTACATCCTTCAAATAAATTATCACTTTTTTCATTCAGTGATGAATCTTGAGGAAGATTTGATTTGGAAATACAACTTCCATGCCTGCACCGAAAGGAAATAATCACTGGGAGTGGGGTTAAAATTTTATTCCTTGATGATTGGTGATGAGGTTGAGAAAGGAACAAGTGGTGTCCATGTTGCACATGTGAAAGAACAATAATAATGTAAAAATCAACATGGCAAGGGTAGTTATAAAAATTTGACATGATGAAATCTCTACATGGAACATTTGCATGGCTCCTTTTTAGTTACATTTTTGAGATTTAGTTCAAGGGACTCTTTATATAAAATAATGTGGGCACATTGTAATAAGGGATCTTTGGTTCTAGAGTTTTTTTTCTCTAGTCTTGACAAGAAGAACACTTAGAGATAGTTAAAGTTTCATTTCCCAGACCTTAGCCTTGTATTTTCACTTAATAAATAGGAGAATACATATGAGATTGTGCCTAGTTTTCATTTTTTGTGCATTTACTTTTGTTTTGTAGATGATTTTAAAGCTCAGTGTCAATTATTGGTGAATGTAGCTATTATTGTTATGGTTTGTAGATTTTATAATTTTAAATAAATGTATAGGTTTTTGAATCATGTCCTTGTAGTCCTTCAATAATTTGTAATAGTTTATGATTTGGAGATATAATATACTATTTTAGTGACCAATATTCTTGTGGAGTGACCATTTTAGTGGGATAATAGGAAACATCTCCCGTGAGCCTTAGCAGACACTTCTCACGAGAAGATCTGACTATTCTTCTCTATGTATGTTTGACTAAAGTTAGCATTACATTCTCTTTCTAACAATGAAGATTTTGTGGTATCCTTTGATTATATCTTAGGATCATATTGTTCTTGTTATTTCTAAAGGAAAATTCAAAGGGGTTTCAAATATTTTGGTGCACCGCCTTAGTTATTGTGTTTAATCTTTTCTTCCCCTTTCCCAAAATACTAGTATGAAGAGTCAACTTCTAAAATCTTGGAGGTTTTTTCACATGGCATAATTTGTCCCACTCTTGTGAAGTTTCCCGAATCTCCCTAATTTAGGTTTAAGCCTCTTAGGGATCAACATATGGTATTTTTGATCTCCTCTAAACTATGCACACCATAGGAAACAACCTTCTTTTTTCTCTTAAAGTTGTGAGATCTTTGTCAAAATGCCACCATGACACCAAGGAGATTAAAGAGGTATGCATTTATGATTTCATTTCCTTATATTTTGATTAAATTATTGATTTAACTATGTTTTTAAATTGAAATTTATTTTAGTTTCTCAAAATTGATAATCCGCTCAAAAATGTTGAAAAATCTTAGACACCCCCTCATGTAGACCATCTTAAGAATAAGCACATGAAACACCTCTTTAAATAATTAGACATCACAAAGGGAAAAAAAGAAAGTTCATTCTGTAATAAAATTGTGAAAATAATAAAAAAAACATGAAGAATTGATTACAAGGCTAAAAGATCCTATACTTGCAAACCCTCATAGGACAAGTCTTGCCATTTTTTACAATCTATCATTTCCCATGTAAGTGTAGTGAGTGGGGAAAATTAATTTTTGGTCCAATAAAAAAGAAGGACAAAAGCAATTTTATGTAAACAAGCTATCATATGGGGAACTCAAGAAAAAGGAAAATTACCAAATCAAGATTGTGTGCACTTTTCATGGAACCTCAAGCCAATCAAACTTTACATATTGGATGTAGAAGAATCCCTATCTATTGGTGCCATTATGAAGGGATAAAGGATAAATTTTGAGATAGGGTGGTGGATGGTATTTTATAACCTTCCATTTAATAATCAAGAGGTACCTCAACACTTTTGGGTATGTGTAGGATCATAGTATGCCAAAAAGTGGTGAAAGAATGCCTTTTTCACAAGCCCAAAAATATAGAAATGCATTTTGACTTTGTAGTAGGCCTCAGTTGTTAGTACACCCTTTCCAAAGGAAATAC